>MU181916.1:600122-622553 GCA_016904865.1 Pissodes strobi
AAAATCTTAAAACCTGAAAAAACCATGTAACGAATTATTTCGTTACAACCTGATATTATCTTGGTTAGCGAATGTTTGATTTATTCTTGTATTGCGTATACTCACTTAAATGCTATCCACTGACTGTAATTTGCTGTAAACCTAATGGCAGTAGACCATCTTATATAACTACCACACTCGGTTTTTGTCCATAAGCAGGGTAATGAATTGAGCTCACTTCGGTTTCCTCCTCTAGATCTTCACTGACCATATATTTTATTAGCAGGTATTATTCGATTTACTCTTTTATTAACTGTTTATCTGTCCAATTACATTATTGCTATCATGGGATTAATTTTTAATTGTTTTATTTAGATTTTTAATCTTTATTTAGGGCGTTCTGTGATTATATTTTACTTAGTCAGAACTTCATAGATTCAGATTTTAGTTAGGCAGTATTGATGATTTAAAATTTAAGAGCAAGGGCTAATGATTTTATAATTTGGGTGAGACTTAGCTTAAAGAATCTTATAATTATTTTAAAGCAATCATATAATCTCAATTAGGTATGAGATCTAATCAATGTTCCATTGTGTACGAAATTACTCAGAATATATAGTTCCTTTAATGTTTCTCGCTATTTTTATATTGGGTATTTTTCCAAATTTTACTACCCAAATCTCAATGCTTAAAAGCCAATGATATATTCATATTTTCTCTTAAACGACGATAATGCAAGATCACATAGAGCTCGCAAGAGTTTTTAGACGGCAAGCAACCTTAATCAATTAAACTTGCTTCCAAAATCACCCGACTTCAATATAATTGAGCATGAGAGCATGTATGGGCTGCATTTTAAAGTTACGTGTGCGCTTACGAGAAAATTTCGCCTGAAACCTTGAGAGAACTTGCCGTGGCAACAAGAGGGGTGAAAAACGTTACCTAAGATTTAATACCATTTTTGGCAACAAATATGTCAGGGACGTGCCTGGAAGTTATCACAGTTATGGGAGGATCTACTAGGTACTAATGTTTTTGCTCGAACGACAATGAAGTGTCGTTTAATAGTATATTAAGATACTAGTTTTAAAAGACCATATTTTACCGCACTAGCACGAAATTAGGAAACGTTTCCTAGCGTGCGAGTGCGTACCGAAAATACTTCTTTGCGTATCGAAAAGACTTCTTTATGATACCAAATTAAAAAAAAAATCTTCCCTTTGCTAAAACGCATAGTATGTATGAGCATTCTTACCTCGGCCACCCAGTATGCAAATAATGCGCCTATGTTATTAAATTATAAGCCCAAGAGAAATACTAATACATGTTGTTAAAAGTAAATCAGATGGCATTTTAATCAATCCGACCTTTATAACGGTTGATAACCTGAGAAAAGCTACAGCTATTGCCAGTTTTAAGAAAAGACTCGGTGTTTCATGGAATAAATAGCAATTTGGAGAAATTAGTTTTTTGGTCTATTAATCGAAAAAAATGCACAACAGAAAAATTAACATTTTTTTTTTGCGAAACTCTGTAGCACATAGCAGGAAGTCTGAAATTTTAAAATCGGACTAGTGGTTTTTTAAAAATAAATTTCCTTTAAAATGTCATAATCCGCATCTGCCTATATCTTTCGTTTTCCAAATTCAAAACTTTAAAAGCAACTTAAAAATTCTATACAATGCATACTAATGAAACATACCGACCCCCAGTCTATGTATTACCTTATGAAAGTCGGCAGTCAGATACGTGATCATACAACCTTTAGAAACCTACTTTGAACCCATCCATTTACGTTGCGTATTTAGTAGCTCCCAAGTTCTTTTAGAGTTTGGAGCCGCAAAATTATTTTGTGTTTTTTTCTTTGTTGGGAACTCTTGTTTCCATCTCCTTTTTCTTCCTTATCTTAGCAATTAATACACCAAGAACATTTAATACATTTATTAAATAAACGGAATCAGCGAGCACATGTTAACATAAAACACACCTTAACAATTTAACAAGTTAAGAGGAACATCTTAATTTCCTTAAAGCTCAATATGAACATAGGTATGTTAGGTCCTTTTGTTAAACTCTAAATATTCTTAATTATGCCACCTTTCATAACTTGTAGTAACATCCAGGACCGTAGTGTTTCATATGTACCATTTTTAATTCACGAATCAGTTCACCTGTTAATACATTAGTCCAGAGTAATTGAATGTGATATCTGTCACATATTATTGGCCAATATTTAATATATTATATTTTTTGTGGGTGTGGTGCGTTGTACTTGATAATTATTGGATTGTTCTCTTCTCATAATATTATATTAGTCCAGAACTTAACCTAACAACGGTTACGATAATAACGATAATAATAAAATGGGAAACAAGTAAAGCAATACAGAAAACGGATCAGGAGTGGACACACAGTTCCTAACAACCCCTGTCGGACATCCATGGATTTGTCAATTAATCATCGACTTAACTCATTACCCTCTCTACAACCTATCGCTTCAATACAATTACTTTACTATTCGCGTGTACGTACATCTATATATTCCCATTCACTCAGACATCACACAACAGCGTACAATTCAATTTCAACCAACTATCGTATCATACACCCGGGATATTCAGTTGTACGCCATTAAATTATGAAAAATTCGGGAGCTCGGATCATGCCTGCGCACTGGAATCCGTACCATTTCTTATTTCTTTCCTAACCAGATGACTTCATGATGAAGGTACCCTTCAGAAGGCATCGTTCTCATTGACTATAATTCACCAGATGTCCTTAACTTTTCTACAAGAATGAAACAAGTGCTAGTGACCTATTTAACAGCTGTGAAATTCGGAATCATTTGAACTTTCGTTCGATTATGGTCTGTCTAGACTATTTTTAATTATTTTAAATTTTAATTACAAATTTTAACGTTTAATTTCGGACCAGAGCTAGTGTGATCAGGAGAGCATTAAACGTGACCAAAATTAATAGAACCCATTTTTTTCTTTGATATAATTCCCTTTCCCATTTCGGTGTAAGTGTGCTTTCTTCGAAGAATTTGGTTGATTGATTTTTACTCCACCCTATCTTTTAGCCTTTCCTCGAGTATTCATGTTTGCTGTTTATTTATTTTTTGGGCTTCACAGGCGAGCCTCTAGAAGAATAATTTTTAGAATCTTCCAAATATCTTGGAGCAGGACAATTCCAATATCACTGAAATTGAGACCCCCGTGACCTTTCCAGATATCTCAATTTGTCAATGGTAATATCGGTCGGTCCCCACATCGTACACCGATATATTAGGTTCGGCGTTACGATCTCCCTTTATCCCTCATTAACAAATATGTCAGAATTCTGAAATTGTTAGTGCATTTCTCCATGGAACTTTACATTGTCAACATCGTATACCGTTATATTAAGTTCGACGTCTTAACTCACCAAAATACCATGAAAAATGCAACAATGTAGCTCATAATTAATTTCCGCTAAGGTCTTGCAAATCAAGGACCGTCCACCATCAAAAGTTCGGACGCTATAAAAATTCAATACTCTAACGGAAAATTCAATATCAGCATTAAATATGTTAAATTGATTTGCATTTTTGAATTAAATTTAAATTCCCCTAATGTCCTTATTAATTATTTCCCCCCACAGACTTGTTATCCAGCACCGTTGTAAAAGTTTTGCTAGAACATATATACATGCCCTACTTGGTATCGTACTCAACACGGAAACGGGAATACGCAGCACCGTACACCATCAGGTTCGGACGCTGTAGATTAACACGCCTTTTTTGAGAAAATACCAATAATTATCATTCCCTTTTAATTAATTTAAATTTAGAATTTTCCATTTCAGAAATTATTTAGTGGTCGGGCAGAGTATCATTCGTACCTTTAAAAGAATAATTTTTAGAATAAAATTCTTTGCTGTTGGCTGGCTATTTATATGGAGCCTTCCCCTGTAGCCAGCCAAAGTCACGCACATATTATCCCCTTATCTTTTGCTTGACGGTATCTTCACCATTATTGCTTGGCAATATAGGAACCTAGTTTCCTCATCAAGCCTCAATAATTTCAAGTGGTTCTAGCGAACGCAATGTAAGCCCACGACTTTACTAGTTTTAAGCCCCGTTTAAATTTACCATTGGAATATTACTATAATATATTAATTATATATACTATAACGAATGCATATTAAAATCTATTTTACTGAAAATTATTGGTCTTGCTTTTCTCTTTTTTTAAGGAAACAATTGACCCTGGTCTGACACTTTTCACACTACCCCAATTTTAAAATATAAATTTTGGAAAAATACATTAACTTAAAAGTAAAAGAAATCACTACTGTTAATATATAAACTAATGATCCCGGTTTGGCCCGTTTCACTAAGTATCTTACAAGACTTCGCTAAAGTAAGTACATTATCATGCTCTGAATAATTAAAATCTATGTTAAATTATTTAACGAAGCTTTATAAACAGAACGAAATCCCAACACTTATACAAATACCATACAAATACCATCTTACTATTAATTTATGGGCACTCAAATTATTTTTTCAGTCACAAAATAATTTTTGCCATGCATGTACAGGATGGCTCGAACTCGAGTCTATGTATGGGAATCTTGAAAACTGTAAGCGATATAGTATTGGTGAAATTAAGAAAACATTGCGAATTTAGGTGCCTAACAATATGCCGTTTAGAAAGTTTTAAAATTTCGTATATTTCCGGAGATATTCGGAAAAAACCGAAATATTGAAAAATCGTATTATTTTCCTCCTGGGCCTATTTAAAAACGGATTTCAAATTGAATTGCACTTTTGCATTGCCACTTTTACCGCTCTATCCAATGGTGGTAGCCAGTTTTGAATTCGACGTTTCGTCTTCAAGAGGTCATCATCAACTTTCTTTTTTAAATACAAACTTTTTTTTTCGTTTCTCAGTTATTAATATGATTGCTTGTTTTTAATTTGTTTCTAATATTAATTTAAATTTTTTTTATTATATATTTTGCTTTGGGGTAAAACATAAACGATCCTGTTTATTTAATTTTACTATTTTTTTATTTTTATTAAAAAAAGGCTCCAATTTTTTACTTAACACAAAAACAAAATAAAATATTTTTACAGAATATAAAAATTTCAGAAGTAACTTGAACTATTTAAAATTATGCTATAGCAAAATTCATAATTTAAAAGAAAATTAAGAAAAAAATAAAATAAAAATAAAAAACTTATATTCATATTAATAACGCCAATATCATCTGAAAATCGATAAAAAAAAATTAAAGTTCGTATTTAAATAGAGAAAGTTGATGATGACTCCTTGAAGAGGAAACGTCGGATTCCAAACCGGAAATACTCGGATTTTAAAACTTTCTAAGCGGCATATTGTTAGGTATCAAAATGCGAAATTTTGCCTTAATTTGCTCGACACTGTATCTCTTACGGTTTTCGAGATCTCCATACATAGACTCAAATTCGAGCCACCCGGTACCTATACTAAAACTCGAAATCTTATCCTTCTATCATATATATCCAATTAGTCAAATTCAAACCACAAGAATAATAAATAACCAGAAGCCAATATTTCCTCGTTGCTACGCATTGGCTGCCGTGACCTTGCACTGGTCGATCCGCCGAAATTCCGCCGAAACTCGCCAGTGTCGGCGCTCATAGTCGGATAACAAGCGATGCATGTCTAAGATGCACCCTCTATTACACTCGCGAACAACCACCCAAAAAAATCGATTTTTATGTAAATGGACCTGGCGCATCCGATTTTGGAGTTCGCCAGGCAATCCAGAATTGCGAAACTGGTCAACATTGGCAATTTCTGAAAAATCTCAAATTTTATGTGATATTTTTAATTTTTGCTTATCACCTTATATCTCCCTTACTTTAAGTCTGATTGAATTAAAATTTTTAGGAGACTCAATTTGGACATTATTTGTTATCATGAGTGACATGAGACAAAGGCAAAAAAAGTACGTGCCACCAGTTTTATTTTTTTTTAAAGTTGGTGGCACGAAATTTCTTAAAACTGCAGCAACAAATACTCGATCGAGAAAACTTTTTTGCTTTTACAGATAGATGTATATAGTAAGCGACAAAGTTGTAGCCAAAGAACCGAAAAAACTTTTTTATTTCGGTGATTTTTTGATAACTACTTTAGTTTTCAAGAAAACGATGCTGCAATAAAACACTTCGACGGCCGCGTCGCGACAGTTAGCTAAGTTGGCTTGTACTGTACCGTATGTAGTAGCGTGCCGTATCCGTTGAGCGTTGGTTTTATGTTTCTGTCTGTCTTTGGACTCGCCATTAGCGAAATAAAAAAGCGAGAGAGACAGCGATAAGACCTGAACAATATAACCGATTCGACCGGTCGCGTGAACGAAATATTTTTTAATGCTAGTATGGATGCATTTGACGGTCGGAGCACTCCTAGTATTATTATCTCTGTCGCTCTCGCTCTTTTTTCGGTAAAGGCGAGTCCAAAGAGAGAGAGAAACATTGAGCAAGTACGTTATAGATATCGGTCGTAGTATTTGCTAAGCATAATGTATAGAGTATTTATTTGTTTTAATTGAAATATAATAAGAACTAGTACCAGGCATTTTTCTTTTATTTTATCCATAAGAAATAACAGGATTGCCAGTAACATAACTAATAGTTACTTAGATCGGATGAAAAAACATTAATTTATTATATAGGTAAACAGAATTCAGAATTATTAAATATATACATTGAAAACGTTTTAAAATAGTTTCGCGTTTATAATAATAAACTGAACATAATATCTTAGATAGAAAATGACTCCGAAAATGCTAAAATACAAATTAAATAGTAGGTATGTATATGTATAACCGTTGCTTAATGGTATAACCAATACCAATACGGAACAGTCAGCATCAGCACGGAGCGGTAAGATTACGCAAGTATTATACAAGATAGAAAAAAATATACGAATCTTTGGTATGAATCATTTGTACATTTTATTCGAATGGTACGAATCACTAAAATGAGTCGAATCGCCTATGACTACTCTATGGACAAGTTGCAGAGCATTTTTATTTTAATTTGTAGAGAAATGAGAAATATGGACGAATTACGAGCGCATATATTTCCAAATTGTAAAACTGACATTAGGTGAGTAACATTAATTTCTATGTTTGTCTGCGTCATTTTATTTTTTAAAAGTACCTAATTATGTTAAATTTGAAACCTCTTTATCACTGAAGTGCATTATTAACTATAATCGTTGGTATTTCATTTTAGAGAGTTGCAACTCTGCCTCCATCAAAGATGCATTTTCATGCACGTGAAAAGGGCGTTTTTGCAATGCGCAATCTATAAAAGCGCTAGTAAAATTCAATCTCAAGTTCCAAAACCTACAGATTTTGGCTGCTACATCGAAAACAATGCTCTCGTACCAAAGATACTAAAAGAAGCAAAGCCAAGCTTTTTGGAAATTATAGCCAACTGCAGGTGCAAGTTATTTACTTAAACAAATAAATGAAAATGTTTTAAAGCGAATGTGCCTTGCAACATTAGTTGTTTATGCCAAGGGAAATGTAGAGCTCAATAGTAGCAGATAAGTAAAATGTAAAGTATCATCATCATCCCTTTTTACAAATGTGTTAACTATCTCTTAACTATTGTTGCTTAACTATACGAGTCGAAGTTAAATCTAGAAATAAAATGAATATGTTGAAAAACACTGGGCATAAATAACAAAGTGAACGATATTTTAAATCGAATCTATTGTAATCACAAAAAAATCGCCTTTATCAAAATTTAATACTTTATTTTTTATATTTTTCTCATTTCTCAAAATTAAAATTTAAGGAATAAACTTCGAAATAAACGTTACGATTATTAAATAGGTTATTATTAGTACAATACAGATCTTGGTGCTCTCAAGCTACACATGGCGTTACTGATGCTTGTGCAGTGCGTGAGCGGCCGCGGTCGGCATAGTTTTTTTCGATATTGTGGCACCGTTATGTTAAAAACCAAACCACTTATCAAAAAAACCACCAACAGTTTCTTCAGTTCTGTCGGTTTGTCGCTTACTATATATATTTATCTCCAAAACCAAAAAAAGTTTTCGAGATCGAGTATTTGTTGCTGCATTTTTAACAAATTTCGTGTCAACAACTTTTAAAAAAAATAAAGCTAGTGTCACGTACGTTTTTTGCATTTCTCTCATGTCAGTCATGATAACAAATGTCCAGATTGGCTCTCCTAAAAATTTCAATTTAATCGGGTTTAAAGTAAGGGAGATATAATAGGGTGAATGGCAAAAATAAAAAAATTTACATAAAATTTGAGATTTTTCGGAAATTGCCGATTTTCACCAGTTTCGCAATTCCGAATTGTCTGGCGAACTCTAAAATCGAAACCGCTAGGTTGATTTACATAAAAATCGATTTTTTAGGTGGTTCTTTGCGAGTGTTATAGAGGTTCCTTAAAATGCATGGTACAGATCCCTCGTTCTCAGACTATCAGCTGTAGTAAATAAAATAGCTGTTGGAAATACGCGGTTATACCTGAGAGGAAAAAAACTTAAAAGGAGAGGCGACAATAAGAGCTCTTTCACACGAGGATTCTGTATGCGAGATACGCGAATCCGAGATATGGTTTGGAAAATTTCTTAAATAAACGGTACTAATTTCTCGCTTATTGGAACGCCACAGAACTGGGAAAAATTTGAAGGTCAATATTTTTACTAGTAAAGTGGCTTTATCTTATTTTCCCTAGGAAAACAAACAAGTGCATATTATTTGCCTTACTAATCGGTAAATAAGTACAGACTTTGAAGAAAATCGTTGGAGCTTTGAGAAAATCGATTTTGTTCATTTTTCTCAAGAGTAAAGGGACTGCACCGATTTTTCACTGAAAAACGGGGTAGTACGTATTATTTGCCTACTAAATTGTAAACATATAGAAAATCTAATGAAAATCGTTAAGGCCGTTTTTGTGAAAACCAATTTTTTATATTCTTCTTTATATAAACTATCCTTAATTGTAAGGTTAAAAAAAAATTATAAAACGTCTGGAGATATTGTCCCGAAACTCCTAAATAACCATTTTGGTAGAAATCGACCTAACGGTTTTGGAGAAAATTAGTGTGACGGACAGAGACACACACACACAGGGACACAACTTTGTTTTTTTTTTTCAGAATTTAATGTTTTTTGGACTCTAGGATCCCCATAATTCGTCGAGACTGGCAAAAAAAAGTCGCGAGTAGCACATTACACGTGAGAGAAGTGAATACTTCTTTATCGATGTTATAAAAGAGAAAGAGTGTGAGAGAATCATATATTAATCAATTTTAATATATGTGGTGAGTTTTGGTTAGTCGTCATATCAACTTTCGGTTGGTTTTACATAGTTTCAACTTATTTTACTTATTTGAGCCGGTTCCGATACATTATAATTAATTTTAATAGTTTTGTTTAGTCGTTGAAGCAACTTTCGGTTAGGTTGGCATAGCCTCAACTTATTTTAGTCATTTGAACCCTGTTCCGATACATTATGAGAAATTTTAATAGATTTGGTTACTTTTGGTTAGTCGTTGAAGCAACTTTCAGTCAGTTTCACTTAGGCTTAACTTATTTTAGTCATTTGAACTGGTTATAACAGATATATCATTAACATGCAAAACAATCTATTAATAGAGTACATAAAAAGATAGGCATTCATTTTTACAAATAAAAAAGTTACGAGTATCACAGTACACGTGATAGAAGTGAATACTTCTTTATCGAGTCTCAACTTATTTTATTTATATGATCCGGTTCCGATACATTATAATCAATTTTAAAAGATTTGGTTAATTTTTGTTAGTCGTCTAATCAACTTTCGGTTAGTTTCACTTAGTTTCAACTTATTTTAGTCATTTGAACCGGTTCCGATACGTTATAATCAATTTTAATAGATTTGGTTAGTTCGGGTTAGTCGTCCAATTCACTTTCGGTTAGTTTCACTTAGTCCCAACTTATTTTACTTATTTAAGCCGGTTCCGAAACGTTATAATCAATTTTAATAATTTTGGTTAGTTCGGGTTAGTCGTCCAATCAACTTTCGGTTAGTTTCACTTAGTCTCAACTCATTTTACTTATTTGAGCCGGTTACGATACGTTATAATCAATTTTAATAGATTTGGTTAGTTCGGGTTAGGTAGTCGTCCAATCAACTTACGGTTAGTTGCACTTAGTCTCAACTCATTTTACTTATTTGAGGGAGTTACGATATGTTATAATCAATTTTAATAGATTTGGTTAGTTCGGGTTAGTCATCCAATCAACTTTCGGTTAGTTTCACTTAGTCTTAACTTATTTTACTTATTTGAGCCAGTTGCGATACGTTATAATCAATTTTAATATACTTGGCTAGTTTGGGTTAGTCGTCCAATCAAATTTCGGTTAGTTTCACTTATTCTCAACTAAAGTTCAGCACTGTATAAACAATGGTTCAGCCACGGCACCGTGGTTCAGCAACTATTTTCTTAATAAGATGGATAATATTAAATCAGTCAAAATGCAGTAAGCACGCTCATGAAATTCTGGCTGTGACGTGGACTGAAGGTCACCAAGCTCTTTTAGACAATATACACGGTGACAGTTGAGAGTTTGGATTCTGGTTATTAATTATTCTTGTGTTCAAACCATTACGATACTTGTCCAATAAACGAGGAAATGTTTTTCTGTAGATTAGAAATCTATCTCCAAAACAGATGTTTTGCTATTTCCTAGATGGTTTAGAAATAATGCAGAATCATCAAATTTTCAAAGTCTAATTCGAGGTGTCAGTCATTGAAGAAATTTCCAAATAATTGAACCTCGACTGCCAACAAAACCTGAGAAACTCTTAGCAAAATGCAACAGAAATTAATATATCCAAATCTTACAATTGGTTTTTATTGAAATTCCACATACATATGAGGGAGGACCAAATTAATGAAAAAAGATTCTTCAGTGACGTTAAAATACAAATAGGCAAACCGTTAATCCTACCCGAAATCCGGCTGTCCATATTGAACGCTACTCAAATTTTGGTAATCAATTTCGGCGAAATTTACCGTCTGAAAGACATGGTAGGTCAATGATCATCGATCAAGTAAATCAAGCATCACAAAAATCGATATTCTTCACCATCCTCGGATTCTGCCTTTTTATTATAGTATTTATATTAGCAACCCAATGCAGAAAACTTCAATAGATTTGGAAATTGATCCACGGTGAAAAAACGAAAATTCAGAACAAATCGATATGGAACTTAAATTTAGAACATATTTTTTATAAATTTATTGGTAAAATTTTGTATAATAAGACGCTACTGGAAAATATTTTTTATTATAAAAAATTGAACTAATCAATCTCTAAAAATTGGAAAGTATATGTCACTATACCGGTGATGAATTTAAGTGAGGTTTAGAAAAAGCAGCTAAAGTTTTATCATTTGAAAAAAAAAATTATAACAATTTTTCGAAAAATTAACATGAATACTAAAATCGTTCCTTTTCCATTTTGCGCCTATCCTGTATAAATTCTGCAGAATTTGAAATATTATCATATTATTATGTTTTGAGCAAAGTCCTTTTTAAAATAATCTTCGCGTAAGTAAATTTGACATACATCCTAATGTGCTCAGGAAAATTCATCTTATTTATGTGAAGGCTTAAAATGCCTTTCAAGTCAGTAGAGTTCTTCGAAAAAAATTCTGCATCCGATTTCTCGAACCAAGATTGCTGCACTAAATGAATGATGGATGCATGCTAATCATTCGGTCAGTGTAATTCAATTTTACCTTTTATAAATATGTATTATTCTGAACAAGTGTATGTTGTATAATTTGTTCTTTTAATTTAGCATGATTTGTACATTTTACAAAATGACTTATTTACATAATATGTAATCCAGCTTGACATACTTCAGTGATGTCAGATCTTGATTATTGTTTTTGCATGGTACTGTAGGTAATATATCATTCATATAGAATTCGAATTTGCTCGAATGGCAAATTCTCCAAACCAAATGATCAATACAATTTTGTGATATTTTTATTAGATCTGAGTTTTTTCATCTGTCCCATATCTTGTTTAAGAGTTGTTCTATTTTAAATCCATTGTGTAATGTATAAATTCGAAAAAATTTTGTATTCACTACCGTCAATATCAACCCGACCACCGACATTTTCACTTACTACATGTCTTGATGGATGTATCATATTGTTCAGAAGACAATATTTCAATTTTTTGACAACCAAATTATGAGGTAGAAATACTTTAAATTTAAAAAACACAGGGTCCCAATTAATCGCAGTACGTTTGACTTGGCAGCTCTCTATTATAATGAACCGATAATAACTTTATAATGTAAATAAGAACCAGACATCTTCAAGTTTTAATGGAAATAACAGTTTTGGAAATTTCCCGAGAGAGCTTCCAGTCAATGGCTCAAGTTTCAGGTTTCTATTCTACTGAATTATCAGCCAATATTGGAACATACACCTTAAAGTATAATCATAGCTTGAACTTATAGGGTACCGACGCGACGCCGACGAAGCTATACTTTTAGTTAGTCAATTATTTAGCTAACTTTTAATTAATATATTACATTCCATATTAATCACATATATTATTCCAAATAAAACCAGATCAACAAACACATTAATTTTATTTTGTTTATCATATTGTGATATTCCTGTTCTAGCCGGCTTTACTGCAAAGACAGAAATAATGTGCAAAAGATTGAGAATGTATATTTAAAAACCACTTTTCATAAAGCGAAAAAAAATACGAACGAAATAAAAACTCCTGTCGATAGCAACGAAACGGCGGCTTATAAAGCAACTTTTGTGAAAATGTGTCATCGAATTACAATTGACAAGAGAAAATTAATAATCACTCACTTTTGAAATGGCTATAGGCAGAGAGATTTACTGTGTAACACGATATTGAATGCTACAATCGGGAATATATAATCCAGAATAAATCAAGAGTGAGTCCAACTATTTTTTAGTGAACGTGAAAAGTGGTGGATTATGCGAAAAATACAGAACAGTTCCAATAGGTGCACCAAATTTATATTGGAAGTACGAAGACAACTTAGACAAGTATGTAATATGGAAGCAATTCGATGAGTACTGTAGAAAAATAATATTCGTGGTCCAAAAGCAAGAATGAACTACTTAAACCAATAACTGAACTGAATAACCCAAAGTAACCCAAACTAACCGAAATTATATTTTATGTCCGAACTGGTTTTGCCCAGTTAGGAGTTTAACAAAGCTTGGATTCTGATGATACGATTTATTTTCACTCTGCCATCTATATCGAATCAGTCTTGCTGTCTTAGGTATTTTTATGTAGTCCCGAATAATAATAATGAGGTGAAAAACTCCCCGACAAAAATTGAATAAGTAATTATTGACAAAAGTTGACCGGTCTCAGATTAGCTGAGATATATGAGTAGTAATACTCAATGGCATATTCCGTCCGAGTCTGAAGACATCGTCATGTCTTCAGCAATGACCTTGAAAGACATGATGCTGAAAAATCCGAATAAGGGGATGAAATTATCACCACAGCTTATTCAATAACAAGCTACTCATCTTGCGGCGGCATGGCATCCTTTGATTTGGGAAAGTCAAATGAAAATTTTAGAAGAGGGCCTTGACTTAATATTTTTCTAAACGTCTGGGCATCTGAATAATATTTTTGACAGTTCGTTTAATTTAAAATACGATGTTTTATCGTCTAAAATTCGTTTGAAAACGATTTTAAATGGCAAAATTGTATAAAAATCCGAAATTTCCGGTCTTTTTAGGGCGATAGCCGTAGCTTCGGAAGAATTTGTTGTGGATTTTGAAGCGAATATTCATTTTAAATTCAGTTCGCTTCGTGTCATTACATTGCCTAAAAAAACACGAGACCGTGGAACTGAACCGCTCAGGGAACTGTCAGGTATATGCGCAGTGCCCGACACTCCAATTTTCCGATCTAGATAGAGATGAGTAGCTGGTTATTGAATAAGCTGTGTTATCACCATTTAGAAGAAGTGACATCATCCTCGTGACAAAACTTACTTAAGAGGATGATGTCACTTCTTCGGCGAAAAATGTCCTTAAAGTTGGACATTGGAACAGTAGAGGTACTGTACCAACTATAATTAATATGAAGAAGTTATGGCAAGGAACAGCATCTCTAGTAAATATAAAATGAACAAAACAAAGAAAGGGATCTTATTATATTGCTTTATTATCAAGAAAATCGAAGAAAATCTATCAGGATATAAGACCACGAAACAGGAGAGTTAGTTATGGAATAGTTCAGAGAACGGATACCACCATTTTAAAATTAGGTCAGTTTAACAATTAAACGATAACAAAAAAGAAGATATTATTTTTTTTTTAACTTATAAGAGGAAGATATGTTCTATATTGTTGTGGAGGATTCATGTTTACCTTGCAATTGATTGCCTTTGGCTCCACAAAAGTTTACAAATTCTTAGAGCCTCTTCGGCTCTGGCTCCAGGGTGTAAAGAGCACAAGTGCTAGTTTAGTCACCCTAACGAAGCTGAAAAACCTAAAGAAAACTGGAAAACGGTCGACGTTTCGAGGATCAAATCTGTAACCGTCGCGTCGTCAAGAACGAACAAGTCAAAAAATGAAAATGGTTATAGTAAATGTAAATAACAGTAAAAAGCTATAGCAAAATTTGTCAACTTTTGAATAGACTTTGACAAGATGACAATAATAACGTCAAATCGTATAATTACTGGTTAGTGGTCTATTTAGGTAAGTGTAATAATGAGGTGATATTTAGTATTATGCGTTTAGGAAGAATTCAATGATTTTTGTTAAAAGATTTGGTTAATTTTTATATGTCCCTTTTCAACCTCCAGTTTTTAGCAAAGGTAACCATGTGCCGTTAAAACTAATAGCATTTGAAGTAACACATACATCTTTATTTAATAAAATTAAAGCACTTTCTTTAATTTTACGTTTTTTAGATGATGGTTCCTTTGCTAAAATACTTGAAGCGTTCCATTGTATTCTGTGATTGTTATCAAATTCATGTTGACAAATATGTGATTTGTGAAAATGTGTATTTTGAATATAAGTTTGGTGTTCTTTTATACGTTTTGATAATGGTCTACAGGTTTCACCTATATAAAATTTATTGCAATCACATGGTATCTTATAGATAACATTTTTAGTAATTTCATTTTCATTGAGAGGTTTTGTTTTTGTTAGTTTTGATCTAAGAGTGTTTTCTGTTTTAATATACCATGCGAATGCAATAAATTTTATATAGGTGAAACATGCTTCAAGTATTTTGGCAAAGGAACCATCATCTAAAAATCGTAAAATTAAAGAAAGTGCTTTAATTTTATTAAATAAAGATGTATGTGTTACTTCAAATGCTATTAGTTTTAACGGCACATGGTTACCTTTGCTAAAAACTGGAGGTTGAAAAGGGACATATAAAAATTAACCAAATCTTTTAACAAAAATCATTGAATTCTTCCTAAACGCATAATACTAAATATCACCTCATTATTACACTTACCTAAATAGACCACTAACCATTAATCATACGATATGACATTATTATTGCAATCTTGTCAAAGTCTATTCAATAGTTGACAAATTTTGCGATAGCTTTTTACTGTTATTTACATTTACTAACCATTTTCATTTTTAGACTTGTTCGTTCTTGACGACGCGACGGTTACAGATTTGATCCTCGAAACGCCGACCGTTTTCCAGTTTTCTTTAGGTTTTTCAGCTTCGTTAGGGTCACTAAACTAGCCCTTCTGCTGTTTATACCCTGGAGCCAGAGCCGAAGAAGCTCTAAGAATTTGTAAGCTTTTGTGGAGCCAAAGGCGATCTTAATCTTCATGCTTCATAATAATAATGAGTTAATAACATTAATTAGGAAGGTTGTAATGAGCAGCCAGGTTAAATACATATCGCCACTTTATTGTATAAATATTTCTAAAGCTTCATGAGACTTAAAGCTTCTGTATTTTAATATATTGTATTCTATCTAGCATATCTCATGAAAATCTAACATACCAAATAGTCAACTTTGCTCTACAGGGCATGTGATTAAAAACATTGTCTTTTCCTTATAAAACGTGAATTTATACTTCTTCTGCTATAATCCAAACTAAATCTTCAAGTGTATCATAGCATCACCTAGTATAGCTAATATTTAAACTTTATAAATAATTCCTAACTTTTATGGTCTGGAATGACCCAGTTAGACAAGTATTTTTCTAGTAGCTGTTATAGATCTTCCCACGTGTCGGTTAACAATTCAATATCTCTCCTTTCTCAGAAAGGCGAAACAATGTGTTATTGTTTTCACGTTGCCCACGAGTGTCGCTACATAATATGATGACGTGGGAAAACGAGCTTAGAATATTAGTTTCAACGAAAGCTGGTTTAATAAAATATAACCGGATTGAAAATATAACCATTTTTTATACATTGTAAGTGACGTAACTAGAAATTAGACCGTCTCAGCACAAATTTCTTTAAAGAACTTACATGAGGGTATAATTATAAAGTTACGAAAGCTACTTATATCTAATAAACCCTGAATAGACTGTTCATAACTGAATAGGGATGTCGCAATTAAATGTACTTTTACTACTTTTAACCACAAGCAGCTATACCGGGTGGTACCGACATCGACAGGCCATAGGAAATCCCATGTAAACTTCTGTTCTTTCAAATATTGACTCCCCCTTTTATTTTTTATACAAAAGTATACTAGACTTTTTTGAAAGTCCTTGTATGACTTAATTACAAATTTAATTATTTTCTAATAAGCCAAGTAAATGTTATTTAGAAAACGTTTCATAAAATCATTAAAAATTGAATACAGCTCTAAGACATGCTTCAATGAAACCACCAGTACCTAATTTGTTATAATGTAACTTCAAATTTTAATAGACGTTTTATTTTCTATTATTTTCAACATACTCTATAGTATCCAAGCAAAATATCAATGATTAAGTTACATGAAAAATAGCTCTGGAGATTATCCGAAATATTTTCTGCGATTTTTCGTGACTAGAAAAATAACAGTCCAGAATATTGTTCAGAGTAAAGGCACTGTTGCGACGCCGGCGCTGACGCGATGGTCCACCAAAGAGTATATACTTAATTGTTAATTAAAGCTAAATTTCACTCGCCATTTCTCTTATCTATTTCCCCATTCGGTTATTAAATTTTTCTACCATGCTCTTACTAAAATTTCATTCACAAATCTTTCAAGATTGTCGATAGATCAGTGGTCGTATATTTTGTTTAATTAATTAAATTGGAAAATAAAGTACCACACACATCATATATTAGATGCTTTACATAATAAAGCAATGTTTTCCCATTAGTTACGGTTAAAGTTAAATTGGAAAATAAAGTACCACACACATCATATATTAGATGCTTTACATAATAAAGCAATGTTTTCCCATTAGTTACGGTTAAAGTTCACCAAATTTTTACTCTTGCCACGTTATGGGGGCTCCGCCATATAGTTTAGGCTATATATTTTTACTTTAGTGCCCTTCGGAAATGGAAAACGGGGTCACACACGTGCATGCCTCAAACGTAAGTAAATATTTGGTACTAAATAAGATTAAGGAGGTGAACTCAAAGTTTATTTCGAAACATGCTCGTCAGTAACAATTTTAGCTTCGTTCACGATCCGCACTATAATAGACTCATAATATTTTAATTTTACAACATATACTTGATATGAGTGTCGTGGACTCTAATTCCAACATATTCCATATTTTTTCCTTGGAGCAACTAGTTTTCCTTAATTCGTTTCTTAGGCGATGTGTCTTTGCTCCTCTTAGGGTTTGCAAACGATTTTCGCTGTTTATTTCATAATTTGGACTTTTTTCTTCAGTTTATTTGAATTTTTTATTTTCCTGAAAGAAACAGGATTGATCACAACTATTGAAAGTGTAAAAAGGGAATGTAAATAACCTCGCACAAGCTACTTAACAGTTAACCTTGCCATAAGTTAATCGTTACTACCCAGTATAAGTTAATTGTGACCCATATACCATTATGAGTGTCATATTATTTCGTTTTTCATGTGTTTTCTTTAATGTAACATTCCTTATAATTAGTTTTATTTTTTGTCTGTCGTCGTGTGAATTGTCATCTGTATTTAACGTTTTGCCTTGCGCCGCCGTAGTGGGCAAGCCACAATCTATTAATACCACTTATTAACCAGCCTTATAATAGTTTCTATAACATCGTGAATCATAGATGAGCTTAGGCTTAAAAGGGTATTTATCAATTTAATGCAGTGAGGGGCATGTTTAAAAGGATTAAAGTCAGACAACAGATTGAAAGCGGTAGTTGGATCATTACTCTATCTCAAAGAACCTTCGCCTCCGCCACAACTTGTGCTATATGGAGCCGAGATTTGTCGTCAAAGATGATATTTTCGCATCTTTCAGATTAAATAGCGCTTGCAAAACATGAAATTTTTGTAAACAGTTTTAACAAACAACAAAAAAGCAGGATATCAATATTAATATTGTTTTTTTACTCAACCTAAGTGAAAAATAACAAAAAAAAAACAAAAAAAACTGTTTAGAAAATAGTAAACAAGCAACATCTCTATTAAGTTTTATGCAGTTTATCTAACTATAGTATTTTTCATTCATTGTAAGTAATAGAGAATACAGAGCCATTATACCTTCCATAGATTCCTACATAGGGGTATTCAATTGAAAACGATTAACATTTATTACCTTTAAAGTGGACTAAAGTATATAATATTCGGCAAGACACATAAGATTTGTTTCAAAGAGCTCTCTTCTAAAGAATATGTTCTTACTTTACATGCCACCATCTGAATCTCCAGGACTTTATATATTCTTTGTCCCCGCGTAATTCTAAACCGGTTTTATGTTGCTATTCTTAGGTGAATGGTAAATATATCGAAAAAGTTATTTCAAATATAGTACATTTCTTTATTTCCTTGATATTCTGAGCTAACCTTGTAACAAAGAAATAAAAATTATTTACATATCCTTATACCCTTTTTAGTCCCTTTTCGTCACGGTTTTATAATACCGAAGAAAATGAGACAGAATAAAGGCGTTTTCAATGCAAAAAATATAGACGAAGGCAGAATTACAATTTTTGAATGAACAAAAAAATTGTAGGGACTGGCTAACAAATGATAGCTAAACAGAGTTCCAGATTAGCTAGCTCAAATGGATTTACTGCTCAGGACTAAATTGCATGAAGATAGACAAATAGACATTTGTGAGTTAGTGACTGATAAACTCAAATGCGATATGAATTCAAAAAGCATGTAATTTTCATCAATTAATGCACTTTTTACAAGCTTTTATTTACTTTCACCTGTGGGTCTGTCTGTCTGTCTGTAATCAAATCTTGCAAGCTGAATTAGAACTACTTCTAAATATCCGATTGACTTGAAATTTGGTACACGTTTATAGTTCCGATGACAATACAATATTATAAGGTTGTTAAGTTTACACCTCCCCCCCTTTCAGGGGAAGGGGAGGGTGGCACTACTTAAAGTATGTCCGATTCCGTTTAAAATTGGTATATGGGGGTTTTTGGGGACAAGAAATATGAATTTTCTATCAGATTTTGAAAATTCAAAATGGCGGATTCAACATGGCCGATATTGGGTTAAATGTTGCAAGTCAATTTTAGCTGACTTCTACATATCCAATTGGCTTCAAATTTGGTATGCGTTTGTAGTTCAAATGAAAATATAAAACTATGGTGTTGCCATTGTTTATTCTTATAAAGACAGTGGTGTTGCTTACACTTCCCCCCTCCCTTTAAAGGTTAGTGGTGAAGGCACTACTTAAAGTATGTCCGATTTCGTTTAAAATTGGTAATAGTGGATTTTTAGGGACAAGGAATATACATTTTTATCAGATTTTGAAAATTTTAAATGGCGGATTCAAAATGGCTTTTATTATATACTTCGAATCTAAGTTTTATTAATAAAAATATAATATTTACTAAATTTGTCATTTTGCTATGCCATAATACCTACTAAAAAGTAAAAATAAATCAAAATAAAAAAAAATTAAAACAAGCTTTTATTTAAATGCACTAAAAAGGAGAAAATAAAATTTGAAGTAAATCAAACCCATTATTTTGTTACATTAAACATTTTTATATGATATAAAAGCTTTTCGCGAGAAATTTAAACAGGAAAATCTCGCGACAAGCTTTTATATCATATAAAAATATTTAACGTAACAAAATAATAGGTTTGATTTACTTCAAATTTTATTTTCTTCTTTTTAGTGCATTTAAATAAAAGCTTGCTTTAAATTTTTTTTTTACTTTTATTTATTTTTCTTGAAGTGGTCTTAATCATAATCATCATGAAAAGTACATGATATTTTAACTTTGTAAAGAATGTTGTCGGATCTTTTATTACAGAGAGAAAAATCAACAAGGCGGAGAAGATTTGCCAATAAAAATTATCAATTATTTGAAGACAATGACGTTTCACCATAGTTCTTATTGTCAGTAATGTTCTCGATAAACGGTAATTTCAATGACAGGAATTCATAGAACTATACGTGCTGGATCTCCCTCTATACTCACTTTCCTTTCTCTTTTAGGAGTAATTTCGAGCTACTATTTTAGAAAACAAGCTAACGAGTTCAGCCAGCTTTTAATACTTTTTGCATCACCAAGAACCATTAACTTTACTCCATTACATAAAATATCACAGCAGTGTCAACCGCATATGATATTACTGTGATATTTTCAAGTTTAATGTTTATTAACGAATTAATGTAACTAATGATCAAAGTTAGCCGCAAAGCAATACCTTGAGTCATACCAATTTAGTGTTAGTGATTCCATATGTGTATTTCGCGTTTTTACCACGTGTGCCTGTTATTCTCCAGGTAACTCAGAAAAACTGTCAACACGGTACCATTCACATCGTAAGCATTCGTTTCATTAAAGTGAAGTTATAATTATACCCCCCACCCCAACCTCTCGGGAGACTCAAAAACTTTGGAACAAATGGGAAAAAAATTACAAAACGTAAAAAGTTATTCGGAAAGTTAATAAATGTATTATAAAACGAAATAAGAAAAAAAATAAAAAAAAAGTTAGAGAAACGCGGTTGTCGGCGAAAAAAAGGCGGAGAAGTTCAGCTCCGAGGTCGGGGATGGCAAAATTGGGAAGAACAAAATGCTTTATGAAAAAAGGAAACAATCATTTTTGAAAAAATGAGAGAAATATTGAGAAAACGTAAAAAGATGTTCTGAAAGTTAATAAAAGTATCATAAAACGAAGTAATAAAAAAAATAATAATAAAAAAGCAAAGGATTGTTCGGAAAGTTAATAAAAGTATTATAAAATCAAATAAGAAAAAAAATACTAGAAAAAAACTTAGAGAAACGCGGCTTTCGGCGAAAAAAAATAAAAAAAGTGTCGATATCTGTTGAGTTGGGAAAAAAAGCTTAAAAAAACCTAAATCCTAATATCTCTTTCAGAAGTTTCACTTCAGTTGTGTGCTTATAAAGCTGAGGCGCATAATTTTTCTTTTATTATTATCATGTTGATATGCCGTTTCCCATTCATCATAAATTTTATTTTATTATCAAGTTGATAAATTATTTCCATCGCCAGTTCATGATATTGGGTCAGATTGCTACAATTCATATTTGCTTATGTTAAGTAAAAAACAATATAGAAAGACGAGGTAAATTTACTATTATAGCTGCAATCTAAATCCCTGAAGAAATAGCATTTTAACTATTTCTTCAGGGATTTAGATTGCAGCTCTATTGATTACTTGAACTATATCAGTTTAAAGGTTTTGAGTAATAATCCTTATTCCTTCCCCCGGATTATATTTCACCCATAAATTCTCGGCCCAGACGTCACCTGTCAAGTTTGAGTAATTTGGGCCGTATCATTTTAAAGTTTTGGTTAATTAGGCTAAATCCTAATGAATTTTGGTTACTGATGATCACTTTCAGGGAATGGCCGAAACCCTGGCGCCAACTGTCAAGATTCTTTCACTTGGACAACATCATTTAAAAGGTTTTAAGTAATAATCCTTAGTTCTCCACCTCGGACTATGTACCCGGCCCTGTTGTCTTTTGTTAAAATTTAGCCGATTGTATTCTCAATTTACGGTTAATCAAGGACATCCGCGGAGATTTAGATCTGGTCTCTGTTATTAGTTACCGCCTTCAGGGATTTAGACCAAAGCTCTGAAGATATACAGTGTGTCCACTTAAGTTCGCACCATATGGGAAACTTTTTTATTATCAATTTTACGAAAAAAAGTTATTCTTTATAAAAAGTTCTGCTTGGTTCAAAACCTAAAATGTAACCATCAGATATCAAATTTTTTCAGTACGTATACGAGGTTTGTCAGAAAATAT
>MU181916.1:632569-645618 GCA_016904865.1 Pissodes strobi
CATCATTGGATAGAGCGGAAAAAGTGGCAATGCAAAAGTGCAATTAAATTTGAAATCCGTTTTTAAATAAGCCCAGGAAAAAAATAAAACAATTTTTCAAAATTTCGTTTTTTTCCGGATATCTCCGTAAATACTAGGAATTTTGAAACTTTCTAAACGGCATATTGTTAGGCACTTAAATGTGCAATTTTGCCTTAATTCGACCAACACTGTTTCTCTTACGGTTTTCGAGTTCCCCATACATAGACACGAATTCGAGCCACCCTGTACAGATCCAGAATATAAATATACATAGTTATTAGTAATTCGGTGCTATAATTTTGGTGTGAATGTACATGATTTGAATATAAAGGTGGTTATATTCGATTACATTCAATGTAAACAAGGCTGATAACTGTTTTAATTGTACTGCCGCTTAAGCGTGACAAGAAAAGTTTTTTGTAGCCGTTCGAAAAATATAAATAACTAAATAAATAAATAACGTGGTAGAAATCGTGAGAAGAACTCCAAGTATAACAACAGTTGTTCAGGTTCACCGATTCCACCGCCACATCTTGCAAGAATCATTCAGGCACCCCCGAGACCGGTTTCTACCCTGTTAGGAAAAGCCGCTGGACGACGGGTTCACTGATTTAAGTTGCCCATTTTGCAGGAGTCATTCAGGCTAAACCCGACTGATGACATTTCTTTATAGCAGATGGAAGCTTACTCAGATAGTAATGGAATTGTAAGGGCTGATATTAACACAGAGGTATCATCTGCAAAAAGAGACAAAAATCCGCTATGTATATGATTAGGGATATCATTACTTAGATATGAGAATAAAATTGGGCCTAAAACACTCCCTTGCGGAACGCCTCTCCTTACAGTGGCCATATTTGATAAAAAAATTTGACCATCTCGCATTACTTTGACTATTTGTGTTCTATCTTCAAGATATGAACTGAGCCATGTTAGTGCAACCCCTCTTAATCCGTAAGCTTCTAGTTTTGTTAGAAGAGTCTTAGGATCTATGGTGCCGAACGCTCGCGTAAGATCGAAAAAAATTCCCAAAGTTTTTTGCTTTTCCTCGAACTGTTGAAGTATCTTCTTATAAAAGGAAATTACAGCGTCTTGTGTACATTTGTCTTTACTAAACCCAAATTGTCTCGAGGTCAAAATTTTATATCGATCCAAAAAGGACAATAGACAAATTTTGATGATCTTTCCAAATATTTTTAAAAATGTGGATAAAAGGGCAATGGGCTGATAATTTCGAACATCTGTGGCATCTTCCTTTTTAAAAACAGGCACAACGCTGGCAGTTTTTAATTCATTCGGAAATTTTCCGATCCTAAACGAAATATTTATGAGGTATATTAAGGGCTGGACTAAATATTCCATAGAATAAGTAAATATATTTCCGGGAATATCATCTATACCAGATGATTTCTTTCCACAAACTGACGATATAACATTTACAATTTCTGTCTCATCAGTATCCCACAAAAAAATTGATTGCGAATTTACTGTTATTTTTTCGTGACAAATAGAGCTGGTATCCAAAAAATTAGCTGGTATCCAACATATTCTCTAGATCAAATATCTTACGTAAATCTTTATAATTAAATTTTGAAATACTTATAACAGTTATCACTTATAGGATTTAGCTAAAAGTTATGAGATATAAAGTTGAATTGATCGATCTTAATGTGGATGCGTATCTTTCAACGGTTATGTAATATTATCAAGCAATATTCGTCAAAGTACAGATTTTGTTTTAAATTTAGCGATACGCATTTTTAATTATTACTTCTAAAAACTGAGGCTGTTAAATTAAGAAAGTTCTAATAGCTAAGAAAGGCAAAAAATTTAGTTGATATAGAGTTTTAGGGCAATTTTGTGTCTTTTTCTATTACTATGAAAACTTTCTTCATCTCAACAGTTTCATATTACATACATATACATTCAGTAGAACTTGTTCAAATATACTGATCGGTATTGGGGAGAAACTAGGTCAAAGCCATTATTGGCAATATTTTAAATATCGAAGGGAAAACATATTAATTTGGAATACAGGCAAATACTTTTTAATTCTCATACCGTGCCATTATGGCTATGTGGTGTAAATTTATTTTCATAAAATTTGAAAGGTTAGTTTGTTTTATCAAAATTTTAAAACTATATTAACCTCGCTGGGTAGTTCGATACATATTTCTGATAACAATCTAATTGATAAAGGATTCAGGAATCGGATCTTGAAATGTTAAGGGGTATCCAGCTTCGCGGAACGATATAGAATGCTGAATAAAAAAAAATAAATAGACGTAAACGAAAATAACTGCCTTGAGAATATTTTAGAATTTGCAAGCAAGGTAATGAGAAAATCGTTAGAAAGTGTTATATGATGCTCTATAAAATACTGATGACTTTATTTGACCATCGGTTTAACCCAATTCAAAGGTATGGTTACTTTAAAACTACAAAGCGCAATTGCCCAACGGTCTTTTGCGTTTGGAATTAATATACCTACTTATAAAACGTCAATTATTATGAATAATGAGTTGGTGCTCGGCTCCTTCAATGGTAAGCTTAACAAGAACAATAGTTTTTTTAAACTTTTATCAATATATTAAAAATAACTATAATAATATATTTACTTAGTGCGAAAAGTCGATTGTTCGGTAGAAGAAATGTAGCGGATGGAAATATAACTTAAAAACATATCGAAAAGAAATAATACCCGATAATATCCCAAAAATTACATTCGAACTACTTTAATGGTTTTTTTCAAATCAAAAAAACAGGTTCAGGACATAGGTCAACGCTATCACACCTGTCTAAATATAAGAATGCATTTATTTTTATTTGATGAATGAAATCTTCATGGGCACTTCTGTAGCTACTAGTTATCATGCCCAATATACTGACAGCGAAGAAAAAAGTGGTTCAAATGTACCTGGCTGAGATCCAACTGACGCAAAAAGACACAACAACTGACTTTCTTGTCAAATCATGTAGATAGAAAAAGTGGCAAGTAGATTTTTTATCGACTGTTGAAAATTGGTTCTCCAGGAAAAACTGTATTATTCAATTGAAGAAAGAAACTGTCTACATAGAATAATTGAAGAAAAATCTGTAGGTACGGATGTTATTCAAAATTATTCATTTCATTTTGATATCTTATTTTTCACTTTGAATTTTTGTATATGTTTCAATGTGTATTTGTTAGAATATTTTTTTATTAGTTTTGTTGTCCCTACCAATGCCCTTTTTGTCCTATTTCTATCCTCATAGCTTAAATAATATTTTTTGCATGCCAATCGTTTTTGCTTAACTCTACTATTAATTTAACCCAACATTATAGATCTGAAGATTTTCGACTTAAATAATGGGAAACCATGTTATTTTTTTTTATAAAAACATGAAACCATTATAGAGCCGAATATCAATATCTATTCTGTTAGTGTTGAAAAAGTCACGATTCATTGTTTTAAGATAGATTTTGTGCATGTAAACTAACGCACATTCAGCTACAGGTTCATCAGTGAATGCAGGCTACCTTAGATACATACTAACATTTTACTTTTTCGTTTTTTTTTCTCATTTTGTTTAAGTGCAGTACAGATCACATAAATAATTACAAAGGAATTTAAAATTATCGAGCTTGAATATAATATATTCCCAATAGATTATTACTATGTACTTTCATTAATTAAGTGACAGAGAGGAGGTCAATATTGTTAATTAGAGATTCTTCGTTATCGAATTGAATTGAATTGAATTGCAATATTTGCAAGTTTTTCATTTCGTCATAAAGCAAACGTATTACTATTCTGCTAAATAACAACATATCAGCTAATGTATTTCTGTTCTTGGTTGTTATGGCAATAACGTATTTTTAATAATATTAATAATTATCCGTACATTTTGCAGTAGCTCTTTCTCCTGCTCGTCCATCCCGCAAGTTTGGCTCTAAAAATGTAACGGCAGAAGATGTTAAACAGGATGAGGAAATGAGGAAGCTTCGTGAAGCACGAGCTGCACGCTTGGCTTTTATCAATGAAGGAGAAAAGAAGGAGAGGGTTTCTGCATCAAGAGAAGTTGACGAAGCCGTAAGAGCCAAGAAGGAGAAAGAAGAAGTCGCTAGGTTAGCAGAGGAAAGGTAGAATTTTGTTTTTTATTGGCTTATATCCTTTGTTCTAAATTTCTTATATAGATAAAATGCTTATTTTTATAGTCTAAGATGCGCTATGCGTTTTCGTAATATGGCCCACACACCTCCTTCGAACATTACGGCAGTCAGTAGGGTCTACGTCAGCAAGAATTCTAGATCATTAAATTGTACATTTGATAGCTTTTTAAAATCTTTCGAAATTTCAAGGGAAATGTTCTTTTCGCCAGTATATTCCCTCAAAACCCAATAAATACGGCCTAAAAATCATTGCAGCTTGTGACGCAAAAGTATTTTAGACTTCAAACTTAGAAATTTATGTGGGAACCCAGCCTGATGGCCAATACAAATTGTCTAACTGCCCATATGACGTGGTTTTAAGACTGTGCAAACATCTTTCTGGTTCACACATTAACGTGACAATGAGCAACTAGTTTACTTCAATTCCTCTTGTGGAAAAATTGCTTCGGGATTACAAGATAACTACAATTGGAACGCTAAGAAAAAATAAAAGGGAGTTGCCGGTCGAATTTTCAAACCCAACTAAACGTCCCACTCATACAAGCATGTTTGGCTTCACAGATGATTTAACAATCGTTTCCTATATCCCAAAGCAACACAAAAATGTCATTTTAATATCGACTATGCACCATCATGATATTGACCCAGGCAGCAGAGTGGTGAGAAATGTAAGCCAGTAATAGTCACTACTTATAACAGCACAAAAGGAGGTGTAGATGTAGTGGACAAGTTGTGCGCTTCTTACGATTGCTCCCGTAACAACAGAAGATGGCCTATGGTGATTTTTTTCCAATATTTTAAATATTGCAGGAATCAATTATTGTCAAGTAATATACACGATAAAAATGATTTAGGCCGGCGACAATTTTTGAGAGATATGACAAACACACTGATTCATCCTCATTTGAAAAGGAGAGCAACTCTTAGCAATATTCCAAGACTTTTGAAGCTCAGACTTATGGAAGTTACTAAAACTGAAGAAAAAGAATTTCAAGAAAGAACACTGCCCGCAGGCAGATGCACCTACTACGGCTGGCAAAAAATAGAAAAACTCGTTTTTCGCGCTACAAATGCAATGCATATATGTGTTTGGAGCATATTATAGGTGTTTGTCGGAACTGCAGGGATCTGCTATAAATACTCCTACCTGTAAGTTTTTTGGACTAATTTGTTTCAAATATGTTTAGTTACCACTCTGAAGTATGTTTACTGTGTAAGGTTTTTAGTATATTTTTTATTTGCTTATATTATGTTCATTTAAATTTATTTTTGTTAGATTTTCTTTAAAACTATGTAATATTTTGGTTAATAAACTTTTCACGAACTTTTTTGGCCGAAAGGGCTTGTTTTATTTTATTATTTCATATTCTTACACAATTAAAAATAAAAAGTTCCCTTTTCTATTTCTTAGGCTCACCTGGTCTGAGAGACCGGAGCGATTATGCATTTAAAAAACTGTTATGCGACTACCAATTAAAATATTAATCTTTGAAATTAGTCAAAACTAAAAAAAATTCTGATCCAGCAGTGATTTTTACGTTTGCAAATAAAATACTTAGCTAGATTAGACGCTCAACCCTGGTTGGACACACTTCTCTTCACCTCGTTCCCTTTTTCTTCAATTGCCTGTTATTTGTTAGATCTTTATGGGTAAGGATAACACCAGAGGGCAAAAAACGTCTTATAGAGCTGATACGTCTAATGCTGCAATGGTACACTCGGTTGATGCTTGATTATCAATCCAAGCTCTTTGGCCAATTTCCGTGAAAATATGCAAACAGAAAAACTTGTTTTTGACCACAAAAAAATGAACAATAATGAACAGTAATTGAAACAATCTCATCAAAATATTTCAAACTCTTTTACTTAAAAATTAAATCTACGATCAAAAATTACAAGATTTGTAAATGAAGGATTAAACTATGATTAAAAGAAAAAACAAGATTCGTCAATGAATCTGATAAAACTATGTTCCAAAATACAAGGTCGTTAATGAATGATTAAACTATGTTTAAAAATACAAGATTCGTCAATGAATCTGATAACACTATGTTCCAAAATACAAGATCATTAATGAATGATTAAACTATGTTTAAAAATACAAGATTCGTCAATGAATCTGATACTCAAGTCTACTTCAAAAAAATAATGATTAAATTTGATTTAAGCACACTTTTAAATAAGTGCCAAATAAATGAAAAGTCCCCAAAAAAGAAAATTACACATTCTCGTTGATAATTTTCCAGACTTAATTAAATAAGTTAATATCAATTTTCCTCTTTACTTAAAAGAAAGGTTCTAAAAAATAAGCTAAATACTAGTCAAAAATTGATAGAAATATGATTACTTCAAAATTACAAATTAATAAATATGCAAATTCTTCCTAAGTCAAATTTATGCGATAAGAAAACTGTATGTGCTAAGATCACAATACAAAGCTGATCGACATTTCACATTATCTCACTGTTCTCCCATTTCATTCGTCAAAGTGAGCATTACGAGCCACAAGCAAAAATAAACCGAGCAAATTTAGCTATAAGTTAACAAGGAGCTAGGTTTACAAAGATAAAAAAAAATTATAAATTCACCGTCGACTGTCGGTAGAAAGAAGAAAAAAAAATCTAAGGTGAGTTCTCAAAGAAATTCAATATTATATTATTTCATAAATTAGAAATAATATAAAAGAAACTCACCTTAGACCTTTAGAAAGTTGAATTTCCCAAATCCTCTACCGGTAGTGAACTGGAGGTCTATTCGGTACTTATCCGTCTCTTGGCAAATTTGGCAAGGGCCTGAGTCAGTTACCCGACTTTTAAAAGTGGCGGATCAGAACCAGGAATTAGCTAAAAACACAAAAGACCAACAGAACTCGGTTATAAAGTAAGGTTAGTTAAAAATTCTCCTTGCCAACTTCAACTACGCAGTTAAATATTCCTGTAAAAGTTAACGAAATTTACGATAAATATACTAAAATAGATTGAGTAGAGGGTCCACTAAGATCATTTTATTCAACAATACTTTACAAAAAGCCCAAGATGGCCCGGAACAATGATGAATACAATTTCTAAATCTAGATTAGAAATCTATAATAGATTAAAGTATTGTCGTCTAAATCATTGATTGAAAATCCCTCTAGAACCTGAAAATGGTCTTTAAGACACTCCTAAAACAAAGAAATAAATTTGTTAAGTTAAAAGCGGAATGTGCAAAAAAACCAAATCACATTCGACCAAAAATAAAAATGGGCTCTCACCTTGACGTGAAATTGGAGACAAAAGTAACGTTCGCCGTTCGATTTTAGAACCGGTCCAAATCGCATTCAAAGGAGTAGGAGGGAGACCATCAATTAAAATCACGATATTACTATCGCCCTCTATTCAAAGGCCAGTATAATAAAAATATTTTTATAGAAAACGACGTAAAACTAATACGCCTATAATTCTAATGATAGCTCCACCTATGTACAAAAGATCTAACTTCTAGCGAAATCCTACCTAGATACCGAAACCAAATCGCATGTATATTTGCATAAAAATCACTTTGCAATATAAAAATCTTAAAACCTGAAAAACCATGTAACGAATTATTTCGTTACATTCAGCTACTAAAATAGCTAACATACTTTAATCTACAATGTGACACTAGATTAGATTTGCAATGAACAAATAGAAAGTAAATATTTACTTTATGTAGAATTGACGCCGATATTCTGTATATTAATAATTATATCATGTACGTATGTAGTATGTATATACGTCTGTCTTTTAAAAGAAATGCTATATTTTATTAATTTTAAAACCAAATTACTCAGAAAAAACACAAACATGTTTGTAATAAAGCACAATATTTGTGCACAAGAGAACTATAAAAAATATCACAAAATACATGGAATTAACACAGGTTATTAATCTCAATTGGAGCATATTAAGCAATTGAATATTATCTATTTTTTTCTGCTAGATCATATTTCCCTGCATCTCTCTTACTTGTTCCATCTGAACTTGTAATAAATCAGCTTCAATTTGTAGTATTTTCTTTTGCGTTTCTTGCCTCTACTTATTATTTCTAATATGGAGTTTCTACTATATAATGTTTGTCACTTTGAGACTTACACCTTTCAGAAAACGTATGATCTTTTTCTAACTACTCGCTGCTTTATTTGACCCTTCGTTATTGGGATGTGCTATTTCATCAACACGTGTTTCATCGATGGCTGATGCCGATAATAATATTTTCGGCCTTATGTTTTTCTTGCCGAATATTTCATTCATCTAATTGGCAAAAGGAATATTTAGCATTATCTTCGCATCTGCTCGTTATTACCAATATTACCCTTATAATTTCTATCCAAAACCAGCTATCTGTTTTCAACATTACGTTGCTATATTCCTTAAGATCCTTAGCAATTCTAGAATCTGGATTCTGGAAATGGTGAGGGGATGGCCTTGAAAAGGCACGGCACTTAAGCTCTATCGAACACCATGTGCGCCCTGTGCGTGCTTCCTCGATCGACCGATCCATCTAGGTCATTCCCCAGCCTAGTGTTTTAAAAAAGGCGTCCTCCAGTTTACAGCCTCTGGATAGAAGTGTCTCCAATAGTCTCCTTATGTAGAGATGTTTCCTTAACTGGCTGTGTCCAGTCAGAATCTCCGCCATGAGTCGTAGGTTCTACCTTGACACAATCATGCATGTCTTTGCGGCAGATTCATTGGCGTTAGTAGCTCCCTAGCAAGTCGGTAGTTAGTTAATTCATCCCATCTTATTCTAAAGTTTTCATGGGTAATATTTTTAATCATATGTGTTATCGTCGGGAAAGGTAGGTTTGAAGAGCCAGCATCCAAAATGTTTACACCGGCTGCCTTTTTTGCCAATTTATTCGCTAATTTGTTACCCTCGCACTGTGCATGTCCTTTCACCAATCAAACAGAAATTTTGTTTTTGCAAGGAGCATCTTCCAGTGAATTGTGGCATTCTAGTATGGGCCTGATTGTAAGTTTATAACTTTTCAGGGCCAATAGTGCTTGTCTATTGTCCATGTAGATTTTAACAGTCTTGGTCGCAGTATTCCTGCGGACAATCTTTTTTTACAGCTATGTATAGGTATAACAGCAAGATCAGACTGAACTATGCTTGCGTGTTTCTCCAATTCGCAAGCGTTGATAGTAAATTTCACAGCCTGCGTCGTCCTGAGTTTTTGAGCCATCCCCAAAAATGTTAACTGCACCCTCGGTTATAGGCTCATTTGGCCTTGTCTTGAGACAAAAATGTAAGGTGTGTCGTCTGCGCTGGCTTGCAATAGTGGTAGTCTTTCGACTACCCCTTTCCACAGGCGGCGTCTTGCCTCCCCACATCCTACGCTAGGTTGCACACCAACAATTCTGAGCCTGTAAGCAGAGCCACCCTTTTTAAATAAATATATAGAGGCAACAAGCACAACATTACTTCCATGGGTCTGGTTGGGGTTAGCCTAAGCATTGCCATTTTTTGTCGACTCTTGAAACGTAATATCGCCCCATTGAAACTATGACTCCATAGGTAATCATGATATATGATAGCAATGTAGATCCACGTTATGATCACGCGTTTCTTCTCCCAGGTTTTTCCCACTGTTCTGCTGCACTGTTATTTAGTCCTCTTTTCCTTGGTGAAGAGCACCATCTCCGTCTTCCTGGTGTTTACAGACAGGGAGTACTCCTTGAACCATTATTCGACTAATCAAAGGGCACGCTACATATGATTGCGCAGTATAGTAAGATCGTCTGCATACACATCCAGTTAAGGCTGCAAAAGGCTATCGAAAACAAAGTTTAATAGCAGTGGCGACAGAATGCCTTCCAGCGGGCATCCTCTAGCAACATTGCCTCTCTACAGATACTACAGTATCTTCCGCCTTTAATTGCACTCATCTCTCATCTCTTTAAGAGTATATTGAAAATCCAGCGACTCACAGCATGAGGGACGATCATGTTTATCAGGGCTGCATTAATTTCTTCAAAGGTGGTTCTATCAAGCACACCCTCAATGTCAATAAATACACCTAAGGTGGACTTTTCGTTGTCCAGCGAGCTGTCCCGGCTCACTACTGAACGCAAGATGGTGTCGGCCGATCTTCCCGAAGTGTACGCATATTGTTCAGTGGTCGGTTGACTTTCAACCTTGGCAATTAATTTTCACTTGTTTAGTACATTGCTGCTTTAAAACTTCGCAAGTTCTTTTTGAACATAGTTCTATTAATATTTTGTATGAGTTACCACCCAGTACTTATATTCACTTCTTGAGTTTTTATTGCAGCTCTTTAAAGCGAATTATCAGTTACTTCATGTGATCTTATAAGTATTATAAGTTTTGCAGATCTAAAAAAAGGAAAGCATCTAACTTACATCTTACTACAAGAAATTTGTACTAATAATTGAAAATGTATTATACTTACCAATAATGTTGCTGATTATTTTGAGTGCCTGTCTTTTCCAGTCTTTTTTGCCCCAAAATAAAGTCTGAACTTGATTGATAGAAAAATTGTTCCACTCGGTTAGAAAACGGTTCTTAAATTATCTATACTTCATGCATGTGTAATAAGTCTGTCAGAGGTTAGTTAGTAAATTGTCAAGTATTTCTGATCGGAAAAAAAACTACTAAAGAACATTTTAAAAATGAAAGTACTTATTTTTGATTATTATGCCTGATTGTAAAAAAGGAGTGTATGCAACTCAGGTTTAATGGCTCGCATTCACTACGACACTCGCCTACGGCTTATTATAATTTTCATACTCGTGCCTTAATAACTGTCGTTAAATGCTCGTTGTATAATACACTATCATGTGATCTCAAGTTTCTGCACAAGTAGTGTCGTAATGTACTTTTTCTACGAGCGTGTGAAAAGTGACATTTTTCACACCCATTTCGGTGTGAAAAATGTCACTTTAACGCACTAGTGTGAAAGTGATTTACTTTTCGCACTAGTGTGAAAAATAGTTTACTTTTCGCATTAGTGTGAAAAGTAATTCTGAAAAGATTTACATATTTCGAAAAGTCTTTTTTGAGTAATTAAAAAATGACAAAAACTGAATATAAATAATTTTATTAGTTACTTTACAAACACAATAATATAACATATTATGATATATAAGATATCATGGCTTAAAAAAGTTTACCACGCAATTTGTACAGTTAGTTAAATTAATCTCCAACGGAAATTGTTGGTAGGCCACTGAACTTCCGATCGAAGTATTCATAGTCAAAACATCTTCATTAGGCTGTGTACAGGTAACCTCTTTTTCTCCTAGTATCTTCAAGGCTGTTTTTCGTTTATTCTCCATGGAGTTTTCCACATATCCCTCGGCTACAGTGGCCGACTTCCAACCCCCATAACGTTTGAGAGTCAAAATATCTGCTCCTGAGTCTGCTAAGAGCGAAGCAGATGATCGCCGAAAGCAATGTCCTGTATAGCTAGACGGGTCAGGCAATCCAAGGAAAGTAGCTATGTTTTTCGGCATAGCTCCAAAAGTATTTATGCCTATGGGCAGATTTATGGGCATACCTTTTCTATATTGGAAAAAGAATCGATTTTTGGTAATGCCTACAGGACGCAGACGCTCATACTTTCGAACAATCTCCACTAAATTAATTTCTTCAATTGAACCACCACTAATAACAAATTCTCGACAGGTTTTCGTTTTAGTATCAGGTATTTTAATTAAGCAAATGTCACCTTTGTCTGTGACGTCTTCAATAGTCATCCGACACAGCTCGTCTCTCCTACACCCTCCTGCGATTCCAATGATTAGTGTGACTTTCATGAGCAAAAAATCGTCATCGTTGGCCCTTATTAAAAAAAATTTGACATTTTCTTTGGAAAAAACTTTAGATTTCTTCGCCTTATTATAACCTTCCGATTTTCTTTTCAAAAAAGATATTAAATTATTGTACCTGCTTATATCAATGTTTTTCTCTTTCGATAGCATTGTCCTTAACATGGAATAATGACTCCAAAGGGATGAAGACTTTTGTTGTGTGGACTTCTGCTGGAAATGCGCTAGTAAGACAGTCTCGGTGAGATTCTTTATTTTATTTACACTACACCACTTTTCGAAACGTTTATATGCATTTTCATATTCGATCCTTGACCGGGCCGGTAGGAGCGAATTCATGGCTATTCTCGCAGATTCTTCTACGTCTGATGAAGCTCAATCACTATTTTCTATGTCTGAAGAGTCCATTCTCTCCATTAGGTTCTTGGAACCAACTTTTTGAGGCAGAATTTTTCGAATTACATACGGTTTGTCAACTTTACTGACATAAAAAAAACAATTTTAAATAAGTAACATAGGATCACCATGATGATCTAATTGTGGTTCTGGTAAACTTCACGACCCTCGGAATTTCGCAATTTTATTTTTTTCGCTAGAAAGGGGGTGTCCTATAGAGTAGTTTAAGAGAAAAAAATTTGCGGATCCCCCATATTTGAGCGGAAAAAAAGCCCCCAAAGTTCGAGTTTTGAGGTTAATGCCGTAGAACAGCGAACTTCCTCTACTACTTTATTGCACTTTTCTTTGCTTGGTTGACTTTGTTTGAAAGCTTACGTTAAATAGAACAGCTTAGAACACAAAAATAAATTAAATTTGTTAATATATCAAAATAGTTTTAAAAATTTATGTCATACTAACAATAATCAACAATCAATCGAATACGAGTAAAGCGGCAAATTTTAGCCCCTGGAATACGCTGATGCCAAACTTATTCTAGTTGCTTGACCCGTCTTGGGCTCAAGGTTCTTCTTTTTCGCGCAAGCCTTTCTTCACGCAAGCCTATGCGAATCAATTTCGGTTAGCTTTGGTTATTTTGGGTTAGTTTGTTTAATAGATGTAAGATTGCTAAA
>MU181916.1:650618-665877 GCA_016904865.1 Pissodes strobi
TACCTACCTCAAATTCTTTAGCAATCTTACATCTATTAAACAAACTATTTTACCATCCTCTCGACCTCTACTTGCTACAATGAAACTGTCCAACCCCTTTTTCTCCACTACAGTTGTTTTGCTTCCATCATCCAACGATCCGTCACCTATGATACACTCGCGGGACATTTTAAGCGGACTAATAACACTTCTTTTATTTTTGTAATAACAGCACATGAGCGTTACACGCGAGTGTTTCTCGGTGGCATCAAACCTTGGGCGTTGGTGGAAGAGGTGGAAAGTTCACAAAAGAATATACCGGGACCTCTTCAGGCCTGACGCCTGCAAATGTATACCTTATTAAATAAATGTATTATTATTATGATTTAGCCTTACGGCATTCGCACTCCCTCTAAGGGGAACATTCACTTATCCCAGATATCCCGGATATCAAAAGGATTAAGCTCTGAGGGAACCCTTTCTATGTTATCGCGTCCTTGGTGGCATCTACGGATTTCCTACAAATTTTCGGACGTTACGGGCTGTTGCGAGAAGTACTGCTTTCTGCATCAATTTGAAGATACGTTCGCTCAATCCAAGTTCCTTGATGTTTATTAACAGGTTCTTTGGAATGAGTCATGTTGATGATACAATGATTGGCACCGTTCTTACTCCCTCCATTCCCCATTGTTGCAGGATTTTCTCTTGTAAATCTCGACATTTGGCGATCTTTTCGGCGTGCTTGACCTGCAAATTGTTGTTGTTGGGTATGGCGATGTCGATCAGCGTGGCTTCCTTGGTCCGCTTATCTACGAGAATGATGTCCGATCTATTATGGGTCGTCGTCTGGTCAGTAAGCACTGTGCGGTCCCAGTAGATCTTATAGTTGTTACTTTCTAAAACAGATTCGGGAGTGTATTTATAGTAACTTACCTTTTCCGTCTGCAGCAGCAACCAGCTTGTCCGCTAGTTCCTAATGAATTATCTTCGCAACTGCTTCGTGCCTGACTTTATATTCTAGTGCTGCGAACGTTTGGCATCCTCCTGTAATATGCTGGATGGTCTCAGTGGCTTGACAGCCGTATCGACATCGATCTTTCGCCACCGAAGCATCTCCAATTATGTACTTAAGATAGTTTCTGATGGGAATCACTTGATTTTGAATAGGCAGCAGAAAGCCCTCGGTTCCGGGGAACATTTGTCCTGAAACTAACCAATAGTTCGACGCTGTATTGTTGACGTGATCCTGGGTAGCCTCATTCGCATGCCTCCCATGTAAGGGCTTTTCCTTCCACACTTGTATTTTCTCAAGGTCGGTATGATGGCGGTCCTGAACCTGGTGTTCTTTTAAAAGCAGTGGTGTAGAGTCATCTGCGTTACAAACTGCCCTATGAACTTCTGAGGAATTCGCTTTCCTGTGAAAATAATTGAGCAAATTATTTATTTGCCGATCCAATTGTTTACGTAGATCCGCTAGAGCTCTTCCACCTAGATGTCTTGGCAAGGTTGCTCGCTCCACTGCGCTTCTCGGATGATGTTTGTGTGCTCTGGTAAGTAAGGTTCTTGTTTTCCGCTGTAGATTTTCAATGTCAGTGCCGGTCCATGCTACCAATCCAAACGAGTATCCAAGAACTGAGACGGCATAAGTATTGATAGCCTTGCAGAGATTTTTGCTGTTAAGTTGAGTTTCTGCCAAACGTTTTATCCTTCTAGTAAATTCTGCCGTTAATTCAGCCTTAATTGCGCCATGTGATATGCGCATTGTTTGTTTCATTCCGAGGTACTTGTAAAATTCATCTCCTTTCATTGCCTCGATGTTCTGGGCGTCCCTAAGTTCAAAGTGACTTGAACCTACTCTTTACCTCGTATGATGTTCACTGTACGGCACTTTTCCAGTCCAAACCGCATTCCAATTTCCATGGAGAATTGTTCTACAATCTTCAACATTTGCTCTAGCTGATTTTCGGTAGCTCCCATAAGTTTTAGGTCATCCATATAGAGCAAATGATTGACTTTCTCTCCTGCCTCGTTGTTGTTTTTGATATTGTATCCATAGGAAGTGGAATTCAGCTGGTGGGATAGAGGGTTCACCGCAATGCAGAACCATAATAGCGGGATAAGGGCGTCTCCTTGAAATATACCTCTTTTAATTGGTATATTTTCGGTGGTAATCCCTGCTTTATCAAGATATATTTTCCTTTGCCAAGATGTCATGGCATGCCTAAAAAAGTTAACAGTGTTAGCATCAGTCTTACATATTTGAAGAATTTTTAGTACCCACTCATGAGGCACAGAGTCGTAAGCCTTTTTATAATCGATGTAAGCCATGTACACATTCCTACGCTTGGAAAATGCCTGATTACAGATGACAGAGTCGATTATGAGTTGCTCTTTGCACCCCATTGAACCCTTAGCGCATCCTTTCTGTTGGTCAGCAATCATCTTGTTTCGCTCACAGTGGCCATATAGCCGGTGCGCCAAGCAGGTTGTTATCACTTTGTACATTGTTGGAAGATACGTGATTGGTCAGTGCTTGGATGAATCCACCGTGTTTTCCGGGTCCTTTGATAGAAGGTATGTGGCACTCTGAAAAAGAAAGCGTGGCATATTTTCAGGATTGGCGATTACGTCATTAAGTAAATTTGTTAATTTTTCGTGGGTACATTGGATTTTCTTGAGCCAGTAATTCTGTATCCCATCTGGACCAGGTGCCTTCCAGTTATGGGTATCTCTGATGACGTTGTAACTTCTGCTGGCAGGCATTTGGTCATATTCCTGAGAGGGGCGGCGCTCCCCCGCAATCCAGCCTGTTTCAACGTTACACTGAGTCGGTGTTCCCAACTGTTCTCTCCAAAATTGTTCAACATCGTCACTGTTGGGGAATTTGTTGTTCGATTCTGTAGCCCTCCTATTTAACGCTCTGTAGAAGGTTTTTTCTGATCGTTGGAATAAGACATTATCTCGTTTTCTTTTACTACTCGATTTGTACCTCTTTAAACGGCCTGAAAATACGATAATTTTTGTTTTAAAGTGTCAAGACATTACTGGTGTGTTTGGTTTTCTGGATCATCACGAGCATGGATTCGATATCGAGTCATGATTGATCGAACGCAAGCTTCCAGCCTATGAGATTGATGTATGCTTTTAGCCTTCCAATATCTCTTCGTATGTCATCAATCCTAGCATTCAATCTTCTTTCCCAATGAGGTGTTTGTGGCTCGTCCACTGTTTGCGCCGTTCCCTTTCTTCGTACCTTGGTTCCCAGGATTCGGGCAATGGGCCTTCCAGCGCAGTAGATTAACATATGGAAGTGGTCCAACGTGTTTGTCTGGGTTAGTTAGGTATAGTTTGGCAGAATTCGGTTGTTCATAATGGTAAGGGTGATTCCTAGTTTATTGGTCTACTTAACGGGTCGGTGCCATTGTACACCACAATTAGCTTTCTCATCTCTGAGAGAAGTGTTTTGAATGATCCTTCGGTGTCCACATTATCTCTATTTAAATCATGTGCCCCACCGTTCAGCTGTTGCTCTGCTACTTCAGGCGTCCCACCCACAAGTCCAGCGTCTCCGCCCTGGTCACCATTCTCGTTATTATCGTGATTCTCATTCTCATGATCTTCATTATTTTCGTTATTGTTGAGCAGGTTTAGCAGTTGGCGTTCTACTTCTTGTTTGATGGTGTTAAGTCTCGCAGTTGGGATGAGATTGTTTCTGATGATAACACGATATTGATCTGCCACTCTCTGCTCTGTTACATGCAGCTCTGTATAATTTCTGCAGAATTCAGTATGCAGTACTTGTCGATAACCGATGGTCTCTCGTCCTAACTGTGTTACCCTAAAATAGATACGCATTATTGATTCATTCATGGACGGTGTCCACTTCGATCTCCATTTTCATGGGTGTCGGCTTTTAACGCAGGGGATACGGCATTTTTTACCTACTGCCAGGTAACTCGGACCCGTGGGGACGTCACGCCCGAAAGCAGCCGAACCAAAGTTCATACATAGGGCTTTAGAAATGATTAGCATACCCAGTATCCAAGGGAAATATGCCTACGTATCATTTCAAAATTAACACAAATTTATATTGCTGTCAAATCAATAGTGACAGACCAACATATGAAAACGATTGAAAAAACGTTGATAAACCAGCTCCTCACTACGGGTGTGCCGATAATATAGTGCCTATGTTGCGTCTATGATAATAAAAATGTAACCAATTTTTGTCAACTTTAATTTTCCATATGGTTTGTATGATCGAAAAACGCTTATTTTTCGAGTTATAGTAAAAAAACTGAAAAAGTGTTACATTTTGAGTTTTTTTGCGATTTTCGTTGTTAAACCATCGCAGTCGTCTGGTGAGGTGGCCAACCTCAGATTTGGATTCAGCAGCCCAAAAAAACTTAAAGAACCGGTAAGGAAAAAGCTTCTACATTTTTTTCCTGGAAACGCCGTTTCTGAACTTTGGATGACTGAACTATAGTGTTTGATACCTTTCAAAAGCCTCACAGACTCTGGAATGGCACCCGAAAGAGGTGGTCCAACAGGCGAAGGTATTCTATATCCATGATGGCTACCGGTCATTAACTCTAGATGGGCCTTAGAAAACATACTTTTTACGCACATCTTCCCATATAGGAAACCTCAGCCATTACAATATAGGCGGTCCTTCTAGGAATCCGAGTACCTCGAAAACGTTTGTACCAATGAAATTAGCTTTCAGTATATTCGGTAGGGTCTACCACAGCCGCCTCCAAGTTCTAGCCGCGGCCAGTGGCAACGCCGCGTTAGCGTAGAGATGAAGATATAGGATTGAGGCTATTTATATTGAAAAATGTGTAAATCACTAAGGAACAAATAAGTACTTTTGTTTTGGCTCACAAACACAAGTTTATAAATAAATAATATTCTGAGTGGAAAGCTTATGTACAGCCGGCACAATTTAAGGCTTAAAAATGTGCTTTCGATGTGTTTTTCTTTAATACTAAAAACGGTACCTACCTACGGAAGTATAATATTATATTTTTGAATAAATGTTCAAAATAAAAGCTTGCAGTTAGGATATTCCGGATTGGAAAAAGAAAATAAATTGCTTGTTAAATTTGTATATAATGAACGGTTTATGACATGATTGTCTGTTATAATACCTAAGAGTTGAAAAGCATTTTTTGTACTAAAGATATGACATTTTTAGCAATAGGAGCCAATTCTGTCCTTTTATATTGACTACTGACGGCAATTTTACGTTTTTTCAAAAGTTACCAAAAAATGAACATATCATATACAGGGTGTTCGGAAATTGGGTTCCGAAACTCATAGGGGAAAATCTACATGCTAAATTAAGGTGGGTTTGTCATCTAACAAAAGTTTGAAATCTCGGTATTTTCCGAGTTATAGGTTGTCAAAGATCATTTTTTTAATTTTAATTTTTCCATAATGTGGTTAATCCCTAACGAAATAAGCTGGTATTTGGCATAAGGTTCTGATATAGTAAAGGTCACCGTTTGACAATAAAAATATTCAGTATTCTGTTACTAGAGGGCACTTTACCCATGACATTTTTCTTATTTTCCCTGTATCTTGTTTATTTAGACTAATAGTGCGAAATGAAATATGTTAACTTAAAGGCAACTAAAAACACTCAAAAATTGGTACTCTTGTTCAGAGTCGCTAATTGTCACCGTTTAGCCACAAATAGATTTTTTTTACTCCCGACACGAATATTTCACATATCTTAAACAAAGGTGATTTAAATAGCCGTAGGTACTTAATGAATTAAATTTGAAAAAGTGAAAAAAAATCAAGGCAATGTTTAATTTAGTTTTTCTGTTACTAGTTAAATAAAACGTCCCTTGATTTTTTTTCGCTTTTTCAAATTTAATTCATTAAGTACCTACGGCTATTTAAATCACCTTTGGTTAAAATATGTGAAATATTCGTGTCGGGAGTAAAAAAAAATCTATTTGTGGCTAAACGGTGACAATTAGCGACTCTGAACAAGAGTACCAATTTTTGAGTGTTTTGAGTTACCTTTAAGTTAACATATTTCATTTCGCACTATTAGTCTAAATAAACAAGACACAGGGAAAATAAAAAAAATGTTGTGGGTAAAGTGCCCTCTAGTAACAGAATACTGAATATTTTTATTGCCAAACGGTGACCTTTACTATATCAGGACCATATGCCAAATACCAGCTTATTTCGTTAGGGATTAACCTCATTATGTAAAAAATTAAAATTAAAAAAATTATCTTTGACAACCTATAACTCGGAAAATATGGAGATTTCAAACTTTTGTTATATGACAAACCCACCTTAATTTAGCATGTAGATTTTCCCCTATGAGTTTCGGAACCCAATTTCCGAACACCCTGTATACTAATACAGTCGCAACCAAATATTGGTATTAGAAGCTACACGAATAAGATTTTTACCTCAATAGTCTAACCGTTTGCTTATATACACCTCATCCATTAACAAATTTACAATTTTTTCATTGGGTGTTATAGAACTAGAAACGATGTTTAAATAATTATTTGTAGTTTTGCCATTATCGGTGCTATTTTGATAAGCACTTGGTGACACATTTAAGGTTGACGAGAGATAATGTAAGTATCTTTTGGTGAGTAAATTTAAATAAACTCGCATTAGGTCATAAGCAGAAGGAGAAAGCTTATAAAACATAAAAGACATTACTGTTGCTGATGGTGAGTAATGTTTCTGTTTCACTACAAGCAGATTTATCTGATCGATCAAAAGTAATATTCTATTATACAAATTATTATCTTCTGCATTTAAATTATTGGATTAGCTATTATCTTCTAAAGCCTCGAAATTACGTACGCTTAAGGCTTTGTTTAAATAATCCATGCTTGTCTTTAGGAAATTCACAAGGTTTGAATTTGTACCGAGATAATAATATGTTTCCAAGCTGAAATCACCTGCTTAGCTTCATTTCAAAAGGTAAAATTCATTTTAAATCATTGTAAACCAATTTATTACCTTTCAAAAAAAAATTGACCGTGTCTGCTAGTACTCGAGACACTAATATGTGTAAACATATCCTATTTCGACATCATCGACATGAAAATCTAATGCCGCCTTAGGCCGCGTGACACCTGAATATAGGCAACCTATTATTTGGAATTGGTTGCCTATATTCTGGCGTTAGAAAGAACATGTATTACAAGGAAGAAGGAAGCACTGAAGTAGACTGCGCATGGTTATGATGTCACATCCGCTTGCACATTTCCGTCTCATTTGCCGAGATTTACCCTCATACCGCCGCGTAAGTTACACGTTACACATCAAAAACTTTTACATTCATATGACCGTCCACTTCAACTTGATAGAGGATATTTATACACTCACTGGTCAAATCTAGACTTTAAAAAATTCACAGTCCTTCGCATAGATGCAACCGGGAGGAACATTGAAAATGATGAATAAAAACGCAAAAATGTGATTTGTGTTGTAATTCAAATAGTCTTTAAAAGCAGAGTTTAAAAAAGTAAAAATACAAACAACGATTGTTTATAATATATTTAATTAAAGAAATGCATTTTTAACATTAATATTAAATATTCTCATGATTAAAAAAAGGTGCGGATATGAAGACCTAAAATATTACATTCCACTAGTAGGTGAGAAAATCTATTAATATATAATTAGCCATAACGTCGCTGTAATATTTTTAACCAGTTCTGATTCGTTTAAGCCCATTTTGGTGCTTTTGATTAGTTTTGGTTAGTTGGTTAATCGTTCAATCAACTTTCGGTTAGTTTCAGTTATTTCCAAATTATTTTAGTCATTTGAGGCGACTCTATACCTTGTAATCAAATTTAATGTTTTGGTTACTTTTGGTTAGTAGCCAAAATTCGGTTCGCTTTGATTAGTTTTAGTTTCCTTTCATTTTTGTAACCTATTCCGATAGGTTTTAGCCCGTTTTGGTGCTTTTGGTTACTTTTAATTAGTTTTGGTGAGTCATTCAATCAGCCTTCGGTTAGTTTTAGTTAGTTTTAAACCGGTTTCGATACGTTATAACCAATTTTAATGTTTTTGGTTATTTTGGTTAGTCGACAAAATTCGATAGATTTAAGTTAGTTTCAACTTAGAATGTTTGAACTTGTTGATATGTTCTAGCCCTTCTTGGTGATTTGGTTTACTTTTAGTTGGTTTTGGTTAGTCGTCCAGTCATCTTTCGATTAATTTCAGTTAGTTTAATTTTATTTTAGTCATTTGAATCGGTTCCGACACGTTATTAATAATTTTAGTATTTTTGGTTAGATTTAGTTAGTCGCCATAATTTGGATACTTTGGGTTAGTTTTAACTTACTTCAATATTTTAAATCTATTCTGATACGTTTTAACCCATTTTGATGCTTTTAGTTACTTTTGGTTAGTTTTGGTTTGTCATTCAATCAACTTTCGGTTCCTTTCAGTTAGTTCCAATTTATTTTAGTTATTTGAACCGATTCCGATACGTTATAACCAATATAAAAGTTTTTGGTTAGCTTAAGTTAATCACCAGTTGGGTTAGTTTCAAATTACTTGATATTTTGAATCTGTTCCGATACGTTTTAGCACATTTTGGTGTTTTGTTTACTTTCGTTAGTCTTTCAACCAACTTCCGGTTAATTTCAATAAGTTAATTTATTTTATTCATTTGAACTGGTTCCGATACGTTATAAATAATTTTAATGTTTTTGGTTAGTTTTGATTGGTCGCAAAAATTTTGTTAATTTGGGTTAGGTTTAACTTGCTTTAATATTTTTAATCTGTTCCGATACGTTTTAGACCGTTTTGGTGCTTTTAGTTACTTTTGGCTAGTTTCAGTTAGCCTGGGTTACCTTTCGGTTCTTTTCAGTTAGTTCCAATTTATTCTAGTCATTTGAACCTGTTCCGATACGTTATTACCAATTTAAATGTTGTTGGTTAATTTTAGTTAGTCGCCAAAATTCGGTTAATTTGGCTTAGTTTCAACTTACATTAATATTTTTAAACTGTTCTGTTAAGTTTAAGCCCTTTTTGGTGCTTTTGATTACTTTTGAATAGTTTTGGTTAGTCGTTCAATTAACTTTCGGATAGTTTCAGTTGGATTTAATATATTTTGGTCATTTAGACCGGTTGCGATACGTTATAACCAATTTTAATGTTTTTGGTTTGTTTTGGTTAGTTGCCTAAATTGGTTAATTTGGGTTAGTTTTAGCTTAATATAATATTTTTAATCGGTTCAGATACGTTTCAGCCCGTTTTAGTGCTTTAGTTACTTTTGGTTAATCATTCAAGCTTTCGGTTACTTTCAGTTATTTCCAATTTATTTTAGTAATTTCAATCGGTTCCGACACGTTATAATCAAATTTAATATGTTTGGTTAGTTTGGTCAGTCGCTAAAATTATTTTCGCTTTCGTTTTAGTTACTTTTGGTTAGTCTTTCATTAAACTTTCGGTTACTTTCATTTAGTTCCAATTTATTTTAGTCGTCTCAATCGGTTCCGTTACGTTATAATCACATTTAATGTTTTTGGTTAATTTGGTTAGTCGCTAAAATTAGTTTCGTTTTGGTTTCTTTTAACTTACTTTGATTTTTTTAACCTGTTCCAATACGTTTTTGCCCGTTTTGGTGCTTTTGGTTACCTTTGGCTAGTTTTGATTAGTCGTTCAATCAACTTTCGGTTAGTTTCAGTCAGCTCGAGTCAGCTCCAATGTATTCATGTGGCAAATGTAGCATGTACTTTTTCACGATTTGAGGCCCTATACTAGGATAACTGAAACATTTTCAATGTTAATATATTTTTGAGCCACTTACAATTTTAACTTTTCAAAATTCAGAAACATTGATTTTCTGTGAATAATTTAAAAGATCTTCAAAATTTTTAATTAAATCTTATTGTTTAAAAGCTTGATTAAGTTGAAAGTTACGCTCTAGGTGCGCTCCGCTGGACTTTGTCTAGGAATAACAATAGTTTTTGACATGTAAGCAGGCAAATTGGAAAAAATGCAAGGAACAGCTGTTAAATTTTTCCTCATTTTGGTAGGAATTTTGTTTGTGCTGCCATAAGGAAAAAGAAAAATATCCTCACGAATAATATCACTTGGGACAAAATGTTTAGCATAAACTACCCAATATTAAAATTTAGTGGGTGACCAATCAGCTCTCGGAATGGCTTTTAGCCACTGATTTTTCAGGTTTTCATCTTTTGGGTAGTGACAAATAAATTCACTCTCTTTCCTGCTTTTAAAGCACTAGTATAATAATCTGAATTGCACCCACAAATACAGCATGGACTGGGCATGTTGATAAATAAATAAACAAATAAACAAAATGTAAAAATAGGGTACCGACTTACCACATTTCCAAACTTATGCAACTACATATATTTTTCACCAATTTTAAATCTAATTCACCTACTTATACCTACCAATCGGCTATAAGCTAGAGTAAACACTATCAATAAATGAACTCGACGCTGAATGTGCACATTAGTTCACCAGCGAGAGCTACAAAAAACAAAAAACATCAAAAATATTATTTGCCGCCAGTAGAGTAAGTTTACGGAAGCCGGCCGCCCGCCTTCACCTAATTTGTCACCTTTTTACTGATATTATGGCGAATACGCATCAAAAATAGTAACTAACACTTCGTAGAAGTTCGTAGCAATCACTTGATTTTTGTAAGATATCAACGAAAACCCGTCAAAAATTGCAATTTAATTATGAGAACCGAAAATAAACTACCTGTTCTCCTTAAATTTACATACTAGCGTGCCAAATGTCACGTGAATAACGTATCTACATCCAGCGTTGCCGCTGTTTGTACTTCGCGGCTGAGACTTTGAGGCAGCTGTGGGTCTACATTCGAAAGATGGCGAAGGGCGATACACTCATATACTTTTACTTTTTACTTGACTCTTAGATGGAATATTTCTCGGGTATAGCGTTGTTAAAATAAAGATTGGAGTTAAGTAAAATATGCTGGGAAAGCATATTTGTATATTTAAAATAGCAATAGCTTGTCATCAGTGTGTTTTATCTGCTCTAACTGAAATAGTCTGGAATTAAAAAGAAACTGGGACACTCGGTAAACATGGCAATAATGAACCTAGCATAATAGCTACTTTATATACCAAGTGCATTACTAAGATGTTTACGCCCGAAGAGTGGCAATCCAGCTCAAGCGCCTATGACTCGAGTGGTAGATCTCGCTCGATGGGCTTAACCTCGGGCGTAACATCTAGTAACGATTAGATTTTATTTTTCACTTCCCAGAAAATAAAAGCGGAGACTGGAAGATATTTTTTATTATAATTTTTCGTTGTAAACAATGCGTTTATTGTATCTATGACGGTTTGAAGTATCTATGGTTTGGCTGGTCTGACGCTTCATCATTTAAACTAGAGGGGGTTATGAATCCTTAATCTAATAATGCCCCGGTCGTTATGGTTTCGTTTATATATCTCGTATTCTACGCATTATGAGGGAATAATACGGGAGTGAAAAATTTACATTTAAGAAATCTCTTAACCATCTTGGTCCACCTAGGACTAGTATTTTTAAAATGCCTTAATTTGTAATCATTTCTATTTATTCAATCATTGGAGACACATCATTGAAAATCAATTTAATCACGTAGCTAGAGAAAATAAGTGGATTTTTATTTTTGTTGAAACCACACAGTTTCATTTGTGGCAAGCATGATAAAGACATATGAATTGAAAAACATATTAGGGTACTTATGGACCATACGCCAGATATGAAACTTAATTCGCACAAAACAGCATAGTATATTTTCATTTAATTCAAATTTGCTGACACGAATGGTAGAACATATTATGCATTAAGCTCTGACACGTTCAACCATCGATTAGCGTAAGATAGATGAGGTCAATGTGGTTGACGTGCAAGAGACGAATATAAGAGATGGTTCTCCCATGTTTCGAGTACCTCGCCTTTTGTACCTCTTATTGCGTTCGCTTGGCCGTATCACAAATTTTGTAACGTTTGCATTCGGGTTCGCTTTCGCGTAAAATTTAAATAATTTTTTGTTTTCTGAAATTCTCGCTACAAACGAAATTAAAAATTTTTGCGAGGGTTTCATTTCATTCTTTATATAGATCGCCCGTGGTTGCGGTATGATATCACGATTTTGACATGTCATTCTGGACGAAATTCTAAAGATATAGAGAAAATCACATTTTTCATAAAAAATATACGTCCTCAAATTTGCTTTATGAAATTTGCATTCTGCAAACTCATTGTTAACTCATCCCACCCTTAAGTTCATCAGGCACTACCAAGATTCATTCGCAGCCAATGTAAAATGAAATGTTCTAAAAATTGCTGCATTTATTACAGACAGAATTTTCACCGAGCTGTGTAAAAACAATCAAATATTGCATTGCTTTAGTATTATTTTAATCGATCTTAATCGATCTCTTCGAATACAACAAATTAGAGTATAATAATTTTAAAACTTACTTACAGAGCTCTGGTTGAGGAACAAACTCGTCAGCAAGCCCTAGCGAAGGAAGCTGCTAGGAAGGCTGAAATCGCCAGACAAGAGGAATTAGCTGCTCAAGCTGCCGCTGAAAAAGCCGCGGAACTGGAAAGACAAGCAGAGTTGGTTAGACAGGAAGAAGCTAGAAAACAGGTAATATAAAAATCAAATGTTATATCAATCTGTCGAAGGTACCAAACTCTCTCAAGGGAATTAAGTGGATAACACAATCCCTTAGGTCATTAGAGATATTAATACTTGATTTTAGATACGAATTATCCAGGTGAACACAAATAAAGACAAGTAACACACTGTAACTTTTCTGTTTTAAGCAGCAGCAGTACAATAATTTTAAATTTTTAAGGCAATTTCCGTTAAAATGTAGATGATGTTTGAGGTTAAACTTTAGCAAGAACAATAACACTTATATAAACTTGTAGCTTTTATTCTCCATTATTAATTCTGCTGCTTAGCAGATTTTGATTGGAAGGATTTCAGACTAACTGTTTTACTTTTTGTACCCCCCTTTGTATTTCACACTAACTTTGTCCATGCATAAATTAGTTTTTCTATTTTGCGTTCAAAATTATTCCATTTCGACACGCAAAGGAGTGTCGAAATGGGATTTCTACTAATTAACACGTCAAAAATGACAAGATGGCCGCGTAATTGCTGATCGGGACTAGAATAAATTAATGATTTTCATGAGAAAACCTGCAGAATATAAAAAATACTATAAAATACACGTTTTAAAAGACATTTAGCGCACCCGCACGTTGGGAAACTCCCCGCAAGCATGTCGTTTCCTAATTTCGTGCTCGTGCGAAAAAATGTAGCCTTTTAAAACTAGTATCTGAATATAGTATTTTCTTTAGCAGCTAGTTGATATTTATATTCTATGTAAACTGTAAAGGACCATCTTGTTTTTTGGTGGAAAGCAACACCTTTTAAAGAAAATAATTTAATAACTGTTAATGATTTACTGATAATAAACCTAATACTCACAAATGGCAAATGAAAAGCAATCACCGATAATGGTAAATTTCCCCTTGAGGTAGTCTTTGCTGGCCGGAATTGATTTTCGACTGATTTAATTTGCTGGGAATTGTGTTATATGACCCAATTTTAAGTTATCAGGTAAATAAATTGATTTCGCACAATGTTCTCGATCACTGCTTTCCCTGCACTGAAAGGGGACCAACTAAATCATATGGAAATTCTTGGGACAACCGCAAGTCATACACATGTCGATATTGGTAGCGTAGAAGTGCTGTCGTCCGTTTTACATGATTCAACCAAAGTAAATAAATAAAATGCGAAATATTGAATTGCAATGCTTAATATCAAACAAGCAACATTAAAATTTTCATAGAAATCAATAAAAAATATTTTCTTTTTTTTGCACATTAAGTTTAATCCAATTTATATTTCATGTCCCAATCTAAACACGTAACAAAAGCCTCGATTTATTTAAGCTTTTACCGAATAACAGAAAACTAATTCTGGAAAATTTCATTATTTCTGAGGCTAAGCTAAGACGTAAAAAAATTGATAGCTTGAGAATTATTAGTTACCGAATTACGCAACTAGCTACAAATAAATAATATTTATACTTAAAGTTTACTTTTTTGATAAATTTTCATGGGTTAGAAGCCATTCCTCAATTCGTCAAAAAGAATTTTTGAGTTTTAAAAATGAGTCGGTTCCGAATTCAGTTAAAATTATAGGATTATCCTCTTTTAAAAAAGAACTCGATTCCCGGCTTCGAGTCCAAAAAAAGAGATAGATCCTTGGATTCTACACAGCTCTGACCTCTGGTTATTTAGATGAAAATTATTTTAAAAATGTGTAGTGGATTTGTGTGTGTTTTTTATTTAACATAATTTAAGTTTTTATTCTTAAAAAAAAATGTCTGCAATTCACACGCGGTAGAAGTGAAACCAGGCGGTCACCCAACCAAGTACTACGTTGCTTAACTTCAGTGATCGGACGAGAACTGCTTTTTACTTTTTGTTCTTAACAAACATGTACTTAACAACTTTCTGTGTTCTAGCTCATTCTCTCGCAGGCTATATCCTATAGATAAACCTCTTTTTACTGTAGCTTTTTTGTTTCAGCAAGTCTCAAATCACACCCGTGCTAGAGAAGTTTTCATTTCAATTATATTGCTATATTTACTAATAAGATCGCAACGTCTCAGTTATAACGTAATAGAAATAAGCAGGGTAACATGATATTAGGCGAAAAATAAATATTTTTCAAATCACTCTGTTTATGATTTTTGCTCTTCAATATTGGTTTCTACAAAAGACATATAATATCTTATTTCAAAATACATTGGTAAAGATTTTCCCGCTTTAAAAAAAGACGAATGTGTAATTGTTTCCTATAACGTCAAAGAATTTTAAGTTTAATAAAATATACATTCTTTCCACGATTCGATGTTTTATATGCGAATTATTATCATGATGGAAGAAAAGGTCGGTATATTCACAGTTATTAAGTGGTACCTAAATGAAGATTATCATTTGGAAAATTGTGATATAAGATATTATTAACATTAACTTTGCCTAGGGTCGGAAAGTCGTCTTCCTGGCAAGCTAAGAATCAGATTTTAAATTACTACTTATGTAACTAAATTGTCAAAAAATAAATGTTGCATAATTTTTATTATATGATTCCTAATAATTGGTACGTATATTGAGGAAATAAATTCCTTAAAATAAATTAAAACAAAGTTAAATCAATACGGTTAATACTCTATTTTTGCTTTGCTCAAAA
>MU181916.1:665887-682760 GCA_016904865.1 Pissodes strobi
TGTATCAAATCTGCAGACTTTGTCAGTTTTCTCAACAAAGCAAAAAATGCGCACGATGAATTAAGCAATGTAATATTAGAAATATCTAGAATATTGACCGTACTGATTTAACTTTCTTTTAACATCAAAGCTCAAGTACTTTTTATCATCTTACTATATTAGTTACTTGAATCAAATGGTGGATAACTTGATAATTCCTTTGGCTTGAATCAAGATGATCTTAAATGTGTGCTCTTAAATTCTGAACTAATCATCTAACTTATTCGAGAATGAAAACTTCTTCAGTCAAAAAGCTATGACTTAAATCAACTTAAAAAGTAATTTAATTAAAATACGTCCATAATTTGAAGCAGGAAAGAACTATTTGACTCAATTATGGAATTTCTTGTAACAAATCGGCAATTCGAAATAATATGTCGGGTCTCGAGGCAATTCGGTGAATTGCACAGGAATAATCTGAATATTTATAAAAATAAGACGTATGGATTTCCCAGCCCTACGAAAAATGGCATTTAAAAATTACTTAAATGCCCTGGATCAGTGAGACCCATATATTTAAGGATATCCTGGTCAATACTGAAAAACTAAATATGTTTTTCTTTAAAAGTTTGCAATAAAGTCTTAAACATTCAAAGCTCATTTATTGGCATACAAATAAAAAAAACCTTTTTTATTAAATTGTATAAAAATAGAAAAAACAAATACTTTTCAAAATATAGAAACTTAATTTTAATTTTTTGTTGTATTCGGAGAATATCCGTAATTGAGTTAATACAGATAAATTTAGAGTATTCCAAACAAAGATAGGAATGCGAAATTTGCAACGATCTCTTTATTTAGAGTCAGGGGTGCGTTCTTTGAACATCTTTTGATAGCATTGTCTTGCATCTTCTCGATTTTTTTATAGAAGGAATCTAATTTTAATTCAACTTGCTAATTGTTCCGGTATTAGCTTAACCCCAAGTTTCTTTCAAAATTCCTTTTGTTTTATACTATCTGCTTCTTGAGTAGTATGGTGGATAACGAATGCACTGATACCCTCAAAAAACTACAAATTTTAATAGAAAATAATATAAATAAGAACAAACTATATCTGCAATATTTAGTACACCATACAGAACAGCTATTGGCCACCTACGAGTATGTCTGGCTACTATATTTGCTACATAGTTGGTCTGCACTATCAACTTCACCTTTGGTAAAACTATAAAATGTAATAATTTTCGGCTTTTTTGTCTCCGGTCTCCTGATCCAAATTGTTATTATGGTGAAAGGATGATAACATAAGTATGTGTTTTTTCCTTTTGGAACATGCGATGCCAAAGTAGTTACCTACTTCATTGTGATACATATTTCTCTACTCTTTGATTGCACAAATTCGGAAAAATGTGTCTTTTATTTTTACGGACAATTTCAACCACTGTCTGTTTATGCTCGCTAAGCAGTTTTTTGGCAACCTCTATACTGGTAAACCAATTGTCCATGGTTATTTTACGACTTGTTCCATATAATGGTCCCGTCATACGACCTACTAAGTATTTGGTATTATTTCGAATTGCATATGGTCACCCTGTTTGCGAAACTGCATAAATTCTCATAGTTACCGTATAATACTTAGTGGAATCTGTTAGCGCAAACACTTTGAGGTCATGCTTACTAGGCTTTTTTGCAATATTCATTCTGAAAACGCGCTGCCACGTTACGCCCATAATATTTCATCAAGCGTGGCATATTCCCCATTTACATAACTATTTTCGCAATTGTAGTGATGAGCGAGACTGGTCTTAGTCTTGCGGTCTTGGCCTTGCAGAACAAGCAAGACCAAGAACAAGTTCAAAACCAGCTCCATGCAGGCCTGCAAGACCAAGGCCGAGCAGTGCAAGACTTATGCAAGATCAAGACCTAGTATTGCAAGACTTACGCAAGACCAAGACCTAGCATGCAAGAGTCATGCGGTCTTGCGTTTTTTTTTTCGCAATTTTTATTTGTTGACATATTGCCCTGAGATTGAAATTGTTGGGTCGAAATATGAAGAAAAATCTTCCAATGAACGTTTGTCAAAAATCATTCTGTTTGTGAGATACATGCAGGGGAAGAAGTATTCACTATTTGCCACGCCGCGCCGCATTGTATGTAAATGAATAGAAATGTATTCAAGTAAAAAAAAACTTAAAATTTTTAAAGAAAATTATACTTATAATTACAAAAATTTAACTTGGATTTTAAACAAATTGCACAAATGTCAATACAGTTCTCTTCTCCAAGCGTCCTTGCATATAGACCGGGAGATAGTGACCGATTTTTGAACGTGATTTTGGCCAGTAAGCCCTTTGAAGGCTATATGATAATACGCATATTCTGATGTTATAAAGTCTAGAGTGATAAATTGAATTTTCATATGATGACATAATATTGTTACCGAGACGAAAATAAAAATATTCACACAATCAATTGCAATAATGAATGCCGCGGGTCTGACAGACCCAAGTGCCATCTTATTGTCTAATTACTTACATCGATAATATGACTCTCTCTACGAAGGTACATACTTGCACTCTAAAGTTGCTATGAGCCTATCAGACCCAAGACATTTAACGCAGGTATATATTTGAGATAGATGGTGTCCATCATTTTGCCTAAGACCCGAATTAACGATTTTATATGGATAACAGATTAATTTGGGATATTTTATATTGGAGCCGGAACGGGGGGATTGGGGTGGATTAGAGATAACTACTACAAAGCATTTACTTATATTTGATGCAAAATTACTTAGAAATGACAAAATAGCATTTAAAACTTAATGGTGGCAATAATCGCAAAACATAACCTTCAAATAAATCAGCACCACTAAAAAGCTCATGCGCATATTGAATACTTGAACCAATATTAATATTTTTTGTCATCACAAATCAAGTGCCGGTCTTGGATATCATCAAGTTCATCGTTATTTGCATCTTTTTCGAAAACCTTTATTTTCTTCTTTTAATTTTTATTTAAGCACACGAACTTTTTTTTTTCAAATTCTCTTGCATAGCTAACTCTCTATTTTTCTTTGACTATGAGTCTAATAAAGTTTCTGTATTCGGTGTTTGAGTTAAAACTTCGTAGTTTTTTACGGCGTCAGATTCTGATTGAATTTTGTGTTAGAATGAGATTGAGTCATTATTGAAAAGAAACTTCAGGTTATAACCCACTAGATCCACTGGGTTCAGAAACCTCTTGCAAAGCAAATTCAGCTTGCCGTGAATTTCAGAATAGCTACTATCGTCAGGTAGTCAGGTTAATAGATGAAATTATCTCTTCTAATAGAAATCTGTAAATCCGAACCATTTTGTAGACCTTAATCATCTGGTCTGAGAGAAAGAATATAATTACTAGCTCATTATAAGTATTTTATTGTAATCTTTTTAGGTTAGGTAGGTCATATTTCTGAAGCTCTAAATTTGTATTGTGTTTTAACGATATTAGCAGCTCAGCTATAAACATTATAAAAAAGCACTTCCAATTCATTGGATGTCATTATTTTAAAACCTAAAAGGTAAGGGCCGTAAATAATTAAATATTGTAATCGGAGTGGTTTATGAGGTGGAATGACTATTCAATCTGAGTCCGCTTATAACATGTATAAAAGTCCATCGAATTGTGGCTTAGTACGTTAGTTTATTAAAATAATCACTATGATTTCATCTTTAGAAGGTTTTACAGCATCTATAATATGGTGGAGCCACTGATAAAACAATTTTTCCTTCCTCTAGTTGGATTTTAAGCAATTATATATTGCTTGGGGTGGCATATCGTAGTCGTGCAAGCACGGGAAATAAATAGTAAACATTACAGTTTCAAGTCACGTAATTACATGTAGCAGCAGCTTTGAGGCGACAAATGGAAAATTTGATTTACGTCCGCTAGATATTTCGCTCCAAATGTTTTACTTCTTTCGAACCGAAATGATTAAAAGGTTTTTGTATCGCAGAAATGTCGGTTTCGTCCATGCTACAAGTTTCATCATAATTGAAACGATATTTTTGATAGAGCTTCTTCACATTTTTTAAGAACTGGGTAACTTGTGTTTCGTTGAATGCACATATTCAGTTGATTCTTGATGCTTTGAGTTTTCGTTAGCAGTAGTATGTGGCTCCTTTTCTAATATTGATGGTACCAATTCTTTCTTGTAACTTTTGCTGCAGTATTTAATTTATCTGGGATATTTTCGGCTTCTTCATTGGAACATGCTAGCCTTCGAAGTCGAGTTCGAGAGTGGGGTAATGGTGCCCACTTAAGCAAAATAATTCATATATTCATAACCGTAATGATTGCAATTACTAAATTTTAATTAGAGTATATTGTTGCCAAAATATTACTTATTGCTTGAGTGAAACAAAACTTAGGTAAAGATTGAGGACAAAAACAATTAAAAACTTTAAAACATACAATCGAGCGGAATCGTCAACCTACTAGTTGAGTAATGAAACTCGCCTAATACATTTTCTATTTCGATTTTAACAAACTTTGTTTTCGATATATGTAGATGCATATGTGTATGGGGTTTCGCGGTAGAGGTAGCAATTTTCACGTCGGCCGGTCACACCAAGTATCATAGACATAGAGGGTTGAGATGACTGGTCCTCACAGGGTTCCCAGCTCTTAGTTATGGCTCCAAGCGCCACACCCCAGGCAACTGTATTGACCTACAGGCTAAGCTAAGTGAGGGTAGCCCGATATGGCGCACACTAATGGTGGACAGCAATAATTCCATTAGCACCCGACTGAGGACATTGAGAAATAATCCCTCTTAGGGCTTAGTCGAGATAGATAAAGGCGGAGCTGGATCAGCCTCAAACGCTACATCTCTGCGATGTGGAAAGCAACGGAGAACTACTACATTAATTTCTCCATGAACATTATGAATAACGATGAACTCTACGCATTATGTTTTGCCGAGTAATGAACGAATAAAATAATTAAAATTAATTCCCAACCCTGCATTGTCAATATAATGCATCTACACGCCCCCACATTCGAAGCTGATGAAGACATCGTAGAAGAATTTTATAGGATAATATTAAAGCAGCAATCAATAATATCCCGAATAAAGAAATATTAATTCTAATAGGGGACTACAATGCAAACGATGGAAGCACTCTTACTGACAGCCACATCAGAACTGGAGTGGGAATACATGGAATGGGAAGACGCAATGAAAGAAGGGAACGTTTGATACAATTCAGTATAGACAACAACTTTACAATTGCCAATACTGTTTTCACACAACACAAGCGTAAACTGTGTACATGGCGTTCGCCTGATGGAAAATACAAGAACCAGATCAACTATATTCTAATCTGACAACGATGGCGATCTTCAGTCACAACCGCGAAATCTCGTCCAGCCGCTGATTGTGGCACAGACCACCAATTGCTTATGTTTGAGTTGACCATAAAACTAAAATCTTGCAGGAGAAAAGAAATTAAGCATCTACCCAAGGTCAACTTAGAGCAAGTTCCATTATTTGCAGCGGATGTCATACAAAAAGTACAGTTACATATGTCAGATATCACCGACATGAATCAAATGACATACCGCGGTCCCTTAAATTTTCCATAAATGAAACGCTCCAGGAATGCCATCAGAACCGCAAATTAAAAAACAACAAACGTGATTATCAGACGAATCCTTGAATCTCATTTTGAGCAGAAGACATATTAAGAACACAGGCATGAACAACAACAACGATTGGGAACGCTACAGGGTCTTAAACAGAGAAATCGAAAATAGCTCCCGGAGAGATAAAAATGTACACTTAATGAAAATATGTACAGAACTACAAAAATATGCTGACCATAACAATACCAAGGACCTTTTTACACAAAGCCGCCGTATCACTGGACAATAATTTAAACCACGAAATTGGGCAATTAAAGATAAAGTTATCAACATGATCACCGAACTTGGCCAGATAATCAAGATGTAGCAGAATTATTGTGAAAATCTTTACCTTGACGATAACGATGCCGCTAGAGAAGTTCATGAATTTAAAGAAGAACCATCCTAAGAGAAGAAGTTCATGCCGCTATCAAAAAGCTTAAAGATGCTAAATCAGTGTGAATAGATATGCTATCGGAGGAAGTAATAAAGTCATTAGACGAAAAAGGTCAGAACATCATACACCAAAACTGTGCCAGAGAATATAGAGGACCTGCACCCAGAATATAGAGGACCTCTGATGCCGTATTTTCAAACTGAGTAGGATTTGTTCGAACACTTTCAATTTCTCATTAAGCATTGATTTTCCTTTTGGTAAGTGAATTTCTTTTATTCTCAAATGTCTTTTCTTGTTAATCATGGTCACTGATTTCAAATCATATGAAAGAAGATTTTCTGAGTGCTGGCGTATCTTTTCTTCCGTAGCCATAGATGATCCTGGGGTTGAGGAAGGGATAAAACAATCTGGTTTGCTATATGTAGACTTACACCAATTGTAGTTAAGCCAGTTGATGGTTGCTTATTTATGATTTTGCTTTATGGACACATGGGAGGAGGTATCCTTTTCGTATTTTTTCCTGGCAAGGTTGCTCACTGTTTGTTATTTGGAAAATTGGGAGAGTACATCATATGAAGTATGCTTTCGACTGGAATTGGTTCTCAGAAACAATTGCCACTCATGATTTTATGACACAGAAATCTAGGGATTGAAAGCCATGTGATGGAATCGATATCATTGTTAAGATATTCTACGATAGGTTGGATCAAATTTGAGTATGCTTAGGTCCCGATTCTCTTTCAGAAATACGTTCAATCAATATCTTTCTGCTAAATATATTTTTAATTTTGTTATATTCATCATACCCAAATATCGCTGTCCTCAGTTCTAGAGTTGTCAAGCATAAAACCAAATTTGTTAGATTTAGACAATGAATTGCAATCTCACCTTGTTGCGTATCACTTATGTTGTATTTCTTTTAAGCTTGACTGAAAACACTTTTGGGCCCTGATTCTAGCCCCCAACGAACTATATGGGATATCAGACGTACAAGAAGCTTCCGGAAGTCCTTCTAAGATACTTGTTACCGATTCTATTTTTTCAGTTTGAGCTTCAACATTCCATAAGTTGTTATGTTTCTTGGTTTAGGTATTACCCACGATATTGGGATAAGTAAATTATTATTAAAAATTTCCATGAGGCTCATAAAGCGTTGAGCGTTCTTGAACCATATTGTAAAAGTTTCTAAATTCATTGTTTCTAACTTCACGTCGAAATTTGAAAAACAACTCTATATGGTCCCTCCCTCTACAAATTATTCAAATTTCATTACGGTATACACCATACATTCAAGCTAAGCTAATTGAATTAGATATTTCTAATAAGGTAGCACACATTCACTTATTAAATCTTAAAAACACGTCAGTCAACTATCCTCATTGTGCTGATAACAATGTTCATCAAGTGGCGCCGTCATTTGCGTTCCAAAATATTTGTGTAATATGTAGGAGATTTACGATAAGGGTAGTTACCCATTAAGTGTCATGGCACCGCTCTTATTAACACCGCAAAAGAATTTCGCAACTTCCCCAGGACTTTCTAATTGCAGCACCATGTTCAATGAACAATAAAGCTTTACGCAAAATTTTCCGTCAGCTATCTGATCAATACAAGAACTAATAATAATAAAACTGTATTTTATTAGCCAGAAATCAATAGCTCCGGCAATATTCAGAGCCTTTTTAGTTACTATGATATTGTCACGACCTGTAAAATGTTAGCCACGCCTTGGTCGGCGTGCAGGTTATGTAGCTCAGATTCAGGTTTGAAACCGGGCCGTCCAGTTATGGTACCCAACCATCTAAACCTCTCGACCACGAGAGCTCTTGCGACAAATTTATTGCATCACGAAGACATATTAGGTTTGTTCTAGCAGCGATTTCAAACGGTTCCAAACCATCCGGAGTTTACGCATAGCGATATAAGCGACGCCTATATCGTTATGCGCAAACTCCGGATGGTCTGAAACCGTTTGAAATCGCTGCTAGAATAAACCTATTGTAATACGAGATGGATCGACCAATAGCAGAGCTCGATTTTCACATAGTCGCACACACCTGTAAAGGATTTTAAAATGCTTCGTATCGCATAACGATCGCAAACTTTATAGCGCGACTGTAATGTAAATGAGCAGGTTTTTCATATTTTGGGTTAGGTTTGGTTAGCACTTGGTTAGTTTCTGTTTGTTAAGCTCCCGTAGCGAGCGAAGCAGCGGAGACCCATGCATCTTTAAATAGTTGATGATAAAACGTAAAGGGAGTATTCTAGCTAACATTTATATTACAGTCACCTAATGACAAGGCGCGATCCTGTACGTTCGATATATGCGAGCGGGTATAGCTTCTGTTAGTGCCAACAGCAAATACCAAACATGCATGATGCAGATTTATGAAACATATAACCACTTTCGTAGGTCTGATGACATGCACTATAATCAGCCGTCATCACAGAGCAGATGATATATATTTTTTTAAAAAACGCAATTTTTTGTCCGTTTTCAGTGTAAAAAGATTTTAGTTAAAATCCAGTTATTAATGTATTTGTTTGTTAATTTTTTGTTAAAAACTAAATGATTGTGAATAAAATAGAATACATATTTCAGTTCTGCTTAAACAATCTCGAACAGATTAATCGCCTAACTCAGCGTGCTGATCAGCGTTAATTTTATAATTAGACAAATCTGAAAAATTTCTACGAGAATTGAAATCTAATTTATCAACATTTCTGTATTTCCCCATGTAATATAAAGAAAAAATTCTTTTTGATTTGCAAGAAGTTTTTTTAATAAAACAACATATTTTTCAATTGCAGGCTGAAATTAAAAGAAAAAGACAAGAGGAAGAAGAAGAGAAGGCTCGACTAGAGGAGCAAAGGAGACTTGAAGAAGCCAAAGCAGAAGAAGCCTTTCAGGCCCAATTAAGACTTGAAGAGATAGCCCGCAAAGCTGAGGAAGAAAGAGAAGCTGAGCTCGCACGGCAAGCCGATGAGCTTGCTGAACTTGCGAGGCAAGAAGCGGAATTAGCCGAAATTTCTAAAAGGGAAGCAGAAGAAGAAGAAGAAAGGCGTCAAGAAGCTGAACTCGAAGACCTCAGACGTCAGGAGGCAGAACTCGCAGAATTAGAAAGACAGGAGCAAGAGCTCGCCGAAGCGGCACAACAAGAAACTATAGCAGCCGAAAAAGCAAAAGAAGATGCTGAAGCGGCTCAACGCGATGCAGATCAAGCAGAATTAGAAAGACAAGAAGCCGAATTGGAGGAACTTGAAAGGGCACAGGCTGAACTCGACGCCCTCGAAGCCGATGCTAAAGCTATGGAATCTGATTTGGGACCTCCTCCTGCCCAAGAAAATGAGCCTGAACTAGAAGAAGAGGCGGAACCTGAAGTGGACGAAGCTGAATTAGCTAGGCAAGCCGAACTAGAAGAACTTCGTCGACAAGAAGAGGAACTAGCCGAACTAGAGAGAGCTCAAGCAGAACTAGATGCATTAGATGAAGAAGCCAGAGCTATGGAGGCTGATTTAGGGCCCCCATCAATAGCTGATCATAATGACGAAGATGAAGATGATCAAGCTATTGCAGAGGATGTGCCTGGAGTTCAATCCGATGAGGGTGAAGACTAAATATAAATTTCTGTTTAAGTTAATTTTAATGATTTTGCTTTGAAAAGGCGCATTTTTTTGCATTTGTTATGTACATAGTTACATGTTTCGTTTTTAAATTAATGTTGTCTTTGTTAAAACAATAAAACTTACCTTGTTGTGTTGTCAAAATATTTCTCTTTCTTTTTTAATACATAACAAAATATTAAATTATAACTGCAATAAGAATTCCAATAATAATAGCCATTTTATTAGCAACTTAGTTTAGCTGTGACTAATCGGAGCTCAAATCAGTGGAGGTAAGTCTACCAAATTTAATGAAATTGTGCATCAAAAAATTCTTATTTCGAGAATACGAATATTTTGAACTTAGATTAGTCGATTTAATAGCTCGCCAAATTAATCCTAAAACAGAGCTTTATCCACAATACCGAAACAGAATGTTTGCACTCGACGCGCGGTTCGCTAACCATGTTAGCATCATCAGGAGATGATTAAGACTAAAATTAAAATCATCTCCTGATGATGCTAACATGGTTAGCGAAACGCGCGTCGAGTGCAAAAATTCTGTTTCGGTATTGTGGATAAAGCTCTGTTTTAGTGCATGTTGCCGAAGGTTCCAAACCCCAACATAGTCAAATTAATCCTATTTTAACTATGTCAATGTCAGTATGATATTCAAAAAGCACTGATTAGTTTAGCAGTGATTACTGGGGCTTTAAAACAGTGGCCCTATATGTTTGTCAAAATTCAGGCCATTTAATATAAAAGCGATTGCCGGAAGAAATACTAAATATTTGACACATTTCCAAAAGAATAACTATTATTATTAAATAATTATTCAGAGGCTACAATAATAAGCCCGTGCGTGTCGCTTCATGCGAATGTTAAATCACAAGACACTGACGAAACCTAATAGGGTAGACTGGGGCAAGTGTGAACCCATCCATTTTTCTTGTCATATTTTTAATTTTGTCTCTAATATAGCAATTTTTTAAAAACTTCTCGTTCTGTGGTAAGTTAGCTTATTATGTATCCTTAACGTACTTGGGTTGAAATTTACTTCCTAAATTGTAAGTAACGAAAATTCAAAAAAAGAAAAAAATTCGGGCTGAAATTTCACACCTGCCCGATTATCGGGAAAGGGTAAAAGTGGCGACTATTTGATACTGAAAGTAACGTTTCTCTTATGGAGGCAAGTGTAAAAGATGTAGAAATATACGCTTTGATTTACATAAAATAATTGGCAATTAATTCTACAACCGTAAACTTTTTATAAACTTTTATTGAGTCACTGAAATACCATTTGGAAACTTTAGTCTTAACATTTTATAAAAAATTTACTAAATAACATTAGTTGTACTCCATAAGTGGAAAATAGTATAAACTAACTTAAAGTTAATATTCTCGATGCCAAAAACATAAATTTATGACTTACACTTGTCCCTCACTTGATTTTTTTCTGGGGTAAGTGTGTAAACGCATGACGCAAAAAAATAACGCTTTGAATTAGCAAATCCTCAATACAATGTGATGTGATATACGTAAATAACAAGATATCACGAAAAAAAATTATAGTCTATCAAAAAAACCTACCCTTGTATGCCGACAATTGTTTTCCCTCTGAACTTGACGACTGACCGGTTATGACTCATGACTGTATAGTGTTGCCGATTCGGGACATGCTTCAAGCGTTTAACCTGAAATCATTTATGTGTCCGCATGGAAGTATAATAGGTTGCTTACCGCTTATATATTATGAGATAGTCGCATTTTTTTGAAAATAGAGCCACAATTTTCACTTACCCCACTTACACACTTGCCCCAGTCTACCCTACCTGGATTTTTTGTGGTATTACATTTTAGTGAGCATTTAATATTTAGCACGGTCTAAAATTTCAAGTAACAAATAATATAAGGGAGTAACAACAGGTCAATATCTGGAAATCGCTGGAAAGTAAAATCTTTTTTAAAGCACAATCTTCTTAGAGGTTTTAGGCAGTGAAACACAACCCATTATACTGCATATTTTCGAGTTTCGACGAGCTACTAGAAACTGAGAGAACAGCGACTCAAATATATTTAAGAAAACATTTTATTTGAGCCCAAACTAACCCAAACTAACTCAAATGAAATTGTGCCTTACACTGAGGAAAAAGACTTTCAAATGGTATTTGCATTTCAGGGCTAAGGCCGATAGGATTCGGTCTACTGTACTACCTAACCAATAGATCACAGCGACACATAAAAGACAGTGCAAGTAGTTGATAAACTTTAGATTTGTACTTAAATCTCAATGGAGACTGGAAAATTGCCACTTGAGTCCACAACTCCCATCTCAGATTGGAACCGATAATCAGGTCATGACCTTACGTATTATATTTAATTGGTAATGTTCGCTCACAGCCCAGAGCCCACATTGCCTACTTGTTTCCATGTAATAACTTACTGAATGACGAGAATTATAGAGTCTTTCCAATCCGGCGATTTAATATATATCACCAACTGCAAATAATGTTACATATTCCTGCTAATAAAAAAAATTAATACCTAAATTTGAGTCTATACCTATGTGTAGATCACGGTACACGCCAAAGATATGGTCAGTTAATCAAAGCAGAGTTACACAAATTGATAATAAATTTTAAAGTCTTGAAAAATGTACAAAATTCTTAGTACTACCGGTGATATTCCATAAAAACGAAAATATCAAAAAATAATTTTTATCGTTTGCGGAGTTTACCTGAAGAGCCATTTTTTAAAATAAAGGTCACTTTTTGATTGTCAATCTTGCTTATCGACAAGGTGGTGTTATCAGTTTCTAATCTAAGTTCCGGCCTCCACCACCAACTTAATATTTTTTTAAGGAATTGGTCTCCCAAGTTCAGTGTTGTTTTACACTTACACCTAAAATGTAGGTATTCGAGGAAAAAAGATGAGTAATTTTTATTAATGATGCCTTTTTCGATGAATCGAGACTTACTTGTTAACCATAGTTGTTTAGAAGCATTAAATGACTCTAAAAATAACCAGCCAAATGATAAATGAAACATTTTTTCATTAAAATTTAATTAACGATTAAAAACATATTTTTTAATGGAAATTTTATTTTACATTTATAATTCAAACTAACAAAAAGTAATTAAAAATTTACAACACAAATGTTCAAACAAATGACCATGAACAATAATACGTTTATTTGCATTTCGGCTTGCTTTCCAAATTACCATTTAAATGTATATATTTTTTTCTCCCTCCAACACAATGACATAATGCTTTTACAAGAGTTTTCGCAAATATTTATTTCCAGAATAAATCAGGGAGTTTGGAATAAAAGGTTTCTGAAAACGCAATAAAAGTGCCAGGTCCGTATTTAAAACAAAACGAAGTTGATAACGGGCGCTTGAAGACAAAATGTCGAGATTTAAAATTAATAAAGTGGGATTTTTTCAAATACTTCTTTAAATAAACTTAGGATATTTTCCAATATCACGGCTTTTCTCGGATATCAACGAAAATAACTGGAATTATGCACATTTCTCAACAGCATCCAGTTCAGCATCAAACTGCCAACTTTATCCCAATATAACTGCGTTTGTAACTATTTGGATTGCAGATAACTTCTTACATAGACTCAAATTTGTAGCAGCCTGTATAAGTTAGAAGAGATTAGAACTTAACACAAGTGTATGAAGATATTATTATTATGTAGCAATTTCTCAAAAAACTTTTCACGTAGATGGCCAATAGATAACTTTTCATTTGAAGAATTAGAAAAGGATTTCTCTCAAAACCGCCAAAGTTTCATATCAGGAAAAGCAAGTTAAGCTCGAAAAACTACCTAAATAAGGTTTTTTTTAATGGAGTAGCCTATATATTATTGCATATTCAGATTCTATGTAAAATATTTAGTAAATTTCATGTATGTTACGTTTATGTTATATTAACTTTTGTCAAGATATGGACAATTGAAAATCGCACTTTTAGTTTATATTTTATTCGGCCTTGGTATATGAGTTAGACCAAGACAGTCAGTTAAATCGAGCTGTTTTAATAAAATTGGTCAAAGAAATTGAAAAGAATTATTTTTTCATTTATTATGGACTACAGTGTTCAAGAAAGACTTAATATATTTCCTATACTTATATCTAAAATACATTAGAAATAAGACGGTTGATGGTTTCAAGCCTAAGCATCTTTATAACAGTGTAAGAAAATAATAAAATTGTAAAAATTAAAAAAAAGTACAGTACACCAGCTTGGTGGACGCATCCAATTAGATGTTGACTAAGGTCAATTATTAAATAATTTCTAGGAAACACGACTCACTCTCTACCGCATGTGGAGCCAATTACGGTTTGCAGAATCCAAAGCACTCTCAAGAAGTTCACACACAGTTCAACAGCTTTTTGAAGATAGCAAACGACTTAAATTTTGAATACTGGATCAACTGCACATAGATTACACCTTTTGTGACAGGATAATATGCAAATGTGAAGCATAATTTGCAAAAAAAAATAGACATAATGTCCTTTATTGGGGTCCATAAACCCTTCATCTTCTTAAGGTCGTTGAAACTTTCAGTGATTGATGTGGCGTAATTGGTGTAGGACAACAGGGTCAATTTTTTACGAAGGCGGCCTAACAGGTGATACATATTGCCAGTTTCTCACTAATTCATAGAGAACTTTCGGAAAAATTGCTGCTTTAAACTCTTTAACACCCTATTTGACAACAAGATGGAGTCCCTGCATGCAGCACGCCAAATGTGATTTAATTTTTAAATGGAAAATATCGGATCGGAAAAAATTATTCATATCGAGGGAGCCCCAATAGCTTTGATCTTACTTACATTGATGGACAGATCTTTCCGGGGATAGCTCAAAGATCAAGTGCATAACCAAAAGACAGTAAACAATTGAAAAATTTAAGACGGGAATTGTAGACGAAATACCTATACGCTTTAATCGCACATTGCCATCAGTCGCCTGAAATGTGGTATTATTACATATTCAGATTCTATGTAAATGTTTTAGTCAATTTCATGTAATATATATTATGTTTACGGTATATTAAGTGTTTTCAAGCTATTGTCAATTGAAAGTCGCACTTTTAATGTATTTACCCTTAGTATATGAGTTAATGCAAGGAAGCCAGTTAAGAAAGAGGTCCAAGAAAGAGTCAGGCGCCTCGAGGAAAGACATATTCAGCCTAGATGATGTACAACCTCCACCTGATGGGGATGCAAATATCCTAAAGAGGCAGAATGTCAGAAAAGCACCAGGTGCTGACAAAATCAACAGCTTGGTGCTCAAAGAGCGCCCCAAAATAGAATCAGAGCCACGGCTAATATAATCAATGCGATGATGAGACTTGGCCACTTTCCTGGTAGGTGGAAGGAGACGGAGGCGACTGTAATACCTAAATCAGATAAGGATTAAACCTATCCAGAAAATTAGTGACCCATCAGTTTCCTTTAGGCTGTGAGCAAGGTGGCTGAGAGAGTGACCCTGAAAAGCCTCAACGACAAATTCAATGAACTCGACACGATTCCCTGTTTCCAACACGGATTCAGGAAGGGTCATGGGTCATTCAACGGAGTTACTACTGCTAAAGGTAGTAGAGTACATAACAAAAGACTTAACCAACGGCCAAGTGACAGAGGCAATCTTTCTAGACGTAGAAAATACCTTCGCAGCAGGTACTCCGTAATGCCAAGACTCCTATCTCGCCTTTGCGCGGAACAGGAGGCTTGGTGTACGCGGACGTGGATAAGGATGAACTATTTGCTTAAGTGGACATCTTGACGAGGATGAAGAACTACAGGAAGACGTCCAAGAAAGAGTCAGGCACCTTGAGCAAATACACATTCAGCCTCAAAGAGCTTTCCAAAAAAGGAATCACATCCACAGCTAATATCATTACTGCGATGATGAGACTTTGCCACTTTCCTGGCAGGTGGAAAAAATAAAAAAAAAAGAGTTGTCTCCACTTTTAGTTAAAAAGCCTTTAGATAATCGTCCTTATGTTTCGGTTAAGTTATTTGATCAGGAGATTATTGTTTTGTTTGATTCAGGAGCTACAGCTTCCGTGGTAGGTAATAAAGGATTAGATATTTTGAGACGTTTCGACTTAAAGGTGTATCCGGCCACTTTAAAGAATATTAGTACTGCGGATGGAACCGAGAAGGCTGTTGAAGGGTTAGTTGACCTACCCATAGTAATTGGTGATATTTGTCAGGTTATTACCGCTTTAGTAGTTCCTTCTCTTCCGCAAAATTTTATTTTGGGATGCGACTTTGCAAAACAGTTTAGAATTTCTGTAAATTTTAAGGATAGTTCATGGCAAGTTCAAAGTAGATTAATTAATTCTGGAGTTAAAACTGTTGATCATTTTTCGGATTTTATTTTTAACCCCTTATGCTCTCTGGATAATCTCTCGAGTTTCGACAAGATTCAGGCTGAAAGGGCTATTGCTTCGTTTGATAAAATTGACAGTAAGAACCGCCTTGGTAGGACAAATAAATTAACTTTAACTATAGATACAGGTAATGCTAAACCATTTCACAAGAAACCTTTCCCTTTGTCTCCATATATGTCTCAGATTGTGAATAGGGAGGTGGATGAAATGTTACAGCTAGGTGTTATAGAACCTTCCCAAAGTCCTTGGTCCTCACCAGTTTTTTTAGTAAAGAAATCAAGCGGGGAATACAGACTAGTATATGATGGTCGCGCTCTAAATAGTGTAACAAGGTTCGATAGTTACTGCTTACTGAATATAGACAGAATTCTGAGTTCCTTACGTAATGCAAAATATATTTCATCTATAGATTTACGCAAAGCATTTTAGCAGATTCCATTGGATGAAAACTCGTACCTTTTGGTTTATGCAATGCAGCACAAACACAGCAACGTTTAGTTGACGCTATTTTTGGTCCACGGTATGAACCGTTCATCTTTACTTATTTGGATGATATTTTGGTCTGTAGTCCTGATTTTGATCATCATGTTAAACTTTTATCCGAAGTTAGGGATAAACTGAAAGAAGCGAATCTTACCGTCAATATGGAAAAGTGTGAATTCTTTAAGACTTCTTTAAAGTTTCTTGGGTACATCGTTGGTGCAAATAGTTTGCGTACAGATCCTGAAAAGGTATCTGCAATGGTGAATTATCCTCGTCTGAAAACAGCTACGGAAGTCAAAAGATTCATAGGTTTATGCTCTTGGTATAGAC
>MU181916.1:682770-697849 GCA_016904865.1 Pissodes strobi
TTAGGAGGTTGTCTTACTCAGGAAATTGATGGAAAAGAACATGTTATTGCATATGCTAGCAGGTCGTTGTCTAGAACAGAGAGAAATTACTCAGTTGTTGAGAGAGAATGTCTAGGTGTAATATTTTGTATTGAAAGATTTAGGATGTGGATCGAAGGTGCTCCTAAGTTCAAAGTTATAACGGATTGCTATTCTCTTCTTTGGCTTAATAATCTTAAAAATCCAACTGGAAAATTAGCTCGGTGGGGTGTTCGTCTTGGACAACATAATTTTGAACTTGTGCATAGAAAAGATGTAGATAATGTAATTCCAGATGCACTTTCTCGTACTCATTCTGCTGATCCAGATGAGACTGTGCCAAACATTTCTGTATTAAATCCTTTTAATGTCGATATTGACCGCATTGATCCTTGGTATAATGATCTTAGAGAAAAAATTATGGAGAATCCAGAAAAATATCCACAATGGAAGGTGGAAGATGATTTTCTTTTTAAATTTATGCCTAACAATCTTCCTATGAATGTTAATCTTCCCGAATGGAAAGCTTTAGTTCCATCTCCTCAGACCTCAGAAGTAATTGAGCATTGTCATTCTCCACCCACATCAGGTCATTTCGGTTTCTACAAGACTTTGAACCGTGTTCAAGAATTTTATTAATGGCCTAAGATGAGGAGTGATGTTTTGAAGTTTGTGAGATGTTGTTTAAGTTGTGGAGCACAAAAGGCTTCAAATTCTGCTCGAATGGGTTTCATGGGAAGAGAGAAAAAGGTAAACCTTCCTTTTGAATGTATTGCAGTTGACTTAATGGGTCCTTTTCCTAGGTCGTAATAAATGGCCATTAGTTATTGGAGATTGGTTTTCCAAATACACATTCCTATATCCTTTGCGTAGTTCCAAGTCTCCACATATAGAGAATATTTTAGAAAATCAGATATTTTTAGTTTTTGGATGTCCACAAGTGCTTATATGTGACAATGGTTCTCAATTTATTTGTAAAAGCTTTAAGAATCTGTGTCAAAAATATGAAGTTTCTATTAGGTATAATGCACTCTATTCAGCAGAATGTAATTTTGTTGAACGAAATAATAGGAGATTAGGAACTGCAATTAGGAGTTATGTTAATGAACACAATGAGTGGGACAAGGAAATATCAAAAATTCAGCAGGCTATTAATACTTCTAAACATGAAGTCACACATTTTACCCCAACCTTTTTAGCTTTTGGTAGACACCCACCCTTAACAGGCAAATTTTATTCGGAGGCTGATAACCATAATAATCAGGATATAGAGATAACTCCTGGTGATAGGGATTCGTATGCTGCAAACCTGCAGGGTCTTAAGGATATTTTTGTTGATGTTAGGAAACGACTGCATTCAACATACCAGAGGAATTCTCAGGCCTAAAATCTTCGTAAACGAGTTTTTTCTTTCAATGTTGGTGATTATGTTTGGCGAAGAAATCATGTTTTATCTAGTGCACCAAATCAATTTAGTGCAAAGTTGGCTCCAAAATATATTCTTTGTAGAGTACATAAAAAGGTCTCGAAATTAGTGTATGAACTAAAAAATATTAATGGTACTAAAGCTGGTAAATGGCATATTAAGGATCTTAAAGTTTATACTGGTGTAGAGGCTGATTCCTTAAGTACTAGTTCGGACACTTCAGATTAAGTATAGTTTTATCGAGACATCTTTGGTAATCAAATTTGTAGAACCGCCTTCATGTCTCGATGCATTGATTTCTTTTGAAAGCTTTGCTTAATTTGTTTTGGTGAAGCGTTATGTTTTTTTGAAGCAAATGCAAAAGCAAGATCACTATTGTTTTTGGTTCAGTTTAGAGTAGGCTTCCAATTATCGTTTATAGTATTTAGCTACTGGAAGTACTACTAGTATTCTTGCATACACCGTGTCAGGATGACTGAAATTACCAAATTTTTTTGTTATTTTTTGAGTGCCTTTTATGGCTATTGTTCCGTTGAGGACATTGTTAGTATCAGGGACATACCTGTTATGTTTTGAGTTCCATTATATTGGGTTTGATTAGGCAAAAAAGTGCTTTTTGGGAAAATATTTCATTGTTTTGATTTTTGCCTAATGCCTATTATTGATACTATGCAGTTATAGTTTTTCAGTATGCTGAGTGATGCGCACACTCACATACAAGTTTGAGTGATATAATTCTTTTCGATACATATTGCTAAGGTGATATCAATTTTGATTATGATGTTGGGTTCGGTTACAGTGATCTGATTATATTTAAGCCAATGTATTTGAAACAAATCTGACTTATGTTATAGCATTTAATCTGATTACTGGACATTTGTAAGCTGAATATTGACATGTATAGTGTTATTATGTTGTTTATTGGAGATGTTATAGTTCTAAGTGACTTTAGTCTTCTGACGTTTAGGATATTGTTAATGATTTAGCAATTTTGTCTTGATTACATTACCGTGTAGTACCTTGGCTACTGATTATTTTTGAATGGACCTTACCTATTTGTGATTAAACCCCATTTGCGACCTAACTGATTATGACCTTTCTCGATTTTGTTATTTTGACTTTACCCTATTTTGTTCCCTTCAAGGCGGGTGATACACGAAGTTATCAAGAGTCAAAAATAATTCAGAATGCATCTACATAGGATATAGATCTCGGTAATGATAATTTGTTTTGAATTAAACAACCCCTGGGTATTATTTTAGTAAATAGCCTATCATTTGAGCTAGTGTATTTTTTTTAGGAAGGGGGTAGTGTAGCGTTTTCAAATTTTGGCCTGAACAAATGCTACTGTTTTGCTTAATTTGTATTTATTTTTATTTACAAACACAATTTAGTTTGGGTTATTCCAATATAGAATATAGGTATAGTGTACATTACCTTGTTTTGTCTTAAAAGGTATTGAATTTACTTTCTATATTTACATTTATGATGTACTACAGATGCATGAGATGACCGTAACAACAAGACTGATTTTTGTCCCTTGCAGAGTCGAAGGTACTCGACTAGGCGTCGGAAACTTATAGGTTCTGATTGTGCACCAATTTGTCAGGCTATTGTCTTTGGATTTAAATACTTGAGCTCTCTTTATTACTCGGGAAAGTGCTCACAAGCCTTTCTTTGATCTAAAAGTTAATAAAAACTTAACAATTTGTTCGATACAAATGTAACCTAGAGTATGTATTATTTTAGATCAATTTCTAGCAGTACATACCTCAAGCGAGTTGGAGATCATATAAGTCGTCTAGTGTAGTTTATAATTCGTTTATTTGATTGTGTTTAGGTTTATTGTTTACTCTTGTTTTATTTGTCTTTCGATGAGATTTCGTGTTTTCATTTCATGTGTCAAAGCACGATACACATATAACGGTATGCTGATTTCTAGACTCGTTTTTGACTCACCCGCGCATCTACGTCACACGGGAAAAAATGTTCCTTTTGAAGCTGTCATAGTTTATGAAATTAAGTGAATTTTTAGATTTGTTTTGTGTTTATATATATTATAGGATTATTTAAATTAAAAACTTATAGTATAATTATGCCGAACTGTGTTGTGGCTACTTGTAAGAACAATAATAGGACCACCAAAGGGAGTAATATTAAATATTTTCGTTTTCTTAAACATGAGTTAGCAAATCAGTGGATTCGTGCTTGGCGAAGAGAAGATGGAATTATCATAAAAGATGGTGAGTATCTGTAATTATTAAAGCTTTACTTTATTATTTATTATTTTTATTACATATTTCCACGATTTACATGATTTTTTATGGCAGTGGCACACACTCTAAGGGAGATCCTATGGCTAGAGATGGATCCTAATTTCAAGTACCGTACCGTGATTTTAGCTGCCGCTAATTCGACATTCGGGTGCTGTTGTGCCTTAGTTCCGTTCTTTAAACATTCTTTTTAGATATACCACTATCTAGACGCGGTTCACGGTCGAGCCGGACACTATGTGGTTAAAAAATATTTGCCAAAATTTAAATAAGGAAAAAAAATAAAGCTACATGTATTATTGAAGTGTGATTGAAGTGAAACTTCTTAACGCGCGCCGGGACGAATATTTACACATGCTCACATACCATGGTACCAGGGTGCTAAAATCGGTTAGGTTCTGTAGCGCTACAAAATCTCATTGATTTGCGCACCTAATCGCGCCATGTCTTCGCGATGCAATCGTTCTGTTCCAACAGCTCTCGTGGCCGAGTGGTCTAGGTGGTTAGGTCTCGATTCGGCGGCTCTATCGTCGGAGCGGCGCGGTCAGAGTTCGAATCCCGTTGCTTTTTTAATTTTTTTTTAAGGTTAAGTTTCTATCAGGTCGTGATTTCCTTGACAACTTCTTGATTTTGTCTTGATCTTGTCTTGATTTCAAGATAAGATCATGACAAGAAATGATCCTTGTTTTTCAAGACAAGACAAGAAATTAGTTCTCAAGTCCAAGATTTCTTGGAAAGAAACCAACAAAATCTTGAAATTTCTTGAAAATATAAAATAAAAAAAAACTCATTTGTTTTGCTAGTTTATTAAAAAAAAACAAAGCACTGAAACATTTTTAATGGAATGATAAAAAAATTATTATGTAAAAAATAACTTTTTTATTTTCAAAGATTTTTGGATATGTTATGGATTAAGGTATTGGGATCAAAAAGTACTTTGCAAACCGAGTCTACTTCAGTGGAAATGAAATAAATTTGTATAAATGGGCAAAAAATATTTGAAAGGGTTCAGAATATTGACTATTAAATAATGAGGTCAATACAAAGAAAATTAAAATTATAGGTACTTTAAGTTTGGTAAAACTATATCTTGTGGGCTAAATTAAATTTAAACATTTTTTAATGCTTAATGGCTTTTTATTTGCAAGGGATTTTTTTTATTCTTTTTGGAAATGTTATGGGCTTAGATATTAGAATCAAAAAGAACTAGCTGATCTACTTCAGTGGCATGGCGTAGAGAATATTTGAATTTACGTAATTTTTTTAAATTAAGAAAAAATTAATTTATGAAGGAATGAACTATAAAACAATACTATCATGACCGCGTGCCTCTCGATTCTACGCATCAAGTATAAACATCACATCAACCAATCTCGTCCCGACTTTTTTACTTAGTTCTCAAATGTTGAAATAATACTTAAATAACCATTTATACATTTAAATTATTTTCTAGAGTAAAACTATGTATAATATATCAATTATAATTAGTAATATAAATATGGAATGAAAATGCTTTTATTCTTTAGTTAACACACGTACACGTATAATTAGGAACGTACCTATTATCGAAAATGTCCTTTAAAATCCCCCAAAACTCCGAATATTGCATTTCAAAACATATGTTCTACACACGCTTACATAGCAGAATCGAAAGCGTCGTTCCCGGGTGACGTCACACGTTTCTGTGTGGGAGGTTCTGCCTGCGCAAGAGCATACCGTTATATGTGTATCGTGTGTCAAAGTGTCATTCACCTCCTATCGGTCTATCAATGACAGGCACACCATATGCTTTTTGACAGTTAAAATTAGACATGTTCAAGAATCGACGTTCTTAAATAGCGATTACTTTTAAGGTGTATTTATTTGATGCTTGGCGATTATGGTCTAAAGCAGTGACGTGGATGCGCTCGGACTCGCTATTTCAACTAACTTAGGTTGGCAGCAATGTTTAGGTGTCAAAGTGCGAAATTGGTTCCAGGTTCTTTCTTTTAGCGCCATGTCGTCTAGGTGACGGGTCGAGATCCCGTTGTGGCTTCTTCGAGGCGGAGATGTAAATCCTCATGGACATGGACATCTAATAATTGGGGTCATTATTTTATGATATTTTTGCTACGTTTAAGTTTTTTGACTCGAACCAGGGCCATGGAGGTTACCTATATTAGTTTTTGTTGAGTTATTGGAATCCGACCTCCATGTGGTAAGTCATAAAATTTTTCATGCAGTCCTTCAGTGGAATTAATTGTATTTTCCAATCATTCTAGAAGAATTCATGTATTGCTGTGGCTCTCATGTTGCTGATCATTGGAATGGTCGATTATTGTTTTTGGAGAAATCTTTAGAATGGACACTGTTCGTTTTGTTCGACTGGCTATTACCAGGCTATAGGCCCTATAGATAGTTCTATAGGTAAGATGAAAAACTAGTTAGGTTATGAGTAATCATTTCAGTGTAAGATATTTACTTTTTGTTTAGTCAAACAATTGTTTTTAGGGTTCTCTCCACGGGTACCGCTCTGGCACAGGTATATTGCTTAGCCTAACTGCGATATCCTATCCAGCGTGTTTTTGGGATACTTGCGTGTCTTAGATTTATTAAATCACCATTTGCATGTTATGCCCTTGTTATCATTGGCTGGATGTGACGTACCAAGTTTGGAGCAGTCAGTTTCTGATTTGAAGTGGTTTGGAGTTGCATGGACCGTACATATAATAATACTGGTATTTATTTGGAGAATATTTTAAGATTGAGAAAACCTACTTCATAAGTTGTAAGTGATACCATTTTATTTGTAAGGCTGTCTCGGCAAATTTAAATTATCTATACATTGAGTGATTACACACATATTTGATTTTATATTATTGCGGCAGAATAAAATTCATGAAGTTTAAACCCTGCGCTATCTACCATCATTCTAGTGACCTATTATTGGGTATGCCGAATATTTGCCAACAGTTTATATCTGACACCGTTGTTGATAATAGTCAATATTACGTAAGTTTCATTTCTATTGCTTTATTGTTTATACATGTGATTGTAATTATACTGTATAATTATTGTTTTATATCAAGGTATCTCCTCATTAGTAGGGAAAGAATAAAGTATTTATTTTGGGGAAATATTATGCCTTATTGAAAAGCTCCTCCAAGAATTACTTTTCAGCATTTAACAACTTTATGGATTTTTCTTAGTTGAGTCAAAGTTAACTAAGTGGTGCCCAATATTTTTACTAAAGTGTACCGAGGATCCACGAACCTAGCTCTCCACTACATTACTGGCTGCCGTTCGCATCTATAGGTAGGTTTTCTAAAAGGACTCAGGAAAAGTTGCCATAACATCCCGGTCCAGGACGCTTGAGACAGGAGTACCGCAGGGCTCAGCCCTTGTACTCTATATTCACACATGGCATACCATCATCTGCGCAATAATTATTATATGCCAACAATACAATGATAAATAACCCACATCAATAAAATGAGTATAAGCGCTGTGCTACAGGAGGCAACAGACGAACTTACAACATGGATGACAAACTCGAAAATCAAAATAAATGAGGGCAAAACGCAGGCTATAATCCTCTAGAGAAGGAGAAGGGTTGCCAGGCCGCAAAATCGGATCAACAACATTAACGTACCTTGGAACGATAAAGTCAAGCACTGGGACCGTAGCTTGATATGAAAAACTATCCCAAACTAACACAAATGTCACTGAAGACTAAGTTCACCACGATAAAGACGAAAGCTAGGCCCCATCTGACACATGGTTCAGCGGCCTGGGAATATGCAGCGAAAACCAGCATAAACTTGCTAACAGGAACGGAGAATAAGCTAGTGCCGACCTGCAAGCTGACTTACAGTGGCAACCGACAGAGGCCTTTATAGTCGAAAAGGCTAGGCGCGTATTCCAAAGAGCAGAGTACCATGCCGATGAAGAACTAAGGGACGCAATAGACTACGATCCAGACGACCCAGGAAGGCGCAAATGGGCAAACATAAAAAACCTGACAGTCTAATTGTGTGAACGCACAAGAGACGAACAGTGCCAAGAAGCATAAAGAAAGAGTGGAGTAACATCATATCCTGCTTATATAATCCAAATAGGACAACAACAACTCAAGCGAGGCGTGATTCTAGTAATAACAAGCCAAGCATCTAATAGAAGTATCAGGACTTAATAGGAGTCAATCCCGGAGTCCTTCCTCTGGCCTACAGCAGACACCACAGGTGGGAACACCGCTGTGCATTTAGTGGACATGCTGGTGAGACCCATAATACCCCTTTCAGGGCGATGTACGTAAAAGGGCATTTTCTCAGAACACAAAAAAAATTATTTGGAGACAAGATGGAGCCCTCGCATGTAACACGTCAAATGTGAGTTATTTTTTAAATGAAAAATATCAGGCTTGGACTGGGAAAATCGGCTCAAATCGATGATACCCCAATAGCCTTGATCTTACATTGACGGGACAGGCCTTTCTGGGTATAGTGCAAAGATCGAGTGCATAACCAGAATACATCAAATAATTTAAAAACTCAAGGCTGAAAATTGTAGAAGTAATAGAGTTTATTCAAACACACTAGTATCGAACAAAGCGAACATGACTTGAAATATCTGTTAAAGTTTATATGCATCTTACTTTTATAGGTACATAACTTATTTGTTTTAGTAGTTTAATATAAACAATGTTCTAAATATATTAAGTTTTTCTTGTTGACTGTATCCCATTCCAAGTTTATTCAAATTTCTGTGACTGATTGAAGAGTATGTTACATAACGAGTGTAGAAAGTACTAGCAAAGTTTACAAAAGTAAAAATATTAATTCTGTAGACTAGTTTTTAAATGAACAAGCCTTTAGCACAAGGTGTTAGCCACATTTGAACAAAAATTCCGGGGGAAAAAAAGCAAATAAAATATAGATCTGATATTTGTTCGTGCGTGATAAATTAATTGCCATAATAATAAAAATTGATCATTTAAAAAAAAATACGTTCAGTATCTAGCAAGCGATAAATTTGGAAATATTGCCATTATTATTTCCTAGTCGAATACGAATAATCCCTATGCTGCAAATATTGTTTCCATTATAAGCCCTTTTTCACTTACATATTAGACTATTGACAAGACTGGTAATAATTACAGATTTATTATTCTCTCTATAGTTAGGTGGCCTTATACCAGATTGCTTGAAGATAACAGGTGTTACAGATTCTATTTTGATATTAATCATATGTCTTAAGACTATATGAAATGCAATTTATTTTTAAATTAAGACGTTTCAAAATACAAACAAGTATGATCCTCTGAAGAACTGTTAATATTAGGTAAAACTTGAAATAAATTGAGTGTTGATATTTTGTTTTAGCCTATTTATTTGAATATGTGTTAATAATATTAGTAGATATATTCCTAGCAAACAAACATATAGTCAGTATATGCAAATAAAAAATTAAGGTGTGTAGTATGAAAATTACAGTACCACTTATTAGTTTAGTCTTTGTAAAGTGCACTTTTGGATAGCAGAAGACATCAACCGCAGTCAGTTGAAAGCATTAGAAAATCATGAAACTTCGCAATTCATAAAATTTTGTTTTGTACGCAGAAAAGTTCAGGAATCTCCACACATTATAAATGTACACGAAACTGTATACAACATTTAAGCTTTACCTATTATTTAATTGATATAAAACAAAATATAATTTTAAACTAAATCCAAATATAGTTTCCAAATATAAAACATCACGCATTGCTCTACGCCTACTTCGCTTCCTCCGTGGACCAACAGAAGCTAATCCGAACTAATACAAAAATTTAATAGTAAAGCGATTTTTTCTTTGAAACTAAATAAAATATAGCATTCATGATAATCAAAAAACATGTTACACAATCCAGAAAGAGATATAACACTAAATTAAGGGCTTAGAGTATCGAATTTCGTTACTTTTGGACAGTTCTTTGAACAGTAATAAAGCAATAAGCCCGGACATGTACGTGCGGATATTTGTATACCGATTAATATGCCTTGTTTTATGCCACATTTTTTTATAAGTTTATGGGGAATTTTGTGAAAACAGGATTTTTGGTGGTTAAATAAAAAAATTCTTATATATTCCTGAAAGCGGGGGCATACTCCCCGACATAGGTCCTACAGGGGCAATTTCAGGTATTGGGTACCAGTCTCCACGAAATATAAATCAATCTATTCCCAACCCAAAGGATATGAAAATAAAAGAAAGAATTAAATTTTTATATGACATTAAGGACTCTGGTCCATATCATGTTTTTATTGAAAATAATTCTCCAACGTTTAAAGGTAGGTTAAATGCCATTAAAGTTAACGATATTATATATTCCACGCACCCCGAATTAGATCAAAAAATAAAAGAAATTGATACAGTTGGCCGAAACAGGATTAGGGTTAATTTCAAAGATGGATCCTCCGCAAATAAATTGGTAAGTTCACATAACTTAGTTAATTACAATCTAGAATCATATATTCCAAAATTTTTAGTGGTTAGACAGGGTGTAATTACAGATATAGAAATAGATATGCCAGAGGATATTCTAAAGAACAAAATAAAAATGTTCGATCATCATTGCGCATTCGAAGTAATGTCAGTAAATAGAATTAAAAAAAAATATTATAAATAGAGAGACAAACCCAAAAGAACTTATTAGCACTAAATCAATAATCGTTACATTTAGGTCTCAAAACCTTCCAAAATACCTAGCAATAGGGCATGTTAGGTCAAAAGTTTCGCCATATATTCAAAAAGTAGTATTATGCTACAACTGTTTTAGATACGGTCACTCAAGTAAACAATGTAAAAGTAAAGTTAGGTGTTTAAAATGTAAGGGGGATCATAAAATTGATGAATGTCAGTTTGAAAAGGAGGTGCAGTGTTTTTACTGCGAAAAAAACCACTTTACAAACGAAATTAAAAAATGTGCAGAATTTACAAGACAAAAACAAATTAAAAAAGCAATGGCAGAACAAAATATGTCTTACAAAGACGCGGAAAAAAGTTTTCCAAAGCAAACCTACGCCTCAGTGCTCTCTCAGAGTAATAATAAAACAGATATTGATTTGCGTGCTCTAGATAATATTATATACAAAGACGTTCGACGGGAAAATCATTTGGGGAACCAAAATAACTCATCACATTATACATCACAAAGAACACCTCCTAAAAGGATAAGAATAACGTCTCCCAAACCTAGTTTGGATGAGCATAGGGAAATAATGTCCCAATTTAACTTTTCTCAAGGTACTGGATCTATTTTGAATGATCCGGTATATCAAAGTGGTATAGCACGCAACCACACTAGTCAAAATAATTCCCATTTTCCCTTAAACGAAAATATTGTTACTAGTAACAATATAAATAATATGGTAGACCCGGTTATTTCGGTATTAGATATACTAAAAGAAAAACAATTATTTCACATAAAAAAAGTCGATCTAACTAATTTAATAAATAATAAACTAAAAGACAATTACAAATAAAATAAAATAACCAACACACTCATAATTTAAAACATCAAATAAATACGTTTATAAAAAACGGGCAAACTTAATTTATTTACATCGTTTAACATAGGTTGTTTAGTTAATTTATGTTTTTTTTTTTGGTACAATGGATGGAATAAATATTTGTCAATGGAATTGTCGATCGGCAATAGCCAATAATCAAAATTTAGGATATCTTTTAGCCCAGAATAATATTCATATCGCATTTCTCTCGGAGACTTGGTTTAGGCCAGGTAAGTTCGTATCCTTCTCTAAATATAACATCCTGCGCAAAGACCGACAGGATGGAAGGGGAGGAGTAGCACTCTTGATTCGTTCAGACATAAAGTTTACTGAGATAACAGGTCCGATATTTGATAGTATTTTCTATGCAGCAATAAAGATAAAAATAAATAACAACACTGAGCTGACACTCGTTTCTGTTTATATAAAACCTCAAACAAAAATTAGTATACAAACATGGTCATTGTTTTTTTCATTGTTTAAAAAATCATTTCTTATTGGAGGAGACTTTAATGCTCATCATCTAGCATGGGGATGTTCGGACAGCGATGTTTATGGAAAAACACTGCTGGAAGCAATAGACCAAAATAACTTAATTTTTTTGAATGATGGTAATTTCACGCGAGTACACCCCGCGGGAGGTCCAAATTCAGCAATAGATTTAACCTTAACATCTCCATGCTTCCAACCTTTAACAGATTGGTTCACAATGAATGACACATATGGGTCAGACCGTTTACCAATAAAAATATTATGTAGTATCACACCAAAATTTACCCCAACAAAACAACAAAAAAAAATGGAATACCAAAAATGCAAATTGGGACTTATTTTATTTAGAATGTGTTAATAAATTTGAATTTATAAAAACGATGGTATACGAAGATTTCTTAAAAACACTAAATGCGGCCTTAGAAAAGTCCATTCCAACATTTAAAGAAAATATAAATAAAAAAAATTGTGGTAAATTTTGGTGGAATAAAAAATGTAGTGAAGTGGTTGCTAACAGAATTGAATTATTTTGTATATACAAGCAGAATCCTGACCTTACTAACCTAATAAATTACAAAAAAGCAGATGCTTTGGCAAAAAAAGTCATAAAGGAAGAAAAAACGAAAAAACTGGAGAAATTATTGTGCATCTCTAAACAAAAACACGCCAATTAAAGAAGTATGGAAAAAAGTAAACAATTTTAAATACCGTAAACAAGAAAACAGAATTCCCATAAATATAGAGGATCCATGGGTAGAAGATTTCCATAAACAGCTTGCACCATCTTTTGCAGCAAATATATATCCATTTATAACGGAAGAATCAGAGAAGAAAGACCATTATTTAAACCGCCCTATCAGCATTGAAGAGTTAAACAAAGCACTAAAAAACAACAACACTCCTCCAGGAATGGATAATATTCAATATTCAATTTTAGCTAAACTACCAAACTCCGCAAAACGTGTGCTGTTGAATATATTTAACAGTATATTTTCTGGAGATCATCCGATCCCATCTGACTGGAGTGAATATATCATAATTCCAATTCTAAAACCAGGAAAGTCCCAAAATGAATCAAAGTCATACCGCCCAATAGCTCTCGCATCCTGTATATTAAAAACATACGAGCGAATTCAAAAAAATAGAATTGAATTCTGGGTGGAAAAAAATCAAAAATTTCCAGTTACTCAAAAAGGGTTTAGAAGAAACAATTCCACACAGAAAGCTTTAGCTAGCCTAGTTACAGATATCCAACTGGGATTTACTGAAAACCAAAGCACATCAGCTCTCTTTTTAGACATTCAAGGTGCATATGACAATGTTAACTATGATAATCTTGCAGTAAAATGGTTCGTTTAGGAATACCACTAAACGTAGTAAGACATATTTATATATTATATAGCACACGTTTAATATATATAAGAACTAACGAGGATCTCTCGAAAACCAGATCTGCATGTCTTGGGCTACCACAGGGAGGAATCCTTAGCCCTATTTTGTATATAATATATACGTTCGACTTGGAATCCTTATTTCGTAAGGATATCAGTATCCTACAATTTGCAGACGATGTGTGTATATATTCAAAAGATAAATCAACAGATAATTGCAATTATAAGATTCAAAAAGTGTTTTCCCAAACACAAGAATGGCTTAAACAAAACGGATTACATCTAGCAACGGAAAAATCTGCCTTTTGCACTTTTACAAGAAAAAGAACTAATTTGCCTAATTCAATCACCATGTCAGGCTTGCAGATTCCATACAAGAATACAGTTAAATATTTGGGAGTGTTTCTCGATAAAAAATTACTTTGGAAAGACCACATACATTATCTTATAAAACTAGCGGAAAATGGTATAAATATATTAAGAGTATTTAGCAATAAAAAGTGGGGCGCTGACCCAAACACTGCTATGATGTTTTACAAAGCATATGTTCGATCCATCCTGGATTACGCAAGTCAGTTTTATGGAACAGCAGCGGAAACGCACCTTAATAAGATTGAAGTGGTCAAAAATAAATGCCTGAGACATTGTGTAGGGTTTTTAAGAAGCACCCCTATAGTGGTTATGGACGCTGAGACAGCGGAACCTCCACTCTCACTGAGAAGAAACTTCCTTAGTGATAGGCTTCTTTTAAAGCTTATACACAAGAACAGTGACATATTAGGTAAAATCCATTCCTTATTTATTTCTAATTACACACACCCTTATTGGAAAAATAAAAAATATCCTTTACTGGTCACAAGTTATTCTTGGATAACCCATAAAAAAGAAAATATTTATTCATCGACGATATCTCCGTATTTTCAACTTCATGAAGAATTTCTTGATGAGATCCCTAAAATAATGATAAAGTCATATGATAATACAAACCCAGTTATCACTAAAAGTCTTATTTTAAAAGACATGTCCACAGAGTTTGTAAATTCAGAACATATCTTTACTGACGGTTCGGTGCTAAATGGCAAAACCGGATGCGCCTTTTACCATAAAGGTAAAAATATATTTAGACAGTTTCGACTACTAGATGATTCTTCTATATTTTCAGCAGAATTATGGGTTATCTGGGAATCTCTTTTATATTGTATAGAATGCCAAGAAAATAACAAACTTGTTATACTTACCGATAGCAAAAGCTCGTTGCAAGCTTTATTGAAATGTAAAAACGAAGCTCCTGACAATTATATAATCAAAAAAATTATTAATATTTGCAAGATATTAAATATTCAAAATAAAAGTATTATTTTGGTTTGGATTAAGGCACATATAGGAATTTCGGAGAATAAATTTGTGGACAGCAAGGCAAAGGCTGCCACAAATATCACCAGATTCACTGCAGATTTTCTTATACCTTACACTGATATTTTCAGACTCTCTAAAAAACGAATGTATGATAATTGGCAGGAACTTTTTATTCAATCAAACAAGGGTTACACCTATAAACCAATGTGTAATAAAGTAAATAGCAAGCCCTGGTTTGATAAAGAATCAAACCGAAGTTTTATAAGAACAATTTCACGTATTCGCAGTGGCCATGCATTATATCCTAAATATAAAAAAAAGATTGGAATTCAATTGGGCGAAAATTGCGAATGTGGAGAAGTAGGTGATTTAGAACATGTTATATTGGGTTGCCCTAGGCTCAGCGTTTTTGGGGAGTCATTGTTTGACGACCTAAAAGATGTTGTGATCTTCCCATTTAATTTAGTCAGTTTAATTGGATCAAATAACATATATGTATACAGAATACTATATACATTTTTACTAAATAAAAACATAAGATTATGAAAAAAAAAAAGAATATATAGGCACATATAAAACAAAAATAACTAAATT
>MU181916.1:698249-718482 GCA_016904865.1 Pissodes strobi
AGCCATATAAAAAAAAAATCAGCCGATGCATTATTTACAGAGCTATCGAAGCTCCTGGACGGATCTTGATTTTGGAGTATACTGTATGGTGTACTATACGCAAAACATATAAAAAACAATAGAGAGAGCAGGTCATCCATAAGTTACCAAATGTTGCCAATACTAAAAATATTAAAGTAATGAATGAAAATAATGGAGATGGCGGCCGAAGTGCTTCCAATATTTCAGACATAAAAAATAATTTATTAATATTGAAATATGCACATAACTAGAAAAATAAATGTTAAGTTACAGTTCGGAGAACAGAAAAATTTACGTTTAATTGATAACTTACTAGAGGGAGGATTGATTACGGGTATATTATAGTGTATCGCTAACCGCCGTGCCGGTCTACTCAGGAATATTACTAATTATATAAAGAAACAAAGGAAAAAATCAATTTCATTTATTACGAAATAAAACTAATTTGTTGTTCATATTTCGTATTCTGTTTTGAGGCCACGCCTTTATTTTTTGCGTCCAGTTAACAATAGCGCTGTCAAAAAGAACAAGTATTCTAAACAAAATTATGTATTCTATATTACTTTTCTAATGGAACAAAATTTTGAAAAAATTTTTCTTTGTGTAATTTTTTAACCTGAAACATATTTTTATCAAGCGTACAGGATCCCCCTCTACATTTTGAATATGAATATTTGATCCCTTCCTCGCTCGCTTTGGGGGCGCAACCAACTAAAATTAATTCAAACTAACTCAACTAACCCAAAAAACTTCCTCCTGAATTAATTTCCATAATAAAGCCAATGGCAATACACAATCAAACAAAACGAAACGAAGCAAAATCACAGAATATAAAATTAATGTTCTCAAACAGACAGCGGAATGTCGGTTACTACATCTCACCAAACAGTGAGAGCGAAGAGCGACTGTATACCACAACCCACAGAAAATGAGCAGGCTCTATTGATTGCTACTCGTCGAAAAATAGTTCCAGATTAAAATATTAATAACATAAAAGAAAATTAATATTCCCCATTTTTTTTTTGTAGATCAAATTAATATTAAATAATTCTGTTAAGTCACTTTAATAGCATTATTGCTAAGGATGACCTGTTTCTCCGCTACATTACATATAGGTATCAACAACTAAATTTGAAGTGTTAAAGTTTCTAGCAGAAAATAGATATAACACCTCGTTTTTTTTGTGTTTTCATTTTGATTCAAGTTTTGTATTATAACTGTTTAATGTTAAGATTATAATCAACAAGTATACATTAAAGCCAAATATTTATATTTTGACATGCTCTATTTTCCAATAAATGTAATTTTTCTGTCAGGTTATCAAAAACGAGTTACCGATTTTTCACGATGCAGACTTACTCTTCGGCAACAGCACCGCAGTAGGGGTAAGTATAGTATGGCTTTCGTACTATTTTATAATAGGGGAAAGAAGAAGGGGAACGATCTGGCACCTTCATATTTATACAACAAATCTGCTTATTTTTTTCCATCTTTGAATGTATGCCACCATCCTTAATATCATGCCATAAAAAGTCGAAGCTAGATCGAAATTATTTTGTTTTTATGATTCAAATAATATTATTACCGGAAGCATTTTTGGAGTCATATTGGTGACACGAGTGTGAACCAGACTTTCGCTTTGTTCGATATTCGCCGATATTCTTCTATATTTACATTGTACAGACGGAAAAAATATCGTTTTATCAAATTTCCGCCATACAAAAATACCAAAGAGCATATTTTTTATAACTGGCGATGAAGGCAAACAAACAAAACTCTATAAACTGCTCTCAATTCTCATACCTGATCGAAAAAGGGCACCCTTTCGAAGCTCGCCAAATATAAAAACGAGTTGAAATAATATTAATGTAAATCCCTTCTATGTCGCAACGTGAGAATATTGTTAATATTATATCATTGCGTACAAATTTGTATTATATAGTATAAAATTAATGTATTTTCATAAAATGTGTTGTTTCTGACTACAAGTATTTTAGTAAGAGACTATGTAGTTTCCTTAAAAGATTCAGAAAGCTTCTACATCTACGTATTTTTTTTAGGGTGCAAGATATTCAAAACATCAGTGGTCTTTTACTTTTTGTTCAAATAAACAACAAGATTGGGGCAGAACGAAACCACTAAACTTGTTCTGGGGCATTTCACGATTTTGAAATCTGTAGACTGCATCTCAAAACTATTAGTGAATATATTTCAGCCCAAGTTTCCATTAGCTTAAACCATATCTGAAGCCATATTGCAAATAGTTTTGATATTTTGAAGCACATTTTCTTACCATCATAGTCCACTCAAAAATTGAAAAATTCACACCTAATTCTAAGCCAATCATAAACTTGTGTTTTGTTCCGTTATCTTGGAAACCTAAAATATTTCCAGAAATTTTTATCTTCCATGGTACACTGGTTGATATTAGTAAATGGACATTTTTCTACCAAATCACTGACACATGATTCTGTATTAATATTTTATTTTCATTTTGTAGTATAACTAGACCGGGCTAGTTCAAAATAGTTGAATGAGGTAAGTTGTGCTTTGCTTTGTTCATTTTGCCAATGACCGTCAAAATAGATTAGATAGAAAATCAATACTTACGTTGTGTTATTATTATATCTTGCACAATTTTTAATTATTTGTATTACGCTTGGACTAAACACAATTAGGGAAATTTGAGGGAATGGTGCGTCATGTAAATTAAGCCACAGATTCCTAATAAGCCTATTTTATAAAAAAAAACGTGCCATACTCCGCCTGGGATTCACGAGGGAAAAAGCATAGCAGAGAAAACCTCGATCGCAATTCCTAAACCGAGTTATACTGTATAGGTCTACAACCTTCATTAGTAGGGCAATGAATTTAATTACTGTTTCCCGCACCATAATTTGTCGTTCCACAATGTGACAATACTACTATACATTCAAAACTGAAGAGTTTGGTATTAGTTAGCGAGACGTCTCCAGCAGGTACTGAGGTCCCATACCAAACTCTACTACTCAGCTATAGTGGCAATTTGAGCCAATATCTCTAGTAAGACCTGTCGCCGATTAATATATATATTTCATTCGTCATCTCTTAGCGATTGATTATGTTATGTAAACACTTTTGTGATTGAATAATATTTCTTGTGTAGGATGTACGCTTATAGGAGATACGGAAGGACGATTCAAATAGCTGGTACCTTTACTGTTGGTTATTACTAATAGTCATTTCGATATAATATATTTCAATTCCGAATATAAATATGGTATTATTCTGTGTAATTGTGCACAGCACAATAAAATATATGTACTTTTATCATTTCGGGTGCTTATAATTAATTGGCATCAAGTGGAAATTAATATTAATTTAAATTTCACATAGGTTTCATACAAAAGCAAATCTTAAAAAAAAATAACATTTGTTAAAAGAACGATTTATAGCTAGGATATTCGATCAGTCAGGGGAGGAAAATGTTCGAGGATTCATCAAGTCCCTTGCATTACAATCACAGTCATACTAAGACTAAAATTCCAGCACGAAAAGACAGCAAACAATACATTTTTGTCTCCATTTAAAGCAGTGTTTTCTACAGCATATAATGATTACATTAAATATATACATATACATGTTATACCATCAAATGTGAATTATCCATGATAATAGAAGAGATCCTTGTGCAAATTATGTTAATAACAATATTATAGGTTTCGTTTTACCGACTTGTAAAGACATGTTGCAACTCAGAAGCAAAACAATTCACCAAAATTGATAGATTAATCGAATACCTACTTACCTGTATGAAGATTAATCGTAATTTTCCGAGCTTGTCTTCCGATATGATTACATTGTAGTTTCTAAATCACCATACCCGTCGATACGTTTTTAAAGCACAAAAATTTTCATATTCAACCTGAGCCTGCTATCGCACCTCGATGCTTACTCATTCTGTTTTAGAGCAAAATTGCCCGCCTAAGGGGCATGTGGTTGGGAGGGTTGTAATCATATCGGAAGACAAGCTCGGAAAATTACGATTAATCTTCATACAGGTAAGTAGGTATTCGATTAATCTATCAATTTTCCATCGCTTGTCTTCCGATATGATTACATTGTAGCTGTTTAAAGCTAGATGGTGCAATTTTGCATTATTCTACCTCCAATCCTGAGAATACCACAAAACACACAATTAAGGCAGCAAAGTCGTTTAATTGAACTCTTTTTTAAGTATGACAAAATAAATCAATGAAAATTCTGTCCTATAAATTCCTTAACCACTTAAATAAATATATTTTATTTAACATATATTATTGACCTAAAATCAGAGCAAAACAAATATTATAAGTTGAACCTTAGGCAACGGAATACTTGAAAGGCTGTACAACAGATGTACTCAAATTTAAAATTGTATTGGCAAATATGTCACTGGGCTTACCTAGAGGTCGAGTATAGAATCTGAAGAAGTGTCCGATTTATAGGACTCTGCCCTGCTACATTCTTAATGACATTTATGTTTACGTAAAACTTAAAGGCTGCTCACGTGCTGGCGTGTCTTACACTATATCCGGTCAAGACGTTAACGTTCATAAAGTGTGGCAAGTATAACTGGAACAGCGGAAAGAATGCGGGCAAAAAATTGGCGATGTTGTCGAGTAGTTTTTTGAGAACTAATATTTATACCTATTATTTGGATAAACACATAATTTAATATACTCATTAACTCATTGAAAATAAAAAGTAATATCCAAACTGGAACTTTACTATTACTTCAACTTTAATTCATAATCTATTTTACACATTATCAATTTAAATAAATTTGCGACATTTATATCTATTTGCCCGATACATCCGGCAACAAGTGCGTCAAGTTCCCCTCGTCCTCGTGACAAAGTGCATCAAGGCGATTGGCTGCAAGTCATTTTTCCTCTCTTTGCTTCTCAGACGTCGCTGTTCCAAATAAGTTTGCCACACTTTACCATACCAGTGTTTTTAAAAATTAAGTTGATCCACCTACACAAGGTTTGAGTTATTGCATGGTGATGTGGTTTTTTGAGAGTTAAGAATAGGGATGTATAATTGGAACGAAGGTGCACGGTGACTTTAATGTACTGTTTTATAGAATTTGCGATACATAATAGGTAATTCTGGTTTTTGAAAATATGGAAAATAGGCTGGTTTTTATAGGGAGCTGAGGTTTAATTTTTTTCCGAAATCTTCAATTTTGACTATAGAGTCTGTATTATTGTCGATCGTAATTTTGCTTAATGTTTGGATCCGATGCGCTGAACTTAGTGCCATAAGTGTTATCGTTTTCTTTGTTAGTTTATCAGGTGAGAGAGATTGTAAAGGGTAAAGTGTTGATAAATATAGTAATACAGGTTCAACGTTCCATGTAAAATCGTATTTAGATTTAGGGGGCTTTAACTTGTAGCTTCCCTTCAAATATCTTTTTATTATATATTACCTACTTATTAACACAAACGTTGTATGTTAAATATTAATTAACAATTTGTTTTAACAAAAAATATTTATAGGTACGCCTATGTTATTACTATTAAGTTAGCAGCAGTTTAGAGAGTAGGATAACATTGACAGTATTGTTAGATATATTTTATATATCGTGGCATTATTATAAACACATAAAGTAAAAAATACTAAAAGCTGGTGTTTTATCAACACAAGAACAAATAAACAAATTTTAAAATCACAATATTGTACTGTTTCCAAATTCCTTCTGAGATGGATTCAAACATTATTGTGATGGCGGGCGTGGCCGGAAATGCTTCTTTGAAGAAATGCTTCTCAGACAGTTTCCTTGTCACCAGGAAAATTTTCCTGTATAAGAGATGAGAGTCTCTATAGAGAGTAACCAATTTTTACTTGATTTAAAAGTCAACGGTTTCCCAACTAATAACTTAAGAAACAATGTATACCAGGGTTGTAATAGCCACATAGGTACTACCAATATTCCGGTGGCTTCATCCTGTATAGATTTATCTAAAGCATTAAATATCATAGAAAACAAAGGAAAAACATAAAAATACTCATCATGCCAATAAATTGTAAATGCATCGACTGCTGTGGAGGTTGGATCCGTAAACCAGGAAATATATTTATTGCATTTTGCATTATAATAAGTTGCAAATAAATCTAACCGCTTATTATTTTTTGATATAGCTGCTTGTTTAGTTCGTGTTCTGTTTCAACGGAAGTTTGTCTTGATGCCTTATCGGCTTCCTTTTTTCTTTTGAAGCGATATAAGATGAAAAGAGTGTTATATGATTTGTTCACACCAGCCTAAATCTTGAAAGGTTATATTGGTTAAAATTCGATATTTTACGCTTCCCCCATGATTAATGCAGGATATTGCCGTCTTATTGTCGATTCTAGGTAAGACTCCAATATTTTCATTTGGTTTAGCAAATAATTGTAAGCCATGACAAGCAACTTTAATTTCGAGCCATGACAATCAGCTTTAATTTCAAGGTAATTAATATGCTTAGACTTGTCGGCTTCTTCCCAAAACACGCGACATTTTTGGCAGTTACAATAGCCTGTAGGAGATGCAGACGCATATGAAAAAAAAACAAAATTCCAATGAAAACGTACTAGGCTTCATATTTACAGTATATTCTAGATTGCCTATCCACCAGCTAATAATTTGCTTCGTATCTTTTGAAATTGATATTCTGTCATTGTATGACTTTCCTATTAAGGCTTTAAATTTTGCGCGCCCCTGTCTTTTGATACGATGACGAATCCGAGGAACGGCAGGAGTCGCTGCTACCAAAACACCACCTGTCTTGTTAACATATTTTTATGATGGTATTAACTGACTTTTTCTGTATTTATAATTAATTTTAAATCATTTAGGATCATTATGCACATTGCAAAACAGTAATGTGCATCAGCCAAGCATGACAAATGGTTGGTGTTGTTAGCTAACGGCTCCTACAACTGGTGTTGTATGAACCTTTGCCAATAATAAAATTTGAACAAAATAATGCGCGGGAGATATTTAGTCAAATAACTAACACCCTGTAAAGTATACAACTGTGTTGCAGACAAGAGTCTTCAGGATATAATTTAGTCAAAACAATTTACACCCTGTAAAGTATGCAGATATTTTGCAGACAATAAGGAGTCACAACACTCTTAATTAAATAGGTCCACGACCCTATTAAAATATATACTGTTGGCTCACAGCCTTTTAATCGTTCAAGTGATGATAGAATTTACTGAATAGCCCACGGCTATCCCTCAGAAAATATAGCCCACGGCCTTAATACCAAACATGTATTGCCATAACACCCTGTAAGGTATGCAGCTATGTTGCCGACAATAGTCTGCGGTAATATTTTAGTCAAAACAGCTAACAGTCTGTAAAGTATACAGCTATTTTTCAGACAATAGTCTGCGGGTGATATTTTAATCAAAACAACTAACACCCTGTAAAATATACAGCTATTTTGCAGACAATAAGGAGTCAGTCCATGATAGCAATCTTAATTAAATAGGTCCACGACCATATTAGAAATATATACTGTTTTTTGTCCCTATTGGAATTGATTATTGCTGCATAAACAGGGGAAATATTATACACACAAGTGTATCTGATTATCATTTGGCGGTGACGAGTTTGGAGTTGGCATAATAAACGATCACTTCTTAGTAAGTCAATGGACAACTTTTAGTGGAGAAGTCCAATAGGTAGGTCCTCGACCCTAGGTTTAATCAATTAATAATTTATAATAAAAATAATATTAAGAATGTTTTGTATTGCGAAGCCCTCGGCCTAGACCTATCCTTTTTCTATGCCCTCGGCAAGAATGCATTATCTAACTCAATCTAACTAACTCTTTGTAGGGAAGTCGAATAGTAAGCTCCTCGACCCCAAGCTTAACCCTTAACTGGTATCGTGGGGTAATTTGACACCCCAGCAATGAATTTTTTGTTTAAACTACACATTTAAAATTAATATTGCTCTTTCATGTTTCAGCTATTCTCCTAACTCAGTGTTATCTGTGGAAGTGTGATCCGTGCTGATGCTGAAAAAACACCGTTTTTTCAAAAACCGAGATTGGGGTGTGTAAATACCCCACCATACCAGTTAAAGTGTTCGATTTTACTTGGAAGTTTGTATGTCGCGGGCGCGGCACGGCGACCGCTTACTCAAAGTCAAAGTGAACTAGAAAAACAGGTAAGAATGATTCTATTTATTGGTAGTTTATCATGTTTATTCCACTCGTTGATTAGAAGTATTTTAGAATCAGAAAAACAATATAGTTTATTAGAACTTGTGGTAAAAACAAATTGTCAATGACACCCCTGTCAGTTTTTTAGCTTATCTAACGAATGACTGTTTTTTGTTACAGATAGTAAGATTGGACCCTAAACATTGTACTTCCATTGAAAATTTATAGATTTTGAAAGATTATCAATTTTTTTGGTTGTTTTTTCAAAGAACATACAGTTTAACATAGTGCTCGTAGCGTTTCAAGGATGAAAGTTTTATTTTGTTGTATGGAAAAACATTTTGTGTTTAAATATATTTAGTGAATAAACTAATGTTAAATTAATATTTAAAAATAAAAATATTCATGAAAAAACCGTATTTGAATTTTCCTTTATATTATAATTTGGGGTGTCAAAGTACCCCACGATACCAGTTACGTTTTGTGAAAATACGATACCAGTCCCGGGTTAATCAATTAGTAATTTATAATAAAAATAATACTAAGAATGTTTTGTATTGCGATGTCCTCGGCCTAAACATATTCGATTTCTCTGCCCTGCTATTTGTGTGCAAATCATAGGCCCTCGGCCTATGGACTATCTAACTCCATCTAACCAATTCTTTGTGGGGAAGTCGAATAGTTAGGTCCTCGAACCTAGGCTTAATCAATTAATAATTTATAATAAAAATAATATTTGGAATGTTTTGTATTGCGAAGCCTCTCGGCCTAAACCTATCCTTTTCCTATTCCTTCGGCAAAAATTTTTCGATTGAGTGCTATTTGTATGCAAATTATAAGGCCTATGCACTATCTAACTCAATCTAACTAACTCTTTGTAAGGAAGTCGAATAGTTAGGTCCTCGACCCTAAGCTTAATCAATTAATAATTTGTAATAAAAATAATATTAAGAATGTTTTGTATTGCGAAGCCATCGGCCTAAACATATTATTTTTATATGCCCTAGGCAAGAATTTGTCGATTGAGTGCTATTTGTACGCGAATTATAAGGCCCTCGGTCTATGCACTATATAACTCAATCTAACCAACTCTTTGTGGGGAAGTCGAATAGTTAGGTCCTCGACCATAGGCTTAACCAATTAATAATTTATAATAAGAATAATAATAAGAATTTTTTGTATTGCGAAGCCCTCGACTTGGACGTATTCTTTTTCTATGCCCACGGCAAGACGATTTTTTTGATCGAGTGCTAGTCATACGCAAATATTACAAGGCCTTCATCTATGTACCTTATTCTCTATTTCTCTCGGTTGAGCAACGTATTGTGCCTTACTGAAAACGTATCGATGGGTATGGTGATTCAGAAGCTACAGTGTAATCCATATCGGAAGACAAGCGATGGAAAATTAACCGTACACTTCGCTGGGTTCTGACTCTCTATCTTCCGTTCTCGAGCGATACGCTTTCGGATCCCTTCCAAAAAACCTCGCACAGCCCGACTTCAATTATATTTTAAATGTATATAGGGTGTCTCAAAATTGAATGTATAAAGTATATTAAAATGGTATCTTAAATAGGTGGGTTAGCGCAATGTGAACACAAGCCGAACTATAATTTCTGTTCTGCTGATTTTAGTAAATAATATTGGATTCCCAACCATATAATAGATTTGTATGAAACGATTTTTAAGTCTAAAATTGGTGGTGACATGAAAACAGTTATGGTTAACTATTGAACATCACATTTGGTGTGTCATCCACAAAGCGTGGGTCTTGGTACCATGCTTTCGTTTTAATTTGTTTCAAATTAATGATTTGTAATCTAAATTATGTGAACCATTTGTCAGTAAAATGACGTACAAGTTGTGAAATTTGATTGTGACCACTGTCGATCTGTGGTGTTTGTTTGCTTCCATGGATATGTCCTTTGTCCACTGACAAGTAACACTGATGATGGCTACGGCCGAAAGCGCATTGTTATGCTCTTTATAGATATCCCTTTTGGATTAAATGTTGCATGATATACAAAGATTGTTTCATTACTATGAATAAAAATATCACTGGGCGTTTTGCAGAATTTAAAAGAGAACCTAATTCTGAACAGATCTATTAAGAACGTTTTTTTTTTATTTGAAACATCTTACTGACTAAAGGGGTTAAGAGGAAAGTACGTTTTTTAAATCAAACTTTCGAAGTAGTAAGTATCTACTAGCTTTCCACAAAATCGTCTATAAATTACGATTAATCCTCATTTTTAAGTAACGATGTGAAGTGCTTTGCAAAAGTAACGGTGTTAATGTTACTTTTTACATAATCCAAAAAGTAACGAAATTACAAGTAACGCGTTACTGTTAGTAACACGTTACTGTATAGTACCAGTTTGTTATTAGTTACTGCCAGCTCTGCATACAATGTAATTTTCTGAATTTTCCACCTGCGTTCTATTCAGATTTTAAATTTAATAAATATTGCTAGTAACCCAACAAATTTGACACTTCAAACTTTATTTTTGCGTTTCCTATTTAACTTTCCAATCTTTTATTTTGTTTTATGTCTCAACAATAAATATAATATTTCTAATTGTTAGTTTTGTTGAATACCATTTTCAATAAAATAAAACATGAGAAAAAGCGTAGTTTGAATCTCAGTTAGCTTACTTTTATTAATTTGTTGCCACGATCCTTATTATCTTCCAATTTTTTATAATTATATTTTCACTTCAGATTAGACGAACAGAGAGTGAAAAAGTTGAAAGAAAAATAAATAAAGGTAAGAAAATTTGCAATTAATAATGCGTTTGCCAGAACGAGCTGTCATCGAAGCATGCAAATTAGGCCTTAGCTCAAATGTGGGTTTATATAAAGGCGGCATCAACTTGTAGACCACTGAGGTCAGAAAATCCCAAGTGGCAATATGAAACGCAAGAGAAAATATAAATAATAAGATCACTGTTCGACGCCATCAATTTGCAAATGAAAAACCAGAACTTAAATCAACTGAAAATAACGATAAATCAAAAATGATTCAAATAATTTAAATCAATTATTGTTGTCACTAAATCTAAAGAATATATACTGAGTTATTTTATTTGGTTAGGTTCGATAGTAAATAAATTATCTACTTGACCTGAAGTGATATCTGAGCATACTAATAATTAGGGAATACTGTAAATTTAAATTATTAAACCACTTTACTGCTGATGTACAGCTGAACAAAACTTGTTATTCAAAGTAGAATTACAAAAGAGAACTAAATACTCAATAAAAATGAAAAAATAATTTTAGCCAATCCTTATTTGTAACGCCGTATTCGTTATGTCAATTAACAGATACCAGCTAATAAAACTAAAACTACTACCTATTTTTGTCTTTAAGTTCGGCACACACACAAAAGAAAAGTCCTACACCACTCAACGAGCGATGCGTGTGCGGAGAAGATGGTGGACGTTGGACTTGAAGCGCTGTATGTTGTAATTTTCGGGAAACACGTCACTCGGAAGTCCATTCCAGAGCAAGGCAGTTCTCCAGACAAAGAAGTCCTGCAAAAGCGACGTCCGAGGTGTTTGCAACGGAATCGTATGTTGATGAGCAGCTTGTGCCTTACAGATGTTTCTGTTTGGCTCAACTCTGGGCGGAATCATAAGTGCCAGCTCGTTCGAACACCTTCTGTAGTAGTATCGATAGCAAAGAGATATAGTCCGCCAATTTCTACGGTATTCAAGGTTACAAGGTCTTGAGTTAACTCTGGGTCATCCATAAGATGGACTGCTCTCCTCTGTATGGAATCTATTATCTTGAGCATGTGTTTGGGTGCCGAGCTGCACACATGGAAACGGTATTCCAGAGATGGTTTACCTATAACGACACGGAAAAATTATTTACCTGTTATCGATCCAGATAAACGATTTATATGTTCACCAATGAACCCTGATTAGAAAACAAAGTAACATAGGCGAGATATTGTCAGGACTAGTAGGTATACTTAAAGCCAAGCCAAGTTATGTAGCTCAGATTAGGGATCGATCTAAGCCAAGTGAGAAAAAATAATAAAGAAGGAACTTCGGTAAAACAGTAACAATGCCTATTGGTCAAAGGCTTAATGACTTTACATTATACCCGATTACTAAAACACGCATGCTCTTTCGGTTGAAGTATGATTTGAATGGTTTATAGGTCCTGGTCCTTGTATTATAATAAAGATCTTTAAAACCGGAGTTATATTTTAATGTATGGTTAGGTTTGGTTATTTCATGAGATAATTTTTTAAGTGTTCGTTGGTTATTTCCATTGTTGCTAAGTGACCTTTTTTTATTAGTTGATAGAAATAATTTCCGTTAGGAAATTGAAAATATTTTAGCAACGCAGTAAAGACTTTCAATAATTATCGAAACTTCCTAACACTGAATACCTCAGTCGCTAAAGTTTATAAGAGTTACCATGTATGAAGTGTAACTACGCCGGCATAGTTTCATTAGTATACTATCTCGGGTACAAGATTTTTGTAAATTTTCTAGTGCATTTTATGACCGAGAAATCTATCTATTTTTCTTTTCTTGTTAGGCAATAATACCAAAATCGTATCATCATAGCATTTTGAGGATTTGACTATGGGTAGAAACTTGCAACTTGAGCTTAAGGAAAGGCTATTCTAACCGGGTAGAATTAGTAGAGAAAAGTCTGTCTGGCTCAACGTGGGCCGCCGAATTGTTGAACTAAATATTCTCAAGAGATGCCGTTGGGAGCCAATTTGTTAACAAATTAAAATTAAACATAAGAATTCTACAATCAGATAACTTACTCTGTTCAAACCCTGCAACCTAGGCGGCGAGAACTCTTACCGGAAGTTACCACACAGACTAAGAAAGTAGAATCTTTAGCTAATTGGAAAGAATTTGTAAATATTCGGTTACAATAGGCTCATCAAAAGTCAAGAAATCAGTATAATCTTAGACGCAGAGATGTTAGCAACCTAGGCGGCGATAACTCTTACCGGACGTTACCACACAGACTAAGAAAGTAGAATCTTTAGCTATTTGGAAAGAATTTGTAAATATTCGGTTACAAAAGGTTCATCAAAAGACAAGAAATCAGTATAATCTTAGACGTAGAGATGTTAGTTTTCAGATAGGAGATTTGGATTGGAAAAGAAACTTTGCTTTGTTTGATGCTGGAAATTATTTTGCTGCAGTTAGCTGGTGAGTTCGAAGGGCCATTTAGAATAACTAGGAAACTGGGTTATTGTGTTTATGAATTGAAGGATTTGGATGCAAAATCGAACGGGAATGGACATGTTCAAGACCTTAAACCGTATTAAGATCCAGAGGACATATAATGTTATAAAAAATACTTTGTAATTTTTTTAGGGGACTGTTACCAGTGTATTTTTTAATTTATAGAACGTATTTGTAGTTTTGGATAACCATCTCTATTATTTCTCTATAAGGCCGAAGCTGACTAGTTTCATAACAGCAGCGGGGAAACAGTCATTAAGGAATTTAGATCAATGACAGTCGGCAATTTTGACGTCTTTACATAATTTTCTGTTTGTTAATCAAGTAGGATAGGAAAAACAGGAGAATATGTTGCTATTGATTTCGGGAGCCAGTTGTTTTCTTCAGTGGCCAAAAGTTTTCCTGGAACAACTGAGTAGCTCTATAGGAGAAAATTTTGTTTTGGAATAACGTAGGTTTTGTCGGCCGATTTAAGCTTTTGGGAGGTGAGGGAGGTTGGTTCCCATATTTATAGGCACAGCATAGTTTTATTAAGAGCTGTCCAGGAAGTTTTTGTAAACCCCAGTTATGAGTAAGTTATATTAAGTAGTTTTGTGAATGTATAATACCAATTCGTAGAGTTTCTGGAGCCGAGTTTCGGCAGTCGTTTATTGTTTATATTTCATATTAAGTTGTTTTGACGGATTAATTTCCGTTTTAAGCTTTTAGCTTTGGATTTCCCGTAGTGTGATATTGTACACTTTGGATTCTTCACAATATGAATTACTCTGTAGATTTCATTTTGATGACAGCAGATTAGGTCGGATGTCAGGATAAGGACCATATTTTTTTCCCTGCCTGGGAGGGCAGATTTTGTTAGAAATCCAATAAATGGTATCGAGAGCTAAGTGACCTTTTTTTTCTTAGTTGATAGAAATAATTCCCGTTAGAAAATTGAAAATATTATAGCAACAAAGCAAAGGCTTTTAATAATTAACGAAACTTGGTAACAAAGTTAGTAATTTTAATAGTTTGAATAATTACCTTAGTATTTGCCACTGAGTTTATAATAGTAACCATCTGTCAAGTGTGACTACGCCAGCATAGTTTCATTAGTATACTCTCTCGGGTACTAGAGTATTGGACATTTTCTAGTGCATTTTAGAATTGATAAATTTATCTATTTTTCTTTTCTTGTTAGGCGATAATACCAAAATCGTATCTTTGAGAATTTGGCTTTGTTTACAAACTTGCAACTTGGGCTTACTATTCTAACTGGGTTGAATTAGTATAGAATAGTGTGTGTAGTAACGTCCGGCGAGAGTTATCGCCGCCTAGGTTACAGGGTTAGAACAGAGTAAGTTATTTGATTGTAGAATTCTTATTTTTAATTTTATTTTGATGACAAATTGGCTCCCAATTCCATCTGTTGAGAATAATTAGTTAAACACAATTTCACTCAGCACTTTAAAACACTAACTATTTATCTTACAATTGACCTAGAATTTTGACAGATCTATCAGAATCACACTGATGGTTCGCTATTTGTATCATAAAATCTGCTGACCATTGTAAGTTCCTAATTGTCCGCGCTGTTCGCTTACGTTGTCTATAATTTATCTTGAATATTTACATAATATTTTCCAAGTTCAAGTTCAAACTTAGGACAGGGTGATAATGAGTTCGTAGTTTAAATGTTTTAGCAGTTCACAATATATTACCTATCATAAGACAAGTAAAGCTAATAAACTTTAACATTAAATAAAAAGTTTTTAAACACACCAGAACATTATCATGTACTGCTTACACTTCTCGAGTCCTTTGAGACGATATGCTAACTGGCTATGATCTAATTTGGGTTAGAGGCGCTAACCTGACCTAAACTATCCGGCAATTAAATATACGTAAGAAATAAATCTCTCACAGTTTGATCCGCTAATCTAGTCTAGTAACTCTTGAGCAGCTGTTCAGCCAACTTCCAAAAGAAAAAACACAATATCCAATATAATGGACTACAAGGACTCCATGTCCGACAGCCTGAGGGGCTCCTTAGATCCAGCAAAATAGGATAGAAACTGAGACCCCTCACGTATGTTTACCGTTTAATAATATTTCTGCAATGGTGGTGTAGAAGGTAGCGTTCTTGCCTGTCGTTTCGGCGCTGCCGGTTCGATTCCCATCGGTCGCGACAGATGTTATGTTTATTGTTTTTTATTAATTTACCTTTTTTTCCTAATTTTGGGTTAGTCTTTGGTTAGTTTGGGCTAGCACTTGATGAGTTCTTGTTGATTGAACCCCCCATAGCGAGCGAAGCGAGCGGAGGGTCATGCAAAGCCCTAATAATATCTATTAAAATTTATATTGTAGTCGCCTATACCTACGCCTGTCATAACAAAATGATCTTTATGTTTTCTCTAATTTAATACTTTCGAAAAACGGCCCATTCGAAAAACTGTCCTTCGAACAACTGTCTTTGGGAAAATTGTCATTCGAAAAACAGTCCTAGATTCGATCTCATCACCTCCTATACGACGGATAATCGCAAAATATTCCTCAGGTAAGAGGACTTTTCACGTAACCAGAAAAAGCCCTGCGAAACATTAAGATATTCAAGGTTCCTATTTAGAACACAAGGCCAGGAACATTTACAGACAAGAGCAAATAAAATAATATATCAAACAAAAATCAGGAAAATAATTTCGTTAATTGTGCTGATTTTTTCAAAATCTGCTAACGCCCAAATGAGCTGGATGCTTCAAAAGGTGAACGAGACAGAACCTCTGTAAAGAAAATTTGAAAGGAACTATTCACGTGATATCATAGGATTACAAAGTAACGTCACATAAAAGAACTAATAGAAACTCAGCTGAGATGAAATAGTGAAAAATCGCAATAATGCAACCGTGTTTAGGTCCCAAACCAATAATAGCAAAAGATAAATCAAAGAGACGGCCTAAAACTCAAAACAGGGCGAATAGAACATCACACTTAAGGTATTTAAGAATAACTTTCTACTGCGACACTGACACTGTCACTACAATGGCAGACTTTTAAAAAAGTGACCCGTTTGATTTCTTCGGAACCGTTATGGATGAAGTAATGCTACGTGAAAATTTTAGAAGTTATTTCACTTTCCAAGATTTCAACCAGCCAATCACGACCAATCTAAAGCTCACTGAACATACATTTCCCGTCAATTTTTACCTATGGTTAAATGACGAATCCTACCTGATTTAAATTGATGTTATGGAAACAAAGAGAATAAGTATTTAATTAGTTTACTCAATATATAGCTAAAAACGTGCTGATCAGCTCCGTATCGAGTGCTGCTAACTTTGTGAAAGTTGCAGTCGATGCTCCGTCTATTTGCACAGGCACATTCTCAAAAATCCAGTCCGAATTTGAACAACAACCTGCTCCCCGGGGCAATGACGTCAAACGTGAATGGACGCCACTCATGTTTTTATGATTTTCCTATATTCAACCTCATTGCTTGCAACTCCGATCAGCATGCTACTCCTGCTCCAGTCATCACCCACGAGATGCGGCCTCCAAACATTTTTTTTTATAAAACCAATATCGATACGTAGCTGATCGTAGTAACACATTCCAAGCTGTAGAAATGAATGTATTATTAGAACGCTTATTTACTACGAAGGCATGAGAAATACAAAATGTCAAATTCAGATGATAATTCAGTTTCTGAAGTGAAATGCCAGAAAGAAAACTAATTTAATAAAACCGAATATTACTTTAAAGAATATAAATCAAAACCGAAATAACACAGCATTTATGATGGTATATAGCCATAAATAACCTAACCCATACCAGCTAGTAACAACTAAAATAAGGTAAGGTTAACTGTTCCAGAGCAAAGGTTGTTAAAATAGAGAAACCGGCTAATAAAATGAAACATCTACTAAAACTTAACATGATCTAAAAAACGCAAAAACAGACCGTCTGGCAATCTGATCACTAATAGACAATGCTGCTCCAAGAAAATATATGGAATGGACTGGATTAGAGTCCATCACACTTACAAGCTACATATTTCATTAAAGTAAAGAATCATGAGCCATTTTTAGTAAGCTTTCAAGTGATTTAACGACATTGTTTGAAGCATGTTTCAAAAAATCTTGGAGCTCGAGTTCCTAAAACTTATAGTCCGAGAGGCGTGCGTCATAATAGTGTGGTGTCTGAACTGTCAGGATTTTGCCTGACAAAAAATATTGTTTAGTTGGGCCGAATAAGAAACAGCTGGCCGGCCGAGGCTGGCCTTGACCAGTAATTAATTCAAAAAGTTCGCATCATATGGGAAACTTTTTTATTATTGATTTCACAGAAAATTCTATTCTTGACAAAAGTTGATGCTTAGATGAAAACTAATTTTTACGATGCTAAATTAAAGATAAGTTATACAAGGTACTTAAAAATACAAAAATTACAGGTAAAAAAACAAAAATTTTGGAATATCGGAAAACTTTATGCAGAAAACATAAAGGTTTTTATTAAGATAACAATAAAATTTTCTCAGCAACAGTGCACTTTTGGAAAAAATGGTATTTGACTTTTATTTCTATCTTAATAAGAGCTTTATTTTTCCTGTGGAAGGTTTTCCGATGTTCCAAAATTTTTGTTTTTTAAATTAAATTTTTGTATTTTTTAGGTACCCTGTATAACTTATCTTTAATTTAGCACTGTCAAAATTAGTTCCAACTTTTATCAAGAATAAAGTTTTCTGAGAAATCAATAATAAAAAAGTTTCCCGTCTGATGCGAACTTTTTGAAAGACACTATACAAAGTGATTCACGGTCGATGGTAGTTTAGATGCTTCTGGAGAACCACTCAGCGGTTCATTCTGAAAATTCGGTCGTTTACATAAACGAATATGCTCTACCTTGCTAAATTATTTTCGATAGTGCAGTGTTGCCGCTTCTACCAAAAGTAGTAGCAGCTGTCAAATTTTAAATAGAACACCCTATATATTATTGCATGTTTGGATTTGGCGGAGAATTCTAGACATATTTCATAAATAACATCCTATACCTATCTGTTACTGTTTTTGAAATATTGACAGTTGATAATTGAAACGCCTATAGATAGAGCAAAATGGTTTGCACTTTCCTATCTTGGTTTTTCATGAGCTATCGTTTGACACTAATTTTTTCTTTAACTCTCCCGGTTAAATTTAATTTCGAAATTCTTTCAACTAATTCTTTATAAAATGGAGAATGAATACTAAATAAACTACATATTAATTCATGATTTGAATAGTAAATGAAATTTAACTTTGGGTCAAGTTTCGTTTAGCGGAAATCCGTTAGTAAGAAATTATTTGATTTTTTGACATTAGAAGTACCTCTCTCAGCGCAGAATAAACAAAAGTTTTCGCCGCAAAAACATCATTCTCATTTTCAAAAAAAAATTTAATTGAAGTTTAGAAGAGCGCAAATCCTTTAGGAAAAAACTCTTGGCTTAGAGTAACCCTCTAGCTCTCTAACCCTAATTAACCAGAGTAAAAAGACAACCCCGTTACGTGCGCTTGTCCCTTCACTATCCCAAGCCACCCCCGAACTAACCCAAACCAACCACAGCTAATCAAAACAAATTAACACTAACCCTAACTAACCAAAACCCATCCCCCATCCAGACTAACTAAAAATAACCCAGATTAACCCTAACTTACCAGTATAGAGACAAACGCGCTATATACCGGGCTCCCAGTGGAGTTCCGTATGCAAAATATGCAGACCGCATTCTGACTTCTGATATGTGCTGTACTGATCTTATACTTCGATATGAATGATGTTGCCAGTGAGTGTTGTGGTACGTTCTCTCTCCCCCTTCCCCTTCTCCATTGCTGTTAACATTAGCCGTATTCGATACACTACTTTGGATCGATTCAGATCGATCTAACTGAACTTTATTGAACTGATTAGTGTTCGATTCGAAAAATATCACTTTCCCTCTCTACCAAAAAAGTGATCCAGCTCACCTATAAGTGAACCGAAAATGGACCGGGATCACTTAGATCGGTTCAGTAGTTGAGGTAAAAGATGGCATTTAAATGTCAATTGTTAATCGGCTTTTTTTTAAATTGATTTCATAATTTCATTTGACCTTGGCTCACTGAACTGAAATATCAGTTCAGTTTCAGTCCATTGTGAACTGATCTCCAGTCTCAATCGAATACGGCTATTGTTAGCATACTTCGAAAAAGTATTGATCATAATCATGGGACTATTAAAAACAAATGTTTAAGGCTGTATGTATACTTTTTGCGGTTATAAATATAACACACCACAAGTCAGTAGTTACAATACGTTAAATTTTAATTAACAAATCATAGAAAAAAATTATAGTTTTAAAAACAGTGTTTTACTTTCTTACAAATTTTGAGCCAATGGAAATAGTTCAATTTTAATTTATACTGCTAGAAAGTGAAATTAGCGTTCACGCCACCAAGGGGTCATCTGGTCATCATTCAAATATATTTTTTAGAAAAATTTTTTTTTTTTTTCAATCCAGAAATGACAATTTTTTCCAATCAGGAAAAAAATTCACCCGAAGTGGCTTAATCAAAGCGGGACAAAATACGCTTATCTGGACAATTTTCAAGCTGAAGCGCATCTTGTGAGTGCGTGCGTGTGTCGTGAGTGTGTTAAAAGTGTGAGTATGTGTGTGTGTGAAGGCGCGTGCCGTGGCGGTTGCGCGAGAGCGCGCATGGGGTTTTAAAGGAGATGAAAATGGGATAAAAGAGTTGTTTAATGAGAAATAAGGGTACATCAGCCCTTGAAAATATTTAATTTTTATATATAT
>MU181916.1:730469-740609 GCA_016904865.1 Pissodes strobi
GTTTTTGGAAAAGGAAAGGCATCAACATTGAAAATTCTCCAGGGCAATGGAGTTTTTAATAAGCCCGGAGCAGATTTGGAGAGGATCATCTCCTACGGTAAGAAATTGCTTCTTGCTTTATACAGAGGAGCGAAATATGCCACCCTATATTACCTTCGCTACACCCTCTACAACAAGTGTAGCCGCCACGCAAAAGCTAGATGCAGACTTGCAACTGGAAACTTTGCCCCCTGCAGCTGCTCGACAACATTCATTACGCGTGCACCTGCAGGTAATTTGAAGAAAAATAAAAGAGTAAAGCATTCTGCATTAATAAAGTATTAATTAGGTTGATATTTTTTAAGTTCAAGAATGGCTTGGAACAGGAACAAAGCTGGACGCAACGAAGTACGGCTGGAGAAAACTAGATAACCCAGCACGGCTTGTGCGCTTGCCCGTCGAGTCTCTTGAGCTTAATTAAGTGTGCGTGGAAGTCCAGATGTAGAAATTTATGTGGATGCCGGTCCGAGGGGATTGAACACAGTAGTGGAGAATGTTGATGCAGAATTGTTTCATAATGAAGAAGACCCCGACGACCCAGATGGTGTTTAAAGTAATTTAATTTTTTCTTATTTCATAACTATTTGTGAAATTGTCAAGTCATGGTATTTCTAGCCATACTGATCTAACTGTACATACATGCTTTTATACTACTGTTTCAGGAAAATGTATGTCCACATATATTTTAAATATTAAGTGGTACTGCTATATTTAATATGAATATTTATACTGATTAAATAATTTCAAGGGCTGGTGTGCCCTTATATCTCTTTAAACAACTCAATTATCCCATTTTCATTTCCTTTAAAACCGCACGCGCACCTTCGCGCAAAGGCCAGTGCACGTGCCTTCACACGCACACGGACACAAGATGCGCGTCAGCGTGAAAACTGATCAGATAAGCCCATTTTGCTCTGTCTTTTTGCCATTTCCGGAGAATTTTTCCCGATTAGGAAAAATTGTCATTTCCGGGTTGAAAAATTACTTTTTCTTAAAAAAAAAATACGTTTGAACCATGATCAGACGACCCCTTGGAGCCGTGAACGCCTATTTCACTTTCTAGTAGATTACATTAAAATTGTAATATCTCCATTGGCTCTTCTAAATTTTCCAATGCGGGGATTTTTGGGGTCATTGTTTCCGATGATAAGGTACTGTCTTAAGAACCCAAATCAGTCGTCAAATGTTATGAATTATTTTTTCTGCGATACCACATTCCTCGGCAACCTAACATTTCTAGTTTATCCGGAGGTAAAATAGTGGGGGGCGGGGCGAAACTGCAACATGCTTTTTTATACAGACAAAGGTCTCAGATACACAGATCACAAAACAGATTGCGGTCTGCAGATTTTGCAAACGAGGAACTCATTGGAGCCTGCACTACTACGTGCTCTTGTCTTTTCGTTACTCCAAACTAATCTAAACTAATCAAAACTAACCAAGACTAACCCAAACTAACCAAAACCAATCCAGACTACGAACCAGTTTGATCCGGATTCGCTCCGTCGCGCGTCGCCAAACGCTGTCGGCATAATTGGAAATTTGTCTCCAGTGAACCTACCGTAATACTTATTCATATCGTCACGCAGTTAGCAAACACTGGAGTAAATGAAAATCAGTTAACAAAAACTACGTGTCATGGCAACGTAAATTCAGTAAAACCTTACCTACAACTGAACAAAGACTTTCACGAAGAATTGATAAAGAAAATGAAAGAAAATAGGAATTTGAACGAGTTCAATGTTCCTTTTCAACATCAGCCTCAAGTAGCGTTGATTCCGGTCAAAGTTCATCGGGTGCTGTAAATAGTTTTAATAATTGTGTTTTTCATTGTCACAACTTTAATAAATAGTTTTAATAATTGAAATTATTTTTAATTTAATATATATTTGTTGTTTAAATTCAAAAACAAAAATAATTGTTGTAAGTGTACTGTTTTTGGAAAATAAAATTTCAGTCGTATTTTTTTTAAGAGGTGTATGGATTTTGTGTGTTTTTTTAAGAGTGAACTTTAAGATATTTCCTAGTTAATATTTTTATGCCTGATAATACTGCACAGTACCGATAATTTGCACTAGTGCAGTATTATCGCGTAATTTTGATATGATTGGATAAATACAACAATGACTAGCAGGTATTTTATTATTAAAATGTCAATTTTGACAGATGAATGAAATTTTCTGTTTTAATTCAAAATAATATCAAGAACTATTGTATTATTGGTGTGTATATATCCAAATTTTTCTCAACTATATTTTAAGAAATTACTATTTTAGTTAATTGCCAGTAATATTATAAGTAAGAATAAAATTTTACCTTTACTAGTGAGATATATTGATGACTTGGTAATTACTTGAATTGCGTGACTTTCCCGGTGAAACATCAGACATTAATAATTTAAAAACCGACAAATTTGCAAACAGATATATTGGATTTGTTGCTGAGAATACGAATAAAAAATGCGAAACATAGGCGTAAATAGTCTATTTGCTAAGTTGAATGCATCTTTTGACAAACCTCTGGTGCACGTTGGCTGTGTTGTACCTATTTTAAGGTTATTTTTATATGTTTACACATTTCTATATTTTTATTCGTCAACAGCTGGAACGTCAAACTGGTAAAAGCAATTTGATTACGGGTAGTGACGTCCCTGCCATTCCGAGTTGCCACGGGATGTGGCCCATCAAATCCCATCCTTCTCCCCAATGCTGGAGAACACCGAAGTACAAAGTCTGGAGCTGATCAATGACAGTTTGTGACAAGAGGGGCTGCATTGTATTAGCAGGCAGACTCGTCAAACTGGTGAGAGCAGTTTGATTACGGGGAGCGATGCCCCCGCTAATCCGAGTTGCCACGGGATGTGACCCATCAAATCCCATCGTCCTCCCCCAGGCTGGAGAACTCCGAAGTACAAAATATGGAGCTAATCAATGACAGTTTGTGACAAGACGGGCTGCATTGTACTGGCTGGCAGAAACGCCCAACTAGTGAGAGCAGTTTGATTACGGGGAGTGACGCCCCCGCCATTCCCAGTTGCCACGGGATGTGACCCATCATGTCCCATCGTCCTCCCCCAGGCTGAAGAACACCGAAGTACAAGTACAAAGTCTGGAGCTGATCAATGATAGATTGTGATAAGAGGGGCTGCATTGTATTAGCAAGCAAAAATGTGAAACTGCTGAGAGCAGTTTGATTACGGGGAGTGACGCCCCCGCCATTCCGAGTTCTGTTAGATTTCAATGTCCACAACACCAACTGGCTCAAATACCACAACAAGACCGACAACGAAGGTAGAGAAGCTGAAGCATTTGCCATCAGCTGCGTGTTTACTCAACTTGTAGACGAACCAGCTTGACTCTCAGAAAGGGGCGAATTCGCCGCCATCCTGGATCTTTTTCTAACCGTCAATCCTGACCAGTACACAATCACAGTTGGTCCGCCATTAGGTACTTCCGACCACAAACTTATTACAACGGTTTGTAAAATGCCACTCATACAGATGGATCCACAATTGCTTCGCAAAATACGGCATTACAATTCTGCAAACTGGGACGATTTAAGGGACTTATACCTAGATTTTCCTTGGCTCGACGTCTGCTTTGGTACTGACGATGACGATCCGTCAGTCTGCTGCGACGAAATCACGCAAGTAATCTCCTCAGGAATGAAAGCATACATCCCAACCATCAAAAGGAACGCCCTAGTTCGACAGAAGATGCGAAAGAGCTGTAGATAGAAAACAGCAAGCCTACAAGTACTGGCAGCAAAATCAGACCGCTGAAAATCGCAATTATTTTGTCGAAGCGAGGAACGAATGCAAACGTGTAATCGACGAAACTAAGGACAAACACAATCAAAGGATCAGGAATAAACATTTGCAATGCCCCAGTGGCTCCAGGAATTTCTGGTCGGTAGCAAAAGCAGTAAGTAATATCTTTACAATAACGTCTCTCCCACCATTGACATAGGAACGTGACACAACGGCGACTACAGCCAAGGAAAAAGCAAACATGCTCGCCAAAATGTTTTCACCGCACTCTACCTTAGACGTCCCCCAAGGCAAGACTCTCCCCACCATATCGAACATCAACACTACGATGGCAGAAGTCAAGTTTTATCACCGTGATATTCGTAAAATCCATAAAGAACTAGATACGCAAAAGGCCTCAGGACCGGACGGGATACCGGCCATCGGGTCAAAGAACTGCGCCAATGAACTACCACCCGTTTCTTTCAGGCTTTTTTTCCTATCTTACGGAAAAGGAATTAATGCATCTTCATGGAAAGTCCCTCGAGTGCATCCTGTTCCAAAAAACAAAGGCAAGAAAACTATACCCTCAAATTATCGCGCAATTGCCTTGCTTCCAATAATCTCCAAAGTCATGGAACGTGTATTCAATCAGCAACTACTCAAGTACCTCGAGAACAACAGAATAATCAGCGATAATCAATACGGCTTTCGCAAAGAGAGATCGAGAGGAGATATATTCGCCTAAGTCACTCATATATGGAGTAGGGCAATTGAGGACTACGGAGAGTCTCGAGCGATTGCGTTGAAAATTTCAAAGGCATTCGATAGAGTTTTAAATGACGGACTGCTCAACAAACTGCCGTCCTTCGGATTGCCAGCCTCTCTTTGCAGCTGGCTTGCCAGTTTCTTTAAGAACCGATTTCTGTACGTTGCAATTGATGGACACATCTCGGACACATTCACCGTCAACGCAGGCGTGCCTCTGGGCGCAGTACTTTCACCAATTCTGTTCCTCATCTATATTATTGACCTGATAACCGAAACAAATAATCCTGTTTACAGTTTTGCTGATGGCAGTACCATTGTCTCCCACTTTAGATCGAAAAAACCCTTACCAGCGACTGAGACTCATCACCGCAGGCAAGAGCAGATTACAGCAATTAACCAAGACCTGGAGAAAGTTCAACCTTGGGGCGACCGAAATTTGGTCCAGTTCAATGCAGCAAAGACCCAAGCAGCCACGTTTACCAAGAGGGCCAATACAGCGGGCCCTGACATCATTATGGCAGGATCGACCATTCCTCCATCCTCGTTAATCGGACTGCTAGGTGTCACGGTCAACAACAACATGTTCTGGCATGACCACTTTGCAAACGTCGCAAAATCAGCCTCCCAGAAGCTTGGTGCGCTATTCCGCAACAAAATAAAAACTCACCGCACCGCAGCCGTTGCTCTTTCTCTACGTAGCGCAAATAAGAGCCTGCTCAGAATATTGTTCACATATCTGGAGTGCCGCACCAAAGCACACCCTAAAGCTGCTGGATTCCATTCAGTAGAGAGCTGTGTGTAGTGTGTCTCCTAGGCGACCCGGAGTTGACCCGGAATCTGGATAGTCTGGAACACCGCAGACATGTGACCGAGATGTCTCTGTTTTACAGATACTTTCACGGCAGATGTTCCCAGTATTTGACCCGCCTCATCCCGCCTCTGACAACTCCTGTCAGACAGCCACGACCGACGGCAAGAGCGCACCAGTTCGTCATACAAGTGGAAACACCTAGAACATCGCTTCACAAGAACTCCTTTGTCTAGCGCACTGCATCACTGTGAAACTCACTCCCAAGACATATGTTTCCCACTAATTACAACCTACAACCTACAACTATTCAAGAACCATGTCAATCGACATCTTCGCATACACACCGCTCGTCGAGCGCCATAGGGTCCTCCTTTAGTTTGTGTGTGCCACTGCTAATAAAAAAAAACAGCGAGCAATTCGTTGATTTTTTGATGTCGTATGTAAATTAAGTAATATTTTTTCAGCCCGAGTAGAATTCAGCAAATTCTGCAAAAATGTATGAATACGTGAAAGCCAATTAATTCTCTGTTGTCAGCCGACCAACGAGACTTCGACAGGCAAAATTGCGACGTGTTTTTTCCTAAAAAACCATTTTAAATATAGAGGGTGGTAAACTATGGAAAACAGTGAGAGAATATCTCTTAATGCCTAAACATTTGGAAGGCAGCTTACAATATCGGAAGCCCTTTATCAACCATGTCAGGTTATTTTATTTAAACTGTGTAACCTCTTTAGAAAACTGAAATGGGTAAATCTGAGAAAACAAGTTTAAGAGAATGACACTTTATGATCATCTGAGGCTACGTAGATGCGGTATGGAATAAAGACGAACGTCGATAAAGCTAATTTCGCATGTTAATTTGCAATCCTAAAAATATTTTAACTGAAGATTGATGGCTTGAAATTAAACCAAAATACTTTTAAAAATGTGCAAGTTTTATTGAGCTGGTTTTTTCTTACCATTACAAGTGTGTCAATTGCGTGGCTTTTCTCCAAGACCAATAACTCAGGAAAATACCAGATGGTGAAATCCACTCTGGGAGCTGTGACTGCAAGTTTACCCAAACTTCAGTTATACTTGTTCCATATCTAGACCAGACCATAAATTTTAAAACCAACCTTAAGTACGTAAACTTACGACCAATACAAATGTAATGAACCAGGTGTTAAAGTTCCAAGCACAGGAAAAAAAAAGTTGTAGTATAAATTTTAATTATTAATACATTAATAATAACTGTTCATTTGTTCTTATCTTTTATATTAGAATATTTAGCTTTTTTGCCCATTTATTCGTCTATTGAATCTAATAATGCTAGTGAATTTCCCACATTTTTTTTAACATCTTTCTCTATCGTTTTCATACTTTTTTCTGAAAAAGAATATGATCAGTCTAGATGTAGAAAAGCATGCAAAAGTTGAAATGCATTTATCTGCGGGCATAAAGTTTTTTCAGAAGGATTGTACCCAACTTCTGATGTATGAGTTCCATACATAGAAAATATGTTTGCAAAGTTATAACAAAAAAAGAGCTGAACATCTCCGTCACACTTATTAATACAATGTCAAATATTAAGAAACATTTCCAAAATGTGCCAGTTTAAATACCCAAGATGGGTCTTGTGACATGTAGGTATCTACGATTTCGCGATTTTTTTTATTTTCATTAGAAAGGGGGTGTCCTATAGAGTAGATTAAGCCAAAAAAATCAGAGGATCCGCCACATTTAAGCCGAAAAAATGGCCCCAAAGTTCGAGTTTTGACACAAATTTTCAGCACCACTTCGCAAAAGCACTAGAAATATAGACAATACACACCTGAAAATCAATTCTCGGGTGAAAATATTAACCAGGAGACATTTGCGTAGAACGAGGGGCTTCCGTTTTCTCCCGGTCCTAATTTAAGGGCGGCCCATAGCCCCATGAAACAAAATAAAAGTTTTTTTGTAAGCTAAGCACAGCATCCTCCTTTTTACTGTCAAATGTCACAAGTCACTATGGAAATATATATTTTGAAGAAGGCACACTGTTGCCAGACGTTTGAGACTGAAAAGAGATGGGATATGTAAAATTATAACATTTTCAAAGAAAAGAAATACTTATATACACTCATATTTTATTAATAATGAAGAAATTGTGCGTGTTGAATCTATCAGAGATCTGGGAGTCTTCTTTGATCAGGAATTAAGCTTTGTAGAACATATTGATTTTATTGCTAATAAAGCCATGAAATTATTGGGTTTCGTTCTTAGATCTCTGAGGGACTTTGACAATATTTTTACTTTAAAAAATGTTTATTGTGCTATTGTAAGGTCTGTATTGGAATATGCTTGTCCAGTGTGGTCTCCTCATTATGAAATTCATAAACTTAGCCTAGAACGAATACAGAATCGATTTTTGAGATTTATTGCTTACAAGATTAATATACCGAGGGAATCTGTTAATTATAATGAATTGAGGGCACTATTAAGTTTAAATACTTTGGAGGAACGGCGACAGTTTTTTGATATGTGTACAGTATTTAAAATAGTTAATAACATTACTGATTGTTCTGATTTGCTGTTAAGAATTGGTTTTAAAGTTCCTCTAGATAATTTAAGGGAAAATAACCTTTTTCAAGTCAATTTTCATAGGACCAATTATAGGTTTTTTTCTCCATTATCAAGAAGCTGTCGTATGATTAATAAAAAAATAATTTTGTATGACATTGATATGTTTAATATTGGCTTTAACTCTTTTAAATCTATGATAAGAAAATAATTATTCTGTGCTTGAAAATTCCTTTGTAACATTGTACATTTGACTTTGTAAGAATTTGTTTAATTTGTAAAATGGCAAAGCCGTAAATAAAGATTCTATTCTATTCTATTCTATTCTATCAACTTTTGCTTAGCTGAAATCAGTTATGTAAGAAATATTTGTTTATTTAGTATAGAGCAACCTCCCTAAATACAAAATCATAAAAAAAATTCTGCGGAAATGCACCATTTTCATTTTTTCGACTCTAGAATAACTGAAATCAGTTACATAAAAACATGTTTCTGTTTTACATTCTAAATATTTTCTAAACATAATACCCCATAAAAACTTCTTACGGAAATAAGTCATTTTCATTTTTTGAGTTAGTTTGGGTTAGTTTAGGTTAGCTTTGGTAGTAGTTTGGGTTAGTGTCGTCTCGTTTAAGCCACTACGCACTTGCGCGAAGAAAGGCTTGCGCGAAGGGCAAGCCTTACTTCACAGAAGCCTAGGCGAAACACTTTCGGTTAGCTTTGGCTAGTTTGGATTAGCTTTAGTAGTTTGGGTTAGCTTTGGTTAGTTTGGGTTAGCTTTGGTTAGTTTGGGTTTCGTCTCGTTTAAGCCACTACGCATTTGCGTGACGATTTGCGTTAAACGAGAAGAAACCCAAACTAACCAAAGCTAACCCAAACTAACTAAAGCTAACCCAAACTAACCCAAGCTAACCGAAAGTGTTTCGCCTAGGCTTGCTTGAAGAAAGGCTCGCGCTTTGCGCAAGTGCGTCCTGGCTTAAACGAGACGAAACTAACCCAAACTAACCAAAGCTAACCCAAACTAACCAAAGCTAACAAAAATTGTATCGCCTAACCTTGCGTGAAGTAAGCCTTTCTTCACGCAAGTGGGTAGTGCGTAGGCGAAACAATTTCGGTTAGCTTGGATTAGCTTTGGGTTTGCTTTGGTTAGTTTGGGTTAGCTTTAGTTACTTTGGGTTAGCTTTGGTTAGTTTAGGTTAGCTTTGGTTAGTTTCGTCTCGTTTAAGCTACTACGCACTTGAGTGAAGAAAGGCTTGGAGATTTTTGTGTGTTTTAGAAGAATGTGTGAAATGTGAAACAAAAAATTCGAAGTGCTGTATTATCGTGGATATACAGCAGCTTGCATGTGTTTCCGCAAATATATTCCACTGTCCACCCTTCAAAACATATTACCACGTGTGGCGATGATTGCTGAACGGGGCTCAACAAAAGGAAAAGTGCTAACCCAAGCCATACCAAAAATCGGCTCAAATGTGCAACTTTTGGCAACACTGTGCCAGGCCTTTGGCGTCGATTACTAAAATTTCACGTTCAATTTCATTATTTTCACGTTCCACCTGGGAAAGTAGTAGAGGCACTTTGTCCGTTCTACCTCAATTAACCTCAAAACTCGAACTTTGGGGGCTTTTTTTTCGGCTCAAATGTAGGGGATCCTCCGATTTTTTGGCTTAAACTACTCTATAGGACACCCCCTTTCTAGTGAAACAAAAATAATTGGCGAAATCGTAGATACCTATATGTCACGAGACCCCCCAAGATTACCTTACTGTTTTCGAAAACCGGGAAAACTTCTGTAATTTTCAAAACGTAGAAATATCCGGACTTTTAATCCTAATGCATTTTTTCCATTCAGAGACTCTTGAGTATCCTCTTATGTTTCAAATAGTAACACTGGCAATATGGGTATATTTTTACTGATCATGGTGATAACATAGAATGGCATCATTTTTTCTTTCTTGCAATATATGTTGAAGCAGCTAGCACATTCTTTTTCATAATACCTCTCTGAAAACTGTCATTTTCGACGTCTCTGTAGAGCAAAGAAAGTAAGTCTTTTCGGTCCGGGCACGGGAAAAACTGTCCCGGTCCCTAATTAGCGAACGGGAAAAGTTTTCCCGCTCCCTGATTTTAAGTGCTAAATTTGCAGTTACTTAGTCACAGAAGAAGCATAAAGTAGAATAAATTGGGTTAAAATTATACAGCGATGCAGTCTACAAGATTAATCTA
>MU181916.1:740619-797300 GCA_016904865.1 Pissodes strobi
AAATTGGGTTAAAATTATACAGCGATGCAGTCTACAAGATTAATCTAGTACATTTTAGCGTCAATAGTCTAATTTTAAGTAATAGTATATTATTTTATATGGAGGAAAAGTGATACTTTTGATGGCGCGCTCGTGTTTAACAGCCGAACGTAGTGAGGCTGGTAATAGAGAGCAAGCCATGAAAAGTAACTTTTCCTCCAAATAAAATATGCTGTTTTTTCTTCAAATGTCGACAAATTAATGCAAAAACATCTCTTTTTACTATTAATAACACTTAATTATTAGTAAAGATAAGTGGGTTCGCAAGGCGGCTTAGACTGGTGTCGGTGAATAGGCACAGGTTGTTGCTATAGTAATGTAACATAAAGCTGTCAGTGGACACTGTCAACAATAATTATTGTTTTAAGATTGCGTCTCCGATTGAGTTTTAATTCCGTATTGATAAGCAGTTATTGAGTAAGTTCGATTAAATAATAACTAATTAGTTCCTAAATTAGTGATTTTTCGAAATGCAGTCACAAATTGAGTGATAAATACAAATCGTAGTATTTATTTTGTTGTCTGTTTGTATTGGGTCTATGTTGCTATGACAACACTTTTACCTCCGCTGGCGGAAAAGTGAAAAGTGGTGGAGGAAAAACGAAACTTCACGGCCGCCTACATAGTCGAGTAATGACGGATTTACTGACGTTTGAAGAAAAAATTATTTTTTCTTCAAACGTCAGTAAATCCATCATTACTCGACTGTGTAGGCGGCAGTGAAGTTTCGTTTTTCCTCCGCCGGAGCCTTACTTTTCACTTTTCCGCCGGCGGAGGTAAAAGTGTTGTCATATCAACATAGATACAATACAAACAAACATCAAAATAAGCGTCAAGAACTCAAGAGTTATTAAACTAAAATTTGTATTTATCACTCAATTTGTGACTGCATTTCTAAAAATCACTAATTTAGGAACAAATTGGTTATTATTTAATCGAACTTACTCAATAACTGTTTATCAATACGGAATTAAAACGCAATCGAAGACGCAATTTTTAAAAAATAATTATTGTTGACAGTGTCCACTGACAGCTTTATGTGACATTACTGTAGCAACAAACTGAGCCTATTCACCGACACCGCACCGGTCTAAGCCGCCTTGCGAACCCACTTATTTTTAATAATAATTATTATTACTATTAAAAAGAGACGTTTTTGCATTAATTTGTCGACATTTGAAGAAAAACAGCATATTTTATTTGGAGGAAAAGTTACTTTTCCTCCATATAAAATAATATACTATTATTTATTCCGACATTACTTGTCACAAATATTTCAAAATTAGCTGCCTATTCAATTACAACAAAGCATACAAACACATTTCCATAGCAACGCTTGATGAATATTAAATAAATACCTGCCTTGCTTGTCTTGCAATTTTGACGTTTGCTTTCATTTGAATACAAAATGTATTATGACATGATTTTGGATACTTAAAATTTTATACAATTTCAATATTATCAAACTAACCTAATAAAGACTTGTATTTTAAGTTAAATATGAAAACTTGCACTGAACATCCATTAGGAACAAAACTGAAAAATTGAAAGTCAGATATCATATTAGTAATTATTACTTATGTCGATTTCTACTTCAAGCAGTGCATATAACATAAACATAAATAACAAATTTCTCATAGCTTCTGAACAGTTTTACTAGCCAAATATTTTATTTGGGAAATCTATTTTACTGAAACTTCTTTATATAATTATAGTAATTGTGCATCTTAAAGATTAATTTAACGCAACGTCCTCTATTATCTTTAGATATATCTTAAGTTTTATCATAAGGGCTATTAGAAACAATAATCTGATGACAGAATAGAAAAAAAAATCCTTATTATTCTGTTCCAAGCGATTTATCCACAAAGATCAAAGCGTAGGGAACACAGCATCTAATTATATAGGCTGCTATAGTAGGGATATTAAATGCTGAAATTGACCCATAAATGTTCGTTATGAAAGACAATTTACCCTCAGTTATGAACTAAAATCAAATCTTATATCAAAACGAGTTTTTTTCTTTAAAAGAAAATGCCTAACAGCTTTTAAGTGGTTTTTAGGTATATAATTTTTTGATTATGTTTTCAATTGGCTGCGAATTTTTAAAGATTCAATCACGGCTATTAGGGAAAATTATTAATAAAAACCCATTTGCGAAAATTACGGAGAGTAAAACGCTAATAGAAGACATAAATTAATCGATTAAAAATTGCTAACAAAATTTAATGCGGCTTTGAAGCAAATTGTGGGATATTTTCTAATAAAGGCAAAGGCAATAGCAGAAACTAGATAATACTATGAATTCGTGATATATAGTTTTGGCCTGGGTTAATTTGGGGTTAGTATTTATTTTAAATAAAATATTGTACCAAACAATTACTGAACATATAAATTTATAATTTTTGATTTTAAGTGCTAATGATATTTTTATAAGGGCATCAAAACTATTACACAAATTGTAGCGCAATGGTTTAATTGCGTCTATTCTGCTCGACTGCCTTGTATCACTTAAGGGTTTTAACTGTAATTCTGGAATTTGCTTTTAAAAAATTGTCCACCTTTTTGTTGAAGAGGAAAAAAATACGTAGAACACTTGAACGATGTCAAAAAAATGTATGGCTGCATGAGAAATTTTTGCTGCTTTGTTAACCACCACATTTAAACTATGGGCCGTACATGGAATAAAAAAGCACGACTATTTATTCCTAATATCCTTTTCAGCATTTCACTCTCCTTACCGTGTATATTTGCGCCATTATCGTACCCTTGACAGCGGAAATTATAAATGTTTAAATTCAGTTTTAAAACAATCCCACCAAAAATTGGCATAAGCCTTCCCCTGTTGAGTTTGTGAATGGACAGAAGCTAATAAAGTGTTTACGTACTTCGACCTTTTTAGAGTCGTTGTTTATTAAAACAAATTTAATTACAATGGTAATTTGCTCTTTGTGATTTATATTTGGGGTACAGTTGAGAATGATGGAAAATATTTTGATGTTCTGGTCATATTTAAAATGTTTGATTTTGTTGTTGAGCCAAGCAAATCAATAATTTCATTGTGAATTTGATTTCCCAAATTGTGCACAAGAAGCTAATATTTATTTTGAACCCATGGAATACGTCGAACAAGTTTACACATTACTGGATAAAATCTGAAAATCATGTCCACAGTCTCTAAAAAATTTCCATTACTATATTGGATGAATTTATTTATTAGATTATTTGCCTCGTAATGCCAAACATTGTATAGTTGCAATTATTATTTCAATAAACTCTTACCAATTTTCTTTTCTATAACTAAGAGTTGAAGGTTGATCTGAATAATAGCAGTGTTTGTCTTTAAGGCACTATTCAAATATATCAATGATTTGATATCTTCATTGTGGGTGACACATTTGTCGTGCATTTTAAAAGTGAGTTAGTTACCTACATGGAACCCCGTTCTACTAGTACTTTTGCAATATCACTTGAAACATTTTTTGCCTATCTGGTATTTTATATAAGGGAACTTGGACTCGGACCTGGAATGTTTTTTCCAAATTCTCATCTAAATCGGTGTCGGATGAATGATTTATAGGAAATTTTTCTATTGTGCTTATTCCACACCGTTCTATAGCTACAGGCTGAGGAACTGAAACTTCTCTCCCTGAAGCGGGTGCTGTTTCTGCCTTTCCCTGTATATTTAGAAATTTCTGGAGAGAGCCTGCTATATATTTTTTCTTTCTTCTAATTTTTCTCTCTTGAAACGAAATTGTGTCTCTGACAATTTTGTTCTTATTGGTTTCTACAAAGTTGAAATTGAAATTATGGTAATCATCGACCAATCGATAATTTATTTGCTATAAAAGTTTTAATATTATATTATGTAACTGGTAACCCCAGTGCCCCTAGAAATCGCGTCTGCGTGTCCTGCACGCTCGCTTGCAGCGACAAATCATTTTCACCAACGATGAAATATCAATGGTGAATAATCGTTGCTAAAAGTGATTGGGCTATACGATAATAAAGTCCATCGATTTTTAGGGTACTTATTATGTTTTCCATGGAGAGAGCCTTTGGATATACACTAAGATTACTTTGACCGTTTCTATATTTGTGAAAAGTGGGTTAAGTAGATGAAAAACATAAGTATGAAGTACCTAATTCAATCGATGAATTATTATTGAATTCATGTCGTATTGGCTCTTAATCTTCTGATAGAAAGATTGTCGAACAAGAAAGATGAATTCACCGGAAAAATCTACATTATTTATTTAAGAGGGTTGTTGACAGCTGTTTTCCGACAAGGGCTGCCACTTCTCATTTTTAGATAAAACTTGAATAAAACCATAAACATTCATTAATAGCAATTCTCCCACCTACAATGTCAAACACGCTCATGCAAGATGCAATTTTTTCAAATATCCGAAAACACACTGCAAACACTTGTTTAATTTTCAACCTCCAGCAGTGCCAGATCTGGTGTGGACCGTCACTTAAGCTGTCGGTCCGAGGACTCTAACGAATAAATTTGTAGGTTGCTGTAATGTGGTTAGTTTCTTTAAGGATCTTTCTGACGGTATTAATGAGAATCATTTAAACTAAATGGCATGTTTCTATGTTGTTTTTCTAACTTTTAATCAGATTCAAATAGATAATATGGGTATATTAGGTATATGGCATGGATATGAGGTAAGGGCACTTAAAATAAAAGTCAAGTAGTTTAGACACCTGGTTTATATATTAATCTGCTTTTTTCATTGTATATTAATTTCCCAAGAATCAAACCCAGTAAGATACCCAGGGTATATAGATTCGGAGCATGCTGTCAATATTTAGTCCTAACAATTGGTTTATTTTAATCTCCCTCTGACAATATTTGAATAGGAAATAAAATTATGGTGGAATATTCTTGGTAATCGCTGAACACTGGCTTATTCCTTTGAGGTTTCTCCGTACTTCCTGGAGATTGATGTCAGATATATCTGATGCCCTGGAATCAATCATGTGACGTCACAGAAATATATCCTGGTTATGTGATCGAGGGTGTTGCCAGGGAAATCAAAGCATGAAAAAAAGCCTATGGCAGTTTAAAGAATTCACCAGGAATATCAACTGTTCTGCCTCAATTCGGCGGGGAACGTGAGTTGATTTAATTTAGACTTTTGAGACACTGATTAATAAAGAAAAATAAAATAAAAATCAATATTAAATCATTCCATTTAGAAAATAATGTTTTTCTTCAAACGCCAGTAAATCCGTCATTACTTGACTGTGTAGGCGGCCGTGAAGTTTCGTTTTTCCTCCGCCGGAGCTTTACTTTTCACTTTTCCTCCGGAGGAGAAAGTGTTGTCATAGCAGCATAGATACAATACAAACAGACAACAAAATAAGCGTCAACAACTCAAGATTTATTAAACTAGAATTTGTATCACTCAATTTGTCACTGCATTTCTAAAAATCACCAATTTAGGAACAAAATGGTTATTATTTAATCGAACTTACTCAATAACTGCTTATCAATACGGAATTAAAACACAATCGGAGACGCAATCTTAAAAAAATAATTATTGTTGACAGTGTTCACTGACAGCTTTATGTTACATTACCATAGCAACAACCTGTGCCTATTCAACGACACCGGTCTAAGCCGCCTTGCGAACCCACATACCTTTAATAATAATTCGATATTATTACTATTAAAAAGAGATGTTTTTGCATTAATTTGTCGACATTTGAAGAAAAAACAGCATATTTTATTTGGAGGAAAAGTTACTTTTCATGGCTTGCTCTCTATTACCAGCCTCACTCCGTTCGGCTTAAACACGAGCGCGCCATGAAAAGTATCACTTTTCCTCCATATAAAATAATATACTATTTTTTTTAAACCGTTAATGAAAGTTGCACGAATCAGCTACAATCGACAAAACGAAATCCAATATGGAGGATGTAGTTTAATCGCTGTTAAACAGGTCTAGTGCAATAATCACTTATCTAAACAAACAGAAAATCGGGCTGTCTCATTGGTCCATTTTACGATGAAGGAAATAATCACTTATAATTAAAACAAACGTATATCGTAAGTAAAACACGAAAATACCTAGCACTCAATAACTGGAAAAATGTAGGCATTTAAAGTTAAAGTAAATAATTTTGGGGGTGGATTAAATGTGTAGTAGAAATTCTGTGAAGTTAGAATAAAAAGCTCGTTGTAAGTAATATTCAATTAAATTTTAACTTCGGACACCCTGTAGGATAGCCTCAAAAAATTAAACTTAAAAATAATAATGAAGCCAAACGTGCAATAAAATAATGAAAGTTAAACTGTTTTGATTTCCTTTTAATTGTTTGAATCATCTTAAACATGCTTGAATTGGCACACTTTTTCTGGTCTATGATTTGGACCACCCCGTAGATACTTTGCGTACAGGCAAACTTCAGAGCATGATTCTATCTTCTAAAGGTATGTATTTTTAACCAAATAAGTCAAATCCCACCCTTTTTTATGTTCTTCTGAAATTTATTTGAAGTAAAGTAATATCATGTGATCTTTTATATTTTCCAATGGCGTATATTTAGGCAGCCCTAACTCAAAAATATGACCGGTTACCTCCTCAAAATTTTGTACCTATTATCAATAGGGATGTGACTCTAACATACTACAATCTCAAACAATTCCACCGATGCCGGTTTTCAATGTAATTAGTGCGGGGTCCTTTAGAAATAAAATAGTTATTTTTGCAACAAGAGTGGAAAGTGACCCTTTTATATGAATGAGAATATTGTCGCAATGGCCGTAGGCAAATGCGACAATCCCATTAATAAAAAAGAGTACTTTACACATGAGTAGCATACAAAAAATTTTCTGCTACCGAAAAATATATGAAAAAATAAAAATATTATTAAATTACGCTACTCATTGCATTAAATGTCAAAAATCATGTCAGATTTATTTTGCGCACTAGAGCGTAAAGTAATTTGTTTTACTCACTGCCTTAAAACAAAATATTTTACGAAACACTGCGTAAAGTGCGTATTTTACGCACGGTAGTAGAAGAAGATATTTTTGAGGAAGTATTTTCAGTCAAATTTTACATAGAACAGTTTCATTTTAAAGTACGTTAAAAATAAGAAAAATACATGTTTTGAAGACTAAATTAAAAATAGCTATCTTACATTTTTTCATATTTGTCTTTTAAATGAAACTATCGAAAAAAGTTCAATTGCTGCACCATAGGTAATGATTTATTGCATCAACCAAATGGAAATAAACCACTAACTTGAAACGAAAAAAAAATATATTTTTATTTTATGATTGCCAATGTAATCAACAAGATATACGTTAGCTATCTAAAAAAATATGCCAATGACATATTTTTTATTTTATATCTAGATAACTTTGCATGATATTCACGTGTAATTTTAGTCATGCATAAATTAACACTCTAAAAATACCCCACAACCGACGTCATATAAAATATTCTAATAAATTATGTCTTTGAGTAAATGTATATTGACTAAAGATTATTTAAATTTTAAATTACCTTATTTTGATCAAGACCCTTCTATGAAAAATTGACTGTCCGCCATAAGTTTAAGAGGTTCACTAATAATATTATTTTTAGATGGAAAATATTTTCGTTACTAACTAATTATTCCTATAGACGTGTTTACGTAAAATCCAGTCTGAATTTTAACAAGCATCTTTTCAAATATTTTGTATACAATTACTTCAATCGAGATTGAATGGATTTATTTAATCTGAATAATTTTTACACTTCCAACATTTGATTTGTAGCATTTTCTCAAAAAAATATTCTGCAAAAGTTCAATACTGCGTCTGTTGCAATACTGAAAATAGAATGTATGACTATAATTTTGTCTAATAAACTAGAGAATGCATGACAACCTTTGTTTTAAGTGACATCAGTTTTTGTTTGCATGTAACTCACATTATGTTGCTATAAGTTTGGATTAACCATGTGCGCTACCATCCGAATTAAGGAAGGGTCTTGACAAGATAGATAACGTTTTCAGTAAGGAATATATTATCGACCTCCATCGTCTTTATTTTTTAATCAGAACGTTTCGATTGACAGTGGTTATAAAGTGAATGCTGACAAAATTTCTTTGACTACTAACCATTCCATAGGTAGTTCACCTCCTTCATAGGAAAATCTGTGTATTTCTTTAAAATGTGAACTATTCGACATTCTAGTACCGTCATGCCAGATACGAAGTGCTGTTTTCTCGTTTAATGCGATGTCCTCTTCCATCTTGGTCTTAATTATCAATAAGGACTCCTTTATTTGAACGTTTTTGTATAGTTTTTCAACGTCAAAACTAAATGTTCTACTGGCTAAAGATTAATTGTTCTTATTAGTTATACAAAATGTTTGGAGTGTTTTACAAATTAATATTGTGATGTCATTGTGAGGAGGTTTGAGATGATAAAGGGAAAGGTATTTTGCAATATTGTATGATAGAGAGTTCCTCGCACTGGAAATTGGAGCATGTCGGACATACGGTTTATCGGTAGATATTAAAGATATGGTGGCTTGCTATGGTGTGGCGTTAATTCGGTTCTTACCCTGTCCTCAAAGCACCTTATTTATTTTCCTAGAGTGTTCCTCAAATTTTACGTTATAGTCGTGGACGACCACGATAACGGTGGTATTTCCATTGACTGCTGCAAAATCTGAATTGAGATTCCTTTTCGAAGTTTCTTCATGGCTTATTTTCTTTTTGCAATTCAGTACGGATTTTCCATTTTAAATCCTCTGCTAAGATTGTTTCTATTTGGATGATTTTTATTGCGGCAATAATATCGGAAGTGGCTATCCCTTTTGCAGTTACAACAAAATTAGAGCCTGTCTGCAACAACTGTTGTTCATTCTTGTTGAGAGAGCGACTCTTCTTGGACTAGCTGCTAGTTCTTGAACGGCCCTTTGTTGTATTTTCCTTTTCGACGGTGCTTCCCATCTCTTATTATGTATTGTTGACTTGTTCCTTATTGGATCAGTTCTTGAAAAAATTGACAGGTAGATCTCGTCAAACGTTTGTTGAACTTCCTATACTAAGCTTGATTTGGTAGTAGCTTTGCGATGGTATTAGAGTCATGGTGGTTTTTGGCAAATCTTTGTCGAGGTACGGGAAATTTTAATTTAGGAATGGTGTCATGGTTTCCGGCTTTGCAAAGGATAGTATATTATTTTATATGGAGGAAAAGTGATACTTTTCATGGCGCGCTCGTGTTTAACAGCCGAACGGAGTGAGGCTCGTAATAGAGAGCAAGCCATGAAAAGTAACTTTTCCTCCAAATAAAATATGCTGTTTTTTCTTCAAATATCTACAAATTAATGCAAAAACATCTCTTTTTAATAGTAATACTAATAATTATTATTAAAGATAAGTGGGTTCGCAAGGGGGCTTAGACCGGTGTCTGTGAATAGGCACAGGTTGTTGCTATAGTAATGTAACATAAAGCTGTCAGTGGACACTGTCAACAATAATTATTTTTTTAAAATTGCGTCTCCGATTTCGTTTTAATTCCGTATTGATAAGTAGTTATTGAGTAAGTTCGATTAAATAATAACCAATTTGTTCCTAAATTAGTGATTTTCATAAATGCAGTGCACAAATTGAGTGATAAATACAAATTTTAGTTTAATAAATCTCGAGTTGTTGGCGCTTATTTTGTTGTTTGTTTGTATCTATGTTGCTATGACAACACTTTTACCTCCGCCGGCGGAAAAGTGACAAGTAAAGCTCCGGCGGAGGAAAAACGAAACTTCACGGCCGCCTACACAGTCGAGTAATGACGGACTTACTGACGTTTGAAGAAAAAAGTTATATGCGCTACTTCCTTTGTAAAAAATATTCAAAGGAGGTAGGACGCAATTTTTACAGAATCACAAACATCTTTCGTCTTTCCCAAAAGATTTAAATTGAAATCTCTCATACCAGGATAAAAAAAAACTCACGTAATTTTTACAAAGAACATCAACTATCATAGTTGAAAAAAATCAAATCTTTACCTAGGATTTGAAAATATAAAAGAACATACCCTTGACGTAACGTTTTAGAATAATTGATGCAATCTGTCCAAGAACAAAAACAAGTCAACAAAAAGTACATAACAAAATTTGTGAAGCATTGACGAGAGGGAAATTATAGCAAAGTACCGTTCAAGAATGACCAGACAATCCATGGAGGGAAGTAAATATCTCTTCTTGCTCTCTCAACATAAACCAGCTTCTGGAGAAGGACCTTTGCGTATAACCCCAACAGAGATACTCACTCTCGCCTTTAAAGCCGCAACGGAGACCGGCCGATTAGCACCAACTCTGGCAAGAGAGTTGACATGGAATAACCGAACAGAATTGGGAAAAAAGTGCCTATCAAAATTTGTCTAAATAAAGAGAAGGTGCCCTGAAGGCTCTACGACAAACAATTCAATTAGGCTTTTACCAGCAGGCAAAGGAAATGCCACCGTTTTCATGGACATTCCCCACACGAAGAGACGATGCTCAACATCCCATATTATGTCAAATGACTTTAAGGAAGCATACAACGATTTTGATGCAAATACAATATAAGAACTGTATTCAAGTCAACAGCTACATTACGAAAACACGAATGGTAAGGCCAAAACATTCAAAAAACTGTATTTATCGGATAATTTGGGACTGTGGCGACTCATAGATAAGAGATACAAAAGGGTCATTGGAAGATAAAAAAGAACACAAGATCAATACCCAAAGAGGCAACACATCATTATCCAGAATAAACCAACATGTTTCGGACTAACAACACATAATTCAGTGGTCAGAGGCGATAGTAGTTCATAAAACATAGAGCTGGACGCCGCCGGATGACTTAGTAACCCAGCAGTAGAAATCAACAAGAACTGAAAACCTCTTCTAAGTACCATAAAAGGTCTAAAGCTAACCAGATCAATACCCAATTAAGGGGCGAATGCGTCTCCCGGTTCAAAGCCCATTTGATTAGTATAAAAGTTTTGTGAGTATTCACTTGATAACGATTGAAGATACAAGTCAAATCGAAACATTGTGATTAAAAAATAAAGCCTTTGAAAGATATACCCTAACCATTTGTCACAAGAGAGATGGGCCGGTCCCTGAATCCATGTACTCGAGCTATTCGGACACTCCCTTTCGAGCAGAAGGCGTCTGGCCATATCATAATCGAGGCCAATGGGAAAGAAGCGTCTGTCCTGAACCTTTTAGTATCGAGCTACTCGAATACTCTCTTTTAAGAGAACTTAGAGAACAAGTGACGGTACTTGCTGTCAATCGAATATTTATATTGATTAGCTTTGTAATGCACTTAACCTCTTGGTGATACTTCTTCAGTACGGATTTTGCGCTACTTGAGTTTGTGGTCCAGAGCCCGGGGTGTAAACTGGCACAAGTCTAGGTTAATTACCCTAGCAAATTTAAACCCCAAAAAACTTTACGATTTGGAGAAAAATCTGCTTGCGTTTTAGAAAGTAAAATTCTCCACATAAAAAAAGACATTTTTTTTTTCGAATTTGAAATCTGGTAAAGCACTATCATCAATATTTCATAACTATATGATTGCTGCTAATAAGATAAATATCATACTACGAACTAAAAACTCACATAATCCAATCAATCGCTCAGCGGTTTTGAAATTCCCGAAAGCAGCTCAGGCATATACTGGTGTCATTTCTGTAGCAACGTCAGCTATATGATTGTTTTACTAATTCTGAAGCTGCAGAACGCCCATAATCCTTTCAACCTTATACCTCGGCCTTCTGACCTAGATACATGATGTTAGGAATCGATATAATGATTTATGAATGAATATTTCTTCCACTCCATATACAGGACATATATTGTTATTCTATTGTTTCGATTCAAGTAAGTATATTATACAATGAAATATAAGTACGAATTTACTTCTATATAGGGAAAGAAATAGACACAATTTCTTGACGCCAATCCCTATAATGTATTTTTACTAAATCGGAGTAGTTTGCGCCTAAACGATAGCGAGGGCTGTCAAAAATTCGAAGACTGCTCAACGAGTATGCAAACCTCGGTTAAAAATTTCATTCCTGTCTCGAAATGGAATCACTTAAATTACTCAATCTCTCGACAGTTATTAAACACTTTCCACCTTGATATGCAATATACTATTTTCCACTTCTGCATTCAAAAGGTACTTTTGATTTTATTATTGACGTTCGGTGAATTTATTATTAACGTTAACATGATAAGATTTTAAAATTAGATAACCTAGGCAGTTGCTGAGGTCTCAAATTGAGCGAAATTTAAAAGAGGCACACTTGAATAATTATTGATATATGTAAACATTTTACGCGGCGGTATGAGGGTAAATTTCGGCAAATGGGACGGAAATGTGCATGCGGATGAGGAAGGAAATGTGTAAATGGCTGTGACATCATAGCCATGCGCAGTGATTTTACTAGGGCTGCTCAAACATTTGTGCATGTCAAGTCTTTATAGGATATGTTTATACATCAGTGTCTCGAGTACTAGCAGACTCTCTCATCTTTTATTTATTCTTGAAATAGGTAGGCATCTTGGAAATTTTAGAAACGAGTACTGTCTGCCCGCTTTCATTGTAGCAGGCCAAAAGATATCTAAGAGTCAACATAAAAATTATTTACGGATTAATGTCAATGTATGCATACAACTCAATTCTTATCTTTGTAAAAAGCTTAATCCAAAATCACTTATCATCGTCAATAGCGATTGATATTTTTGAAAAAAATGCACTTACCTCAATGAAAGAAATAACAAAATGGCGTGCTAAAAAAGACCTGTGTCACAAAAATAATCTTTCCTGCATAAGATCATCGTGTTTCTAAATGGTCTGAAATTTAGAAATATTTACCTTCATCTTTTACATTTTTCGAAAATTAGTTAAATCTCCAGTCTCAGTTAACAAAAAAATATATCATACAAATTTATTATCAGCTTCCTACAGAAAGTCGGCACAATCCTTATATGTTTTCATCAGTCAGTCCATCAAATCTTATCATAAGAGGGGAAATTAAATTAAATATTTAAATCTACTGATATGCACACCGGCAAAATTAGAGGATCGAGCAAAATTTACTCGCGTTGAATATCAATTTTCTCTGGAACTAGATTCCCATGGAGTTTTAAGATCCTTTACTATCCTACGGCAATCTGTTATATTAGCCGCTTCTGAATGGTGGGTTAACGTCACTTTCACGTTATCTACGGTCAAGTGAATTTATCGCGACAGGTCTAGTAGCGCAATGGTAAGATTCTGTGTTTGTGATACCGCGTTCGGTTCCTGTCGGTGGCAAAAACTTTTTGTTCCGATAATGTTTTTTTATCAGGAATGCTGTTGGTTTTTTATCAGGTATAAGAGCGAAAAGAAAGGATTGAGTTTTCAATAAGTTTTGAGGTACCAAATAAGCAATTTATCCTAAGTTTATAATCAATGACAAATGCCTTTAATTATATTGATATGATACGCATGTATATGTGTGGAACCCATCACTCGGTTCCGATAATTTTTTTTGAATTGTAGCTTAATAAATTTAGGATTACAGCTGGCTTATTAATATTTTTGAACGATTCGTTTTTGAAGTGAAACTTCTTAACGCGGGCCGGGAGTTAAATTTCAAGGTCGCGACACACGGCGGGCGATACACAACGAGCGATACACGACGAACCACACAGGCAGCGCGACACGAGCTGGCGGAACGAAGAAGGGTCACGGACAATTATTGTGATATCTTTGTTAGTTTACAAGATAAAAATATGAGATTTGTCTATTACCATTGTCAAGTCATAAGCGAAACTTTTATGAAAAAATTTTTTTTTTTCATTTAGGCCTTCTTTTTTTTGTTAATTGAGTGATATATTTTAAAAAAGTACTTTTTAACCAAATCCGTTAAGATATGTATAAGGCTAGGGCATCTAATTATTGTGATACCTTTATTAGTTTACAAGATAAAAATATTTGCTCTATTACTTTGTCAAGACATAAGCGAAACGTTTGTGAAGAATAGTTTTTTTCATTTAGGCCTTCCCTTTTTGTTAATTGAGTGGTATATTTAAAAAAAATACTTTTTAACCAAATCCGAGGCTAGGGCGTTTAAGTTTAAGAAGTATTACTTCTGATATGCGCACATAGTGCACACGCTTTTTTTATCAGATATATATAGGAGTGGAAATAAAATATCGAACTTTCAGTACATTTTGAGATGAATATGGCTGCTGGGTTAAAAAAAATATATATTCAAACTTCAAATTCTTTGGTTCTTCTTCTAGTGGTACGCAGACTTACTCTGGTTTCTCATACTTGCTTCATTTAATTTCTTATTTGAGATGTTGGTCGACGTTTGCGTTGGATGTCATGATTTCTTAATACAATTTTGCATATGTCGCTATATATTATCAAAGTCAAGCAAAAGTTAACATCGATCGTCTTGTTTGGAAAAATTAAGTTTCATATATATTATATGACTCCCATACTGGGGCAGGGGTGCTAAGAATCTCCCGGTCAGCTGCTATCAACATTGAGAACCACAATTTAAAGATTGGAACATGGAACATCAAAAGCATGTATGAACCAGGAAAAATTCAAAACACCATCCAAGAGATGAAACGACTAAATATTGGCATGCTGGGGATCAGTGAAATGAGGTGGCCAGGGTCTGGAAATTGCCATATTGACGATTACAGCGTATATTACAGCGGCGAAGACAGCAACCAACACCGAAATGGTGTTGCGATTATCGTCGCACCTGAGGCTGCTAAAGCTATTAAGAATGTAGTCTATCTGTCAGATAGAATAATTATGAAACCAAAACAATAAATATGAATATAATTCAAGTATATGCCCCTACAAAAGACGCACAAGAAGAACTTATAGAACAGTTCTATGAACAGCTAGAACAGATCACATCTAATATAAAGAGGAAGGATGTTAAAATAATAATGGGAGATCTCAATGCCAAAATAGGTCAAGGTAAATACGAGGACATCATCGGGCAATATGGACTTGGAATTCGTAACGATAGAGGCGATCTATTCGCACGCTTCTGCCTTGACAAAGGAATGGTCATCACAAACACGTTCTTTAAACTTCCAAAAAGACGTTTGTATACGTGGAAATCCCCTGCCGACACCCCTGAGAAAATAGTTCGTAATCAGATCGACTATATAACAATAAACAGAAGATTAAGAAATATTGTAAAATCGGTTAAAACCTTTCCTGGAGCGGATGAACCCACAGACCACATTTTGTTACTAGCTTCGATTAGACTGAAGTTTAAAAGAATGAGACAAGGACAACAACATGCAAGGAAACTAAACCCAGAAAAATTTAAAGACTCAGAGATGTGCGCTCGAGCTACACAGTATATGGAGGAGAAACTCGGAGAACAGGACAACCAAGTTACAGATGTTGAAGAACAATGGACCAGACTAAAAAACATCACGCTAGAAGCTCAAGAATCTACATTCGCAGGGCGTGAAGACAAAAAGAAACAAACATGGATCACCGAAGAAATCTTGGCCCTTATGGACAAGCGGAGAAGTTTCAAGAACCGAAACGAACTGCAGTACCGAAAAATACAGTCAGAAATTAGGAGAAAAATAAGGCAGGTAAAGGCAGAGTGGCACAGCAAACAATGTGCAGAGATCGAGTCATACGATAAAAATCACGACTCATTTAACCTACATAAAAAACTCAAGGAAATTGCCGGGAAAAAGCATAACGTAAATGTTGGAAACTTAGAAGATGAAAACGGCAAACTTATTACAGATCAAAACCTGATACTGGAAAGATGGAGACAGTATGTTTCGGAACTGTTTGACGACAACAGAAATCAAGAGCATGGAATAGATGAAGTGGTCACTGGTCCACCTATCAGCAAAAAAGAAGTAGAAAAAGCCCTAAAAATGGCAAAGAATGGCAAAGCACCGGGCCCTGATGGATTGCGAAGTGAGATAGTAAAATTGCTAGGCGATATGGGAATAACAACGATAACAAAACTCTTCAACACAATATACAATACGGGCGTTATTCCAACCCACTGGCTGAGGTCAACTTTTGTTACAATCCCTAAGAAAAACAGAGCTACAAAATGTAGTGACTACCGCACCATCAGCTTGATGAGCCACCTTCTTAAAGTATTCTTGCGTATTATTCATTCGAGAATATATCAAAAATTAGAAGCGAGCATCAGCAGAACTCAGTTTGGATTTCGATCAGGATTGGGAACGCGTGAAGCGCTCTTTGGAGTTCAAGTACTAATACAGCGCTGCCGAGACGTTGACTCTGACGTGTTCGTGTGCCTGGTGGATTTTGAAAAAGCCTTTGACAAAGTGCGACATGACAAACTTATGGAGATACTCAAAACAACTGGTATTGATGACAAAGATATCCGCTTGATAGGTAATTTATATTGGCACCAGTCTGCCAAAGTCAGAATTAACGGACACCTGACGGAAGATGTTGAGGTGAAGAAAGGTGTGAGACAGGGATGTATATTGTCGCCACTCCTTTTCAATTTATACTCTGAAGAGTTATTTGGGCAGGCCCTAGCAGACATGGATTTGGGAGTTGTGATAAATGGACAAATTCTCAACAACATAAGATACGCGGATGACACCGTAATACTCGCGCAGTCCATCGATGACCTACAGAAACTTATTAATAGGGTGACGGAAGCTTGCGAAGTATTTGGTTTGAAAATAAACACGGCAAAAACCAAATACAAGCTAATAAGCAAAGGAGTTCATAATCAAGTTGCTAGTGTCTACGTCAACGGAACACAATTAGACAGAGTCTCAAGTGCGAGCTACCTTGGTTGCAGGATAAACGAGGACTGGGATCCATCAGTTGAAATCGAAATACGTATTGAGTGTGCCCGGGCAACATTTATTCGCATGAAAAAACTTTTTACCAGTCACGATCTATCGATTGCCCTGCGAATGAGGATGATTAGAGCATATGTCTTTCCAGTTCTTTTGTATGGAGTCGAGAGCTGGACACTAACAGAAGCCACGCTCAAACGTCTACAAGCTTTCGAGATGTGGTTGTACAGGAGGATGTTAAGAGTGAGTTGGGTGGAAAGGATCACGAACGAGGAGGTGCTTAGAAGAATGGATAAAGATACAGAAGTGGTCAATATTGTAAAACAACGAAAACTTGAATATTTCGGACATATCATGAGACACCCAGAATAGTATGACATTCTACATCTTATAATACAGGGTAAGATTAATAGTAAGACGAATAGGGTAAGATTAATAGGCAGACGAAGAACTTCCTGGCTCAAAAATCTCAGACAGTGGTTTGGTCTCACCACTATACAACTTTTCCGAGCGGCTACCAACAAAATAATGATTGCAAACATGATAGCCAGAATGATCGCCAACGATCGTTAAACGGTCATGGCACCTAGAAGAAGAAGAAGATACTGTAGTTTTTATTGAAAATGGTAAATTTTACAATGGTATTGCTGATATGTTGTGAACATAAAAATGCGCGATCTATCGCAATTTAAGAAGTTCGAGGCAAACAGGAGAGTATGTGAGTAGACGAGGTCGATGTAAAAAACGGTTAACCATGACTAGAGATGACAGATTCACAGTGTTGTAAGCGTGGGCGTAGACAGGATTTTTCCTCAGGGGGAATGGACGGACCGTAGACAAAGCCACAGTGTCACCCGGTGGCGGAGGCTAAGCTACCGAAGCCCAATTTTGACGTTAAAATGGTTTAAAAAAACAAGGGTTCGACACCCTCTTGAATGGCATGGCATGAGTGGTATGTTGCAAAATGAGTGGTTAAATTCCCGGAGGGGAGGGACATGACCCCCCTGATCCCCCCTGTCTATTCCCATGGTTGTAAGGACAACTAAACAAGTGCTTTTATTTCTGCCAGTGGCACACACACTAAAGGCAGATCCTATGGCGTTCGACGACCGATGTGTCTGCGTAGATGTTAATTGACACGGTTCTTGAATAGCTGTAAGTTGTAATTAGGGGGAAAAAGTTGTCCGGTTGAGTGAGTTCCACAGTGCTGCAGTGCGCCAGAAATAGGAGTCCTTGTAAAACGATGTTCTAGGTGTACGACGACTGGGTGCACCTCTTGCCGTTTGTCTTTACTGTCTGACATACGTTGCTGGGGGCGAGATAAGGCGAGCCAAATCCTGGAAATATCTGCCGTGGAAATATCTGTAAAACAGGAATATTCCGGCCACATGTCTGCGGTGTTCCAGTCTTTCCAGATCCCGGGTCAACTCCAGGTCGCCGACGAGACGCATAGCTCTGTTCTGATTGGAATCCAGCAGCATGTAGGTGTACTTAGATGCGTTACCCCAGATGTGTGAGCAGCATTCTAAGCACTGTCTTATTTGCGCTTTTTAGAGCAAAACGAGCAGCTGCATTATATACAGTTTTTTGTTGCGAAATAGCGCACCAAGCTTCTGTTGACCGAGACACACAGTAGTCCGATTGACGTGGATGAAGAAATGATCGATCTTGCCATATCGACATCAGGGCCCGCCATATTGGCTTTCTTGGTAAACGTTTCTGCTTGAGTTTTTGCTGCATTGAATTAAAGCAAATTTCTGTCGCCCCAAGCTTAAACTTTCTCCATTTTTTTTTATTTATTGTTGTAATATGCTCCTGTCTGCCGCGATAAGTCAGTCGTTGGTAAAGGTTTTCCTGATATAAATTGCGAGATAAAAAATACTGTCATCTGCAAAACTGTAAAAAGAAATATTGGTTTCAATCAACAGGTCATTAATATAGATGAGGAACAGAGTTGGTGAAAACATTGCACCTTGAGGCACGCCTGCATTAATGGTGAGGTGTGTTCTTCGTAGTTCTCAATTGCTCTACTCCACACATGCTATCGATCTCTCTTTGCGAAAACCTTATTGGTTATCGCTAAATTATTCTGTTGGTCTCGAGGTACTTGAGTAGTTGCTGATTAAATAAGTTCCTTCACTTTGGAGAGATTATTAGAAGCAAGGCAACTGGGCGATAGTTTGAGGACGTGCTTTTCTTGACTTTTTTTGGACCAGCTTGCACGCTAGTGACTTTCCATGAAGCTAGAAAGCCTACAAAAAAATAGGTGCTAGTTCCTTGGCGCATATCTTTAATACGATGACAGGTATTCCGCCCGGTCCTGATGCATTTTGCCTATCTAGCTCTTTGAGAATTGTTCGAATGATGATGAAACTTAACTTCTGCCTTCGCAGTGTTGACGTTGGTTATTGTGGGGAAAGCCTTGCCTTGGGGGATGTTTAAGGTAGAGTGCGATGAAAGCATTTCGGAGAGCATGTGTACTTTTCCTTAGTAGTCGTCTATCAAGGGTGTGAGAGACGTTTTTGTAAAGTTATTACTAACTGTTTTTGCTACCGACTATAAATTCCTGGAGCCCCTGGGGCATTGTAAAAGTTCATTCCCGATTGTTTGATTATGTTTACCCTTAATTTCGTCTCAATCACTTTTGTCTCCCGAAAAATTAAACTGATTATTTTTTATTGTAAACTATAGAATAGTGAAAAAAAATTCAATACATACCTTTTTTGTATTTCCACTAAGGGTGATTATTACGAAAGCTATGCTAGTTTTTACTTTTGTATATATAGGTATACTAAGCACGGTGCGACCGACGTAACAATAATTCGTGTGCATTGTGACGTCATAAGCACATTTCAAGGTGTTGTATCTACTTAATTTATCGACTTATGAAAAAAAGAGAAACACGTGTCAACTTACAAAGTCTGGAGCCGATCAATGACAGTTTGTGACAAGAGGAGCTGCATGGTATTAGCTGGCAGGAACGTCAAACTGGTGAGAGCAGTTTGATTACGAGGAGTGACGCCCCCGCCATTCCGAGTTGCCATGGGATATGGCACATCAAATCCCATCGTCTTCCCTCAGGCTGGAGAACACCGGAGTACAAATTCTGGAGCTGATCAATAACAGTTTGTGACAAGAGGAACTGCATTGTATTAGCAGGCAGGAACGTCAAACTGGTGAGAGCAGTTTGATTATAGGGAGTGAGGCTCCCGCCATTCCGAGTTGCCATGGGATATGGCCCATCAAATCCCATCGTCCTCCTCCAGGCTGGAGAACACTAGAGTACAAAGTCTGGAGCTGATCACCCCATTTTTACCCCGAACACACTAGGCACCACCGGAGCAATGAGTCTGAGGCCGATGCTTCCAGTGGAGGAGATCCCAGGTGGTAGATGCATACGCCTACTCGCATCGTCCGGTGAAAGACCACCCCACCAGAACTGGGAGGCGCTAAGTGGTTTTCCGTAAATCACGTTCCACTTCCGCGCTGGTGTTCCCGGCTTCCACAGTAGGAATGTATGGACATGATGGTGCTTCCAGGATAAAAATATTCCGGAAGTAAACTCCCCGGCCATTCGGATCTCCGGGTGCTGGGTGGCCCTGGGAGCCCTTCATTCCGCATTTCACAGATAGCAAAGATACCGAACCAATTTAGAATGGATTAATGCAACATAAGAGGCCTAAATACAAACCTAAATTCGGTACACCAACATCTACAAGCAAATAGGCCACACATACTAGCCCTTACAGAAACACAAGTATGTTCTACAACAACAACAGTGAACTACCCCTATCCTGGTTACGACTTACATACCCGATTCAGACATAAGTTCGGAATTTGCCTTTTTGTACGAAGCGACCTTTCATGTCACCGCGAGGAAGCACTCGAGCCGAACAACCTTGACGTCATGTGGCTCAAGTTCACCGCCAAGGGATTAACCAAGTTTATATGTTGTCTCTATCGCCCTCCGAGCGATAGAGCCTACCAAAGCTTTTTCTCAACACTAGCTACCACTTTTGACTCAATACAGGTCGATCACCCCAGTTCAGAAATAATCGTTCTGGGAGACTTCAATGCCCACAACACAAACTGGCTCAATCATCACAACAAGACCGACAATGAAGGTAGAGAAGCTGAAGCATTCCATCAGCTGCGGGCTTACTCAACTTGTAGACGAACCAACTCGAATCTCAGAGAGGGGCGAATTCGCCGCCCTCCTGGATCTTTTTCTAACCACCAATCCTGACCAGTACAAAATTACAGTTGGTCCGCCATTAGGTACTTCCGACCACAAACGTATTACAACGGTGTGTGAATTGCCACTCATACAGAAGGATCCACCATTGCCTCGCAAAATCTGGCATTACAATTATGCAAACTGAGACGATCTAAGGGAGTTCTACCTAGATTTTCCTTGGCTCGACGTCTGCTTTGGTCAGTCTTCTGCGAACGGATCACGCAAGTAATTTCCTCAGGTATTAAAGCATACATCCCAAATTACATCAAGTTACCATCAAAAGAGAAGCCCTGCTTCGACAGAAGATGCGAAAGAGCTGTAGGTAGGAAACAGCAAGCCTACAAGTACTGACAGCAAAATCAGACCGCTGAAAATCGCAATTATTTTGTCGAAGCGAGAAACGAATGCAAACGTGTGATCGGCGAAACTAACGACAAACGCAATCAAAGGATTAGGAATAAACTTTTGCAATGTCCCAGTGGTTTCAGGAATTTCTGGTCGCTAGCAAGGGCAGTAAGTAACAACTTTACGAAAACGTCTCTCCCACCTTTGACGGACGAACGTGGCATCACGGCGACCACAGCCAAGGAAAAAGCAAACATGCTCGCTAAAACGTTTTCATCGCACCCTACCTTAAACGACCCCCAAGGCAAGACTCTCCCCACCATATCGAACATCAACACTACCATGGCAGAAGTCAAGTTTCATCACCATGATATCGCAAAATCCTTAAAGAACTAGATACACAGAAGGCACCAGGACCGGACGGAATACCTGCCATCGTGCTAAAGAACTGCGCCAACGAACTAACATTGTAGGCTTGCTGTTTCCTACCTACAGTCCTTTCGCATCTTCTGTCGAACAGGGCTTTCCTTTTGGCGGTAACTTTATGGAATTTGCGATGTATACTTCCATTCCTGAGGAGATTTCTTGCGTAATCTCTTCGCAACAGACTGACACATCGTCTGTGGCAAAGCACACGTCGCGCCAAAGAAAATCAAGGTAGAACTCTCTTAGATGGTCCCAGTTTGGCCGATTGTAATGCCAGATTTTACTAGTCAATGGTGGATCCATGTGTAGGAGTGGTAGTTCAGAAAAATAAGTTTGTGGTCGAAAGTGCCTAATGGCGGATTGACTGGTCAGGATTTGTGTTTTTTTTTTTTTCATTATTAGAGACTTCTATATAAAATGTATATTTATACATATTTAAATATATATATTATATATAAATAATGAAGTATATATTTATTGTAAGAAATGTATTACAGCTAATATATGTATAATCCATCCAGGAGGGCGGGAAATTCCCCCTCCCTGAGATCCAAGTTGGTTCCTCTACAAGCACCAAAATTGGAATAACTGATAAACGCGTTAAGATTCTCTTCACAGATAAGGGTAAGCTTTGTGCTAATTCAATCGTTGTCCAGTAAAGATTATATCGCCAAAATTCAATTTTACTCCCACTATTTCATATGGTAGAGGACCACGTGTTTAGGGGCACGGACAAAGTTAGTAGACATTAATGATGATTTAAATACAGATCGATCCATACGAAGTGATCTGCACCTACCCATGACTCTCCATATAGGAGAAAACTCTGTGTCAATGCACGACAACGCCCGCTCTCAACCCGTTGTGTCTCCAACTTTATGATTAACAAAAGAATAACAACAATGAATTGACCTGCATATTTTCCGGCTGTCAATCCGATCGAACATGACTGTGATATGCCAGAGAAGTGATTAAGGCTCAGACTTAGTAGTAGTTCAAAATGTCGAACAAGTGAGAGCTGAGCTCCGGTTGAGATTTATGACAATCTGGCCCAGAGAAGATTGGCAACGTTATTATAAGCAAGGGGAGATGAGCCGAGGTGGTGATTCGTAGAGGATACGTGCGCTATTGAAAAGAAATCGTATCGATTTTTCTTTTCTAATGAATGTTTATTTATTGCACTTTTCTTAAAACCTATATTTTTCCTAATAATTGATAGAAATATTCAGAAAAAAACAGGCTTAACGTTAAGTTCATAAAATGTTTTCAATTCCCAGTTATTCATTCCACAGGATGTGTCACATTTAGGGAAAAATCATTACTTTCATTCCGCCCCTGAATTCGACATAATGACAAATCGTTCAAAAATGTTATAACACTAAATGCATCTCCGAAGAATCAAGTTAGAATTCAAAAGAAAAGTATTGGAATCGAGTGAATGCTTCGAAAGAAAAATTGTGTTAATCTTAGAGTACATTTTCCCTGGGAGTACATTTTCCCTGGTTCCCTAGTCCTGTCTGTGTGTCGGATTATGAAACTACGTGAGTTGCTGGTTTTTTCGATATGAATTTTACTCCAACTAACTGTTTTTCTCTGATATCTATTATGGGGTAACTGATAGCACTTGACCACTAGTGACTTGATTTGAAAAATGCACAAACATGCAGCTAATAATTCCGAAAAAAATTTTTTTCAGAGGTAATATTCAACAAATCGAAATAATTTTAGCAACATTCCTACACGATCATAGGAAATATTTTGAAAATATCGCATGGGATCAGGGATTATTAACGCACTCATGTTTTTATGCTTCGAGTCGTGATCCATTCAAACGCTTATGGAAATAACCCTGTATCTCACTTTTTACATAAATAACTAACATTAGACTCTGTAGTTGAATGCATAACTTGCGAAAATACCATTAATTATATTGGCATGATATGTATACAGGTACACGTTAAATCTGAAACAGACAACACTTATCGTCTAATCCACTCATAAGGTTCATACGTCAACCGTCTTAGAAATGTTTACATACATAAATAAAATATATTTAACTAGTCAAATAAACAACCAACTACGTAAAACATCCTCAAATCTCCTAATACTACCGTCATTATATACTCTCGTTATTCCATAAAGAGGTACTTAGCTGATAAAACTTAATTTCACATTCAGGTTTAGATAACTTTTAAAAAATCCACACATATAAGGAGATAATCTAATTAGCCATTTTTAGTATTTATTATCTATGTTTTACGGGACATATAAACTTAATAAGCAATACCTTATTATAAAGCAAGCGTTGAGTTTTTACTCATTTAACTATGACTAGATTACAAGAGTAACATTAAACGAGATAACAAACTATTTCTAAAAAAAAAACTCGCTTATTATAGAATGTTTTTACACATAAGAGTATACGTTCAATAAAACAACAAGTCTTAGTTTTTGGTGTTAACCGAAATAGGTATTTCAAACTGTGATTTTTCTCGTTACCAGTGAGAATATAAAACCCAAATATGGTTAAAATTCCAGACGCTAGTAATGTATGTGAGGCTTGTTCAGTGAAGGACCTTGTTAAAAGTTTTGAAACATTGAAGTTTGGGTATCGTCAAAATGTTATGGAACAAAGGAACTGTATATTTGATATACCGCGGTAAGTTTAAATTGAACACCTACAGTACCTCTTTTTCTTTTATAATGTCTTATTAACGTTAATTTAGTTAGGTTTTATTTTGACATATATTCTGGTTTTTGTTTAGAGGACAATTCCAAGAGGACTATTATCTGTATCTAAAGATATTATGCTGAACTAGTATTCTTGTAATATTTTTTATTAATTCTAATTCCACACTTTATTGCTTTAAGTTATAAATAAGGTGTTTAACTATATATTTTTAATTGACAAATCCTCCACATTCTTCGATTTTAGGATTTGCCTGAAATACTTAGATTGGTCTTGAGTAGACATTGTGACCAATTCTGAAACAATATCTTAATCATCAATAGTTATAGATTTTTAGTATAGACCTTCTTTTAAAAGGAATACCTGGGAAATAGGGATTTCTTTCACGATTTCTTATAATGTTATTTCCAGCCGTTTTTAATTTATGTTAGATTATATTATATTTTTATGAATTTATGGCTTTTTGAAATTATTGTAAAAGTTGACGTTGCCATAGTTACCACTATTCTGATATATCTTCTTTGTTGTTGGTATTTAGTGTGGCCGTGTGTCTAGTACCTAACGGTTCTTGTCTAAAAAATATTAGAAAGATGGTAGTAATAAAATAAAAGAAGACCAATAAACAGTGTTGATGTTCTACTGATAAAAAAATAATTGGATAGTTACTTAAACAACTCTTGTAAATGCTTACAAAGTTCACAGTTAATCATTTGGTTGCAAAGTAGGTGCCTGGGTAATATTTAACTTATTTAATCAAATCCAGCTTTTCTTCTTCATGGTAAAGCTTCTGTTAATGATAGTATTAGTGTTCGCCGAAGTTATAGGCGACAATAATTAAAACTAAATGGCATGACGTTAGACATCCACAAAAATCACAATTTTCAGAACAAAGAATGATAAAATAACAAAAATAATATATAATCCAATGCAATTTGAAAGCAGCCTAAAATAACTTCATAAATTCCCTTATATATTCGAAGTCACAAATCTTACGACGAAATAGTATCAGCTATTCCATTTAAAATATTATCCGATAAAACAGAACAATAAATATTGATTCGCAATGATTTTTCTGATTTTTTTTCCGATGGTTTAGGAGCTGGCCAATTTAAACTTTGCTCCAAACTTGACAATAACGAAGATATCCATTAATCAAAATATGGTGAATCACACTTACAATAAAACATTTATCCTAGGATTGTTAAATAATTTGATTTTTGCAGTTTCATTTGCGAATAAGTAAGTGTCCATTACTCTCTTCCGTTAATAATAATCCATTATTCACGGGCTACGACCAATCATAGGAATATCATTTTGCTAAGCAATACTCTTTAGATAGGTAGGAATTAGAATGAATAATGGTTTTAGATTCAAACATCTTAATCCACTGAATTTTTTGTTACTAATTTCAGCAGTTGGTGTATATCAATTAATGATACATCAACAATTTTTAATTCTGGAAAAAAAATCCGATGGGTTCCATTGATAAAAGAAATAAAGGAGTCCACCTATTTTTACCATTATACATATTTTACATTTACTAAATTAGATCCCGAAACTTACGAAAAAGTAGTCTAGCTCATCTCAAATTAAGGAAAGCAGTTGAAAATTTGATCAGATAAGGTTAGGGATCCACATGCTTGAAACTTAATATATAAATTGATATTATCATAAACTATAATTAACAAGTCTGATGGATTTACCGATCTTCAAAGTTCTAAAAATAGAAAAATTATCGCTCTAATCTTTCCGGTTCCGAAAATTGTTTACATAATAGTTAATACCACAGATCTATATAGCGTAGCCATATAGATCTGTGTTAATACTACAACTCCATGGAAAGCACAAGGCTGGCTGTTATTTACAAACACAAACGCCTCGCCAGACTCTTCGAATGTTGATGATGATAATGTTTTGGAGCTGCAAAAGAACATTGATGATATTAACGACAGCCATGAAAAAGATGATGCTCATAACGAGTGTCAAAATGTGACAGTTAAAGCGAGGAAGAAGTCGATGAAACAGAAGAAGAATCCAGTTGATTTGATTTTATACACGTGTTCCTTGAAGTTTGATTTAAAATAAAAAAAATCTATGACTTTTACTAAAATTGATGACCTCATAACTAAAATATTTCTCAAGCTTACAAAACAGCTGCACCATATAGAGTGCACGAGTACAACTGGCTTTTTAGTACTATCATGTATTATTTATTTGCAAAAACAATCGTCTGTACAATCACATTGGGATCTCCTTTAATAGCCAGATTGTATTTTCAGCTATTGTTATGATGCAAATTTTCACAATTGCGAAAAATAAAGGAAATCATTAGTTTAAATATGTTTTCAGTTTTTCATCTTCCGGACGCATTTGCCATGCTTACAGATCAGGCATAATTTATTTAACTTTAGTATACATTTCGCTTCTAAAACCAATATCATTGATGGAAAAATGTTGAGCGCATTCGTATCTTCTGAGGCATAATCAGCCTCTTTGAATATGAAATATATTGCTTAGAATTACTAACTCAACATGTGAGCTGACTGGGACGTCCAAAACCAACAAGCATTTTGTTCGCATGTAATGGCTATTACTAATCGGATATATTGCAATTCTCGCTAACGCCTGTGTTGCGAACTATCATAACCATGAGTAAAAAAATCAAAATTTGGCTCTTAGATAATATGGTTTTGAATTTGTGGATTAGCTCTTGAATTCAGGCTTTGAAGCGAATAACGAAATAACGTCATTGTACCAACTGCATTCCGCTATATTTTCATTTTTAAACCTATCCAGTTTTAAAGGTTTTAAGAAAAACATCTTTTAGTTTTTTTGTTACTATATATTTAACATGCTAAATAATGTATTGTATTTTTGAGAAAAAAAACGCCTCACTTTGGAATCAGTGGCAAGTCAATACAATAATTATTAAGCCCTACCAGTTACAATAGCGAAGATACAGAAGCAGCTGCTTAGAAGACCAACAGATAGATATCGTCAGCAATTTATGCTGCCAGTTCTTGAAGAGGCATTTATGTAATTTCCGCATCTTCTCTTGGAATCGATGTACGCGGGCCAATGATAATTATTGTCAAACTTCAACTCATCTACAGAATAACGTTTCATATCTTTAGCGGTTCAGGAGTTGCCATTTCTTTTTCAAGGGATATATGACTGTCGGTTCAGAAGCGCATGTGCACTTTTAGACCGAAACACAATCAGTCTTTGATATTTGACTTAACTAAATCCTACAATAATTTAATGCATGTGGGCCTTTATTTACTATACAAAGTATTGTATACTCATGGAAAGACTACTGCCGCAAATTGAAGTCACAAAGCTTAAGCTCTTAATTTCAAATAATATATTAAAGCATTGACATAACATAATATACTTAGAACGAAAAAAAGAGTAGCATGAAAATCGTCAATCATCTCTAGCAGTAACTACAAATCTGCAATAGGCAACCAAAGTAAAAGAAACCTGAAATGCAAATTTACGTATCTGGTGCACTATATGGTATAATTATTGAGCTGAATATTTGCATTTCCATTTCAAGACAACGCAGTCTTGAAATAAACATGGGACCGTAAAGCAATATTTGTCGTTAAACACGTGTTGATGTCGAAGTATTGAAGATTGAAATACGCTCGAATTTGTATCGAAATACGCGTACAGCATATCTACATTCATTCCCATGTTCAATTTCAAGGTACCGTGGTATTGATAAAACGCAGCATTGCCTTCTAAATACATGTCGATTTCAAGACCCTCGATCTTGAACTACGTACTGAATTACGATATTAATCTTGTAAAAATAAAACACGAAGTGCCAGACAATGAACACTGTCCTGGTGGCAGTTTTAATTAATGAGGGAAATAATTAGGACTACGTGCCATCTTCGAATACCAAAACACCATGCTATGCAATGGAGCAAAACCAACAAAACTAGCGCAAAGCGTACCCTAAAATAGACGTAGTTTCTCAAATAATTTAAAATGCACGAGTATGTAGCTGATTGTAGCTTTCATATATCCTACAAATCAGTGCGTAGTTTAAGATGGGGTGCCCGGAAATCGGCACGTATTTGAAACCAAATTTTGTGTTACATTTCCGCGTTCATTTCAAGACAGCGACTTTTAAACTGAAGACGCCATCGGGCCGGAAAGTGTCAAGAAGTTCCAGAACGGCACGAAAGCCAACTTTTCAAACATTCAGCAATTTGTATGACGACTATGTGGCAATAAACATATTGACAATCGTGTTCAACTTATCAATAATATTGCAGTTTAATGTAAATTTAAGAGAATTAATTATTATTGATTATGGTACATACTTAATATTTCAAACGAAAAATCATTGCCATCTGATGAGAAGCCTGCAGAGAGAGAAAACACCCTGATTGAGTTATTGTCATTTAGATGTATTTTACAAACCAACAGGATACAAAGAAGGGACCAGACTCTAATTTAATCCTCAAACATACTTGAACTATTTATGTCTAAAACAAAAACTTTTCACCTGCAATTACCAGTGGTTTACAACCCTCAAACTATATTTATGAATAGATCATAATTAGAATATTTAGGTGGAGATTACAAGTAGATGACATAATTACTGGTGCATTACTATCGAACTCACAATCACTGAATTGGTCTAGTGAATAATGTTCCGAGCTACCAATGGGGCCAATGACCATGGGGAAAATCGTGTTTATTTTTATCAGAGTATGCATGAAAATATTGAAGAAAACCATGGTAGCTTGAAGGCACATACCTAAGGTACAGGGTGTCCGGTTATAAATGTAACCCCCCTTTAACTTTTTTATTTGCCCCCGTATAAAAAAATGTTAAATACAAAAGTTGTAAGGATTTTCATACAGTTTTCTGCGGGGTTACTAGAAAAACAATTTAACATCGAAATTCTACTGTACAGATTAAATTAATATTTTTTTTTAATGGGACAACCTGTATATTCTTCTGTATATCGATAGAGCTATTTAAGGCGAGTTCAGCAATATAAGGTTTGTTGGGTCTAGCTATAATAGCTACCACGTAAATTGCAAGAATGTCGGGTATCTGATTATTACTGAACCCCTCTCCTAAATTATTTATTTGGTGAGCTAGAAAAAAATTCTTCCTTCAGAAGCTTTTCTGATGTTCAGTTGTTCTTCTAGTAACACCGCAGAAAAATTTCTGAAGGAACCTACAACTTTTGTATAAAACATTTTTTTCTAGCTCACCAAATAAAAAATTTAGGAGAGGGGTTCAGTAATAATCAGATACCCGACATTCTTGCAATTTACGTGGTAACTATTATAGCTAGACCCAACAACCCTTATATTACTGAACTCGTCTAAAAGAGTTCTACCGATATCCGGAAGAATATACAGGGTGTCCCATTTAAAAAAACATTAATTTAATTTGCACAGTAGAATTTCGATGTTCAATTGTTTTTCTAGTAACACCGCAGAAAACTATATGAAGATCCTTACAACTTTTGTACTAAAAATGTTTTTATACGAGGGTAAATAAAAAAGTTAAAGGGGGGTTACATTTATAACCGGACACCCTGTACATGGGTAATGCCATACTCCCATGCCCCCCTAAAGCACCGCACGCACTTATGTGATTTTGAGGCCCGGTCAAATTTAATGAGATTTTTGTGTGTTGTCCTCCTGAAAGTCCTGATCAAAACTGTCCATAGGCACATATGAATCATATGACTAGTTTTTGAGATACAGGGTGTTTAAAAATTTGGATATTCGATTTTAAATTTTACAATAAATAAAGGCTTGAAGACATAAACTGGACATCCAAACGATGTTATAAACAGGATATACGGCAAGCATCTATTTTAATTTTTGATGCCCAATCATTTTCGGAATACTTATAAGACCATTTTATATAAGACTTATATTTTATTTATTGAAAATTGCCACATTTTGAGAGATCTTGCAGTTTTCAGCTATATTCGATTTTCCTAAATACAGGGTATCTGCTTAAAACTTGGCTGCACATAAAATGTATTTCTATTTGGCAATGCTCAGAAAATATTCTCGATAAAAGTACTGCTTTATAAAAAAATATTCCTGCCGCTATTAAAATTAGAATAAATCATATAAGATATTCCAAAAAATAAAAAAACCTGACGCAGGAATGTGAAAAAATATTGAAATTAAAAGCCATACATCTGACGAAGTCAATACTATAAAATTAAACGGGATGAGGCTTGTCAACACCAACGATGAATTTTAACATTGTCGAACCACTATATCGATTAATAAATAACTCCTTCCTCATCATAGGCAGGTTGCGTCAAGATGGAGGAGAGTTGAACAGATGAGGTCCCTGAATTCGAAGTGATTCAGGACTCAAAAGCCACGTCACTTTTACCAGACATGTGTAAAAAGTTTGACTTCGGCTATGTAGACTGTATTTTTGAGTATTTTTAAACAGGCAGGAGTGCATGAGTCCTCATGCACCAACCACCCGTGTAGCAGAAGATGGTAGTTGCTGCACCCCTCAATAAAAGCTGAAGAGCTGTTAATTAATGAAATAAAAGAATCAAAGTATTAAATGTCATGGCAGCTGGCAAGAAAATGTTATACGTACATAAAAGTTGTAGGTTTCTATACACTAGGAACTAAGATTATTTGACCTGGTGAAGTCTGAAGAACAACTAAGCCAGACTTCGAAAGGCAAAAAGGAAGCGGATGTAAAACAAGCTTTTAGTCAATTCCTCAAATCAAAAAACATGAAACTAAACTACTTGACACAGTCATAAGGCTAATGGGGCCGACCACTAAATCCATAAATTGGAAAAGGCAAAGGTAAAATGAAGTCGCAATAAAAGTTATAACCCGATGCGGAGTGTAAGAGCTACCTAGTCATAACATTTTTAAAGGAATAAACTGGTGGGTAAGTCAAAATTTCATGTCAGCAACTATGACTAGGTACTTAAAACATGTTCCAATCATTCCAGTCACGGTTAGTGGACAATATCTGGCAAATCATTAACATCTGCTGCTCCAGCATCTTAAATAACACATCACCACTTGGAAAATTAACAACTGGTTAATGGCGCGCGTAGCTTAGAGACCATACTACATTAGTATCGTGACAGCACATTCTAACTACTCTAACACCAGATCGACTTGAACAATAATATCCCATTATTACGTTTCTTTCTGTGTCGTAATTAATGAAAAGCTGATACTTTACGGAATTCTAGTCTCGAGATTTAATTTTATTCGTAACAAATTAGCATCGATTCTCCTCCTCATGGTTATTGTCTTTAATGTTAGATGGGGCCAAGCGCAATTGGAAAACTCCGAAATTTAGATGTTGAAGTACGTCTACAGGCTACAACAGGTAATATTGGAAAATCGAGTTGACCTTCATTTAGAGGTTCCCATATTCCATGCCTCCAAAGTAATCCATCTCTTTCCAGTCTTTCCTGCAATATGTTGCTCTGATTCCAAGTGCCAAATTCTCTGTCGCTGCCTACATAACAATTAAATGGAAATATTTATTTATTAAAGCACATGCTATCCTGATGTAATCTCGAATGTGTGGTTCGCATGAGGAATTTGGCCTCTGAATATTTTGAAAATTAATTTTTGATATCCATTTCGGGTATCAACAATTCATCGACATTTTGTTATTAGCCGAGACTTCGACCAAAATGGGCAGGCATTTCAACTTGAATTCCAATGTCCCGTAAGAATTTCTGAGCATCTCTATAACCACGATATAGTATAAAAACGTCTGCCTCTTGAAAATAATTTTGAACTAGCCCAAGATCATTTTGATATTCATAGGTTAATATTCTTGCATTGTTATTAAAATAATTCGAAAAGTATGGCCCATGCGCATCTACAATGTAACCAACAAATTAAAACCGGCTTCTTGAGCCTGGAGATGATGTGATTTATGAATCAAAAATGATTTTCTAAGAACCTGAAAGTTTCTATACTCTTTTGAATTTTTAAATACGTTCCGTCAATAAAAGCAATGGGTTTTGGTAGCTGAGGTTCCGGATTATATAGTTGATTAGCGAAAGATATTACATGTTCTCTAATGAAATATTCACGTTGCATATGATCATATCCTATATTTGATTTACGAAGTTTGGTAGAGAACCTTTAACTTTGCAGTGACTAGATTAGTTGTTTGTCTGCTCGGGTAGGAATACATAGCAGTCAAAATCGGATAGGCCTTATTTAAGTTCACATAAAATTTTTTATCAAATATTTTTTTGTTACAACTCTTGACCTGTTATACATGGCCACATCACTACAAATATCAAAAATATCGCTTACCTGTTCTTTTGCTAAATAGGTCAAATATTTCATCTCATTGTCTGTACAATTACTTTCATCGTCACTGCATGTTTGACGATGAAAGTAATTTTACAGACAATGAGATGAAATCCTTGACTTATTTAGCAAAAGAACAGGTAAGCGATATTTTTGATATTTGTAGCCATATATAACAGGCCAAGAGTTGTAACAAAAAAAGATTTGATACATTTTTTTATGCGAACTTAAATAAGGCCTATCCGATTTTAACTGCTATGTATTCCTACCCAAGCAGACAAACAACTAATCTAGTCACTGCAAAAACCGTTTACAATACGCCGAAGTTGTGAAATGAAAGCATTTGATTTGGAGCCTTTAACTGCATACTATACAGTTAAAGGAGTGCATACGGCCTATTATTATCCCTGAAGCCTTTTTGAAAGGAAAGTACCACCAGCTGATCAATATCACAATGACCGGGGCATATTCTATCACATCAGGGATAAATGCCTTTTCTTATAAATAGGTCAAGCCTTGTTTTTAAAGAAATATTAATAAAAGTATCTTAAAGACAAATAAAACAATTACGACGACGATTAAAAAGTACCTTAAAAACAGTTGGGTCGGGAACTTCAGTATAAACTTGAAGCTCATCTAAAATACTTTGGTGGCAATTGAATCATAATCGAGAGCTTTCATTCGGGTCCCCCTCTAGAACTTACAGGCCTTTGCTTCTATTAACAGCAATATTTTTATTCTACTCATTTTGACAAAAGGAATTACTTGACGAGAAACATTGACAGATTCTCAAACAAAACAATTAAATCTTAGACGAAATGCGATTTTAGACACCGTTAACAGCACTTATTTAATTATAATACAACAAAGAATAAATAATTATTAAGTACTTAAAATATCACAAAATATCAATATTTTGACTTTGTTTCTAGCATCACCTAGAAACCAAATAATGGAATAGAATAATTAATAGCATAGTGGTCTGCGATAAAGCAGATCACGAATAATTTAATATCTGCTAACCATATCAGGAAAAAAGGGTACTTTAGCATGACAATGTTCTAAACAAGTGGTTTCTAAAGTAAAAATGAGTAAAGTTCAAATATACCTTCCCTCCACATGGATTTACTAGTTAGGAAATGTATGTAAACATGTTATGTTTCATTTATCCTATCAGCTCGTTAAATGTAAATTGTAAGAAAATCTACGAGCTTGTATCTATGTGCATCATTTTAATGGGCATCAGTCAGTGCTAACCAGCTTTACTTCATTATTTGGATAATGTCATCCCAGTCGTTTGTGAGAGATATATCTCAATAAGATGCACTTTTACCCTAGATCTTAATCCCGAATTCGGTATAAGCAATTTTTTATCAAATTGTAGACATAGCAATGAAGAATTTGATCTTTCAACTGAAAAGACTGGATTTACTAATCTTGGGCAGAAGTCGATCAATCAAGTTATAGGCCCAAAACTATAGATATAGTAAAAAGCGATTTTATCGTGCGCACCATAAGGCCGCTTTTGACTATACATTGAAATTACTGTTAAGGATTTTGTTTTCGGTTCACTAGTCAAATGTTGAAAATGAATAGGTTTTGAACATTCACGACGCTTTTTCTTCAATCGTGATATGAGGCAGTAAAATGAGTACCTAATTTCGTTTTGAAATTTAATTGTGTGCACATATTTGTACTCTTGAGGTAGACACACCAGTAAAAAAAATGTGCTAGCCTAACGCATGCATAATGGCGTATTTTCGAAAAGTATTTTCAAACATGCAAGGTTTCTTACTAAACTGTAGTACGATGGAACTACATGTCTTTTAATTAAATACATTTTATTAGAATTTTAAATTTTGCGAAAAAAAACTCTAAATTTATTTATTACCTATAACATACCTCATGTTTTTGAAATATTAACGTTTTTCACATATGATTTGACTTAGAGTCAAACGATTTGCACTTTCCTATCTTAGCATTCTGAAATCTGTCGTACTGGAAAACCGAAAAATGTGTACTTCCGGCTAAGTTGATTTCAGACGATAGATGATGCAAACCTAAGATAAAAGAATATTAATCGTTTCACTCTAAGTTAAGCCGTTTAGTATGAACAGCCTTTCTTAGTGTGTAAGAGATAATACATATTTCGAAAATTGTTGCATTTAGGCATATGGTATTTTATATCAAATATATGCAGAATTGTTGGCAGAACTAGCACGAAATTTCTAACTAGAATGATATAGGAGCTATCAAAAAAAGCCCGACGCACTATTGCAGAACCTGTATACATTTATCTGATTTGTTGTCGTTGCACTTATCAGCTTACCTAAATATCCGTTTTATTGCAGAAGATAAAAGATGGTAATTAAATTTAAGTAATCTTTAAAAGGCAACAATTAGCTATAAAACCAAACGAGTCGAGAACAAGCAGGAAATGAAAAAATCATGTAAAGCAATGAGGAAATACATATATTATATTGATCCCGAAAACAAAAGCTTTCTTCCCGCAATTACCGGTGCTTTACTGATTCGCATATGACGTAGATATAAATTTTTACTGATTAGAGTAGGTGGAGAGGGACCGTCAACATGCAGCCGTGAAGCGAACGTCAATCGCATTAAAACCAGCAAACTACAGAATTCAGCCAGGTTAGTTCCCTGGTTTATTTTCAGCGGTTCAATAGCCAACCGCGAGTATATAGTGCGGGAGATAAAGGTTAAGGTTGCAAGAAGCAAGTAATCTGACGACTGAAGAGACGAAATGCGGTCGATGGAAAACAATCTTTTGGGCGCTGTTAGTAGGGTGCCATCATTAAGGTAAATGTTTTAAAAATTTTAGAAGTGTTATTATTTGTTGCTTTTATTTTTTATAAATTTAGTTCTATTCATTTACAAACACAATGGACTATAGGTACTTCTCGTAGTTTGTTAATTTTTGATTGGTTTGTAGTTTGTTTTCTTTTTCGCGTATCTAATCTAATACCTTCCTGAATGAAGAAGAATATTGATAATCAATTATAACAAGTACCTATAAATTAAAGGAATTAAATGATTTATTTTATTTACTTGCTTACTTAATGTAAAGTAGTTTTGAGTTGCCATAGGCTAAGTTCAGATAGCTCTGCTAATCATAATCATAAAATATGCATCCAAAAATGTGTATGAATGTAGACAGTATATCGATCTCAACTTAAACCGGTTCTTTATTTACTCTTGACAATGCAATACAGATATGTGGTTCTTTTTTTATATGATATTGTGAATGCGCCTTAACCATTTCATGTATTCTTAATTCAAAATGGCTAACGCCGTTGCTAAGTCTCATTCCGCTTGATTATCTCCAACAACCTAAAATACTATTTTCACAAAAAGTTATAACATGATGGACGATTGGATGGTAATTGTGTACATAGCTCTATCAATCTGACGTCAATTACTTCTATAAAATTTTCATGATTTCTACTTTTTAATATCCACTTCTGGGTCATTTTTATGAAATAAAAAACATTTAAAAAAATATATACAGACGATACAGTAGTAAGTAAATCAAAGCCCCGAGGGTGTTTACCAACTCAATGCTAATTAAATACAAAATATTTTAAAAAAATCTTGAATATTTCGAATTACCGCTGCTGGATTGCAACAACTTAAAAAGTCGAATAATAGACAGACGAAAGGGTATGGTAAATTAGAACCCCTTGGACCACTATTTATATACTCCTCTACTTTTTTGACGTTAAATATTTTGACAATAATTTGAAAATTTTTAGTCTCCACCATCACGGAACAACACAAAAAAGCTATTTCTGCAAAAAATCAAAAAATAATGCTGAACTGAAACCCCTGGAATAATTGCTGTTTGCCTACATCTGCCAATTTGACTTAAAATAATATTACAAAAGATAGGAAATTTTTGGTATCTGCCAGTAAATTCTTTTTAGATTCATTTTGTCCAATAATTTTCGTAAAAAGTTACAAAATGGGCACTGTACTGCTTTGACGAAAACTTAAAATCTAAACTAATCATAGCCATTGGACCCATTCATTATTTTCAACAATCTGGAAATTAAAAGATGAACGGATGTTCGAATAATAAACTTTTGCCAAAATTTTAAGAAAATAATGATTAAAATTGACTTGTACAAAGTTATTACCCATATTGGAAGGTATAAATACTATCTACCTTAGTGGTACCTATTTCAAAAATATGTATTATCCTTATCGAGGCTATTTTAACCAAATAAACCATAACACGCACAAATTTCTTTTGCGAAGGAAATAGTTGAGGACACCAGTCGATATTTGATCGAGTTATTCCATCTTCAAATAAAATAAAATTGGAATCACAATTTTAAATTCGAATTTGAATAAACTAAAGCTCTTGTGAAGAAGAATGTTAGATGGGGAGAAAATCAAGTGTTTAAAAAAATAGTATTTGACAGATATGATCCGAAAAAATGGAAATAGGACAATTTACCGCAAATTGTACTGAAGGCGCAAGAATTTGTAAATATTAGATATTAATATGTCATATGCATTCCTTATCATAAAAAAAAACCTATATTAAATGTTTGAAATATTTACGCTCTGTACATGTGATTCATAAATTGCAAAGCAATGTGTTTATATACTAGATATACGAAATATATTTACTGATTGAATATACATATTATAAAATAATTATGCAATCATATTATATACAAATTATTTTACCTGATATATTTTATTTAAATAAACTAACTAAACTGAAGGCTGCAATCGATCTTTGGAAATAATCGTTTTCACTCTTAAATTCCCAAGTGATTACATATATTATCGGTTCTGGCTCGAATGCTATGACGTTCGTCTATTTGTCCAAACTAGTTCTAAATTTTAATGTGTTTTATGCTCTATAATTGTATTCTTATACAGGTTAAACAAATTGAAGTCGGCATTGTTTTTAGTTTCTTTATTATTAAAGCCACCAGGTTACTTAAATTAGTAAACGGGTATAATTGTTTCCGCTGATGCCGAAAGCAGAAAAATAATTGAATGCTGCATCTTCCCGGTATTTTTAATAACGTACATTCTTTAGCCAGAACATCTTGTATATTTATATAACAATTGATTGCTAATCGTTTTCGCAACGTAAAAAATACATCCCTATGAGTTTTTAGCCTTAGACTTAAAATATTATGTGCATGTCAGTTTTCGTCAAGTATATCATGCACAGGGGCCTTGAACGATGTTTATTTCTAACTTATCAAGGGAGGCGGTGGAGAAAAATGTAAACAAAGAAATAATATATTACATAACGAGTGTTGAAAGTACAAGTTGTCAAACGAGGAGCTATTTAACATGACGCGTCAGTCATGTGCGGAAATCCTTCGAGGTTGAAAACGAACGCTATTTTTTCTACCACCTATGAAAATGACACGAAAAAAACCTTAAAACGATTGTTAATCACACGTGTGTTGAAATTAATATTTCAGTACCTGTGTTGAAAAGTACTCCCCGCATCATCCACATCTCTCAAGTCAAAATGTCAAATCAAATAAGCTGAGAACTATTCAAACAGAGTTCTGTTGAAATGACTACTTGTCAACACAATGTGTGTTTTCAATACGCGTGTGATATTAGCAATTTTTTAGCTAGGTTAACTGGGCTTTTTTTCTTATTTTCATAGGGGGTCCTAGAAAAAATTATTTTTCATGCGACCACTTATGAAATTAAGACAAAAAGTACAGCTCACGTGGCTAGAAAACACCTTATATAAATTTTCAACATACGTGTTTAAGAGTAATTTCAGCGGGACTTTATTTGAATACGAGGTGAATGTTGCCAACTTGACACCATATTTGCTTTTACATTTTGGCTTGACGGGTATGTATGACGCGACTAGTGCTTTTCAACACGCGTGTGATATTAATCATTTTGATAAGAATCTCAAAAGGATTTTTGTGGCAAAGATGGCCGTAGGAAAAATAGTCTACATTACTCCTGTGTAACCTCAGAGGATTTCCGTATTCGGCTAATGCCTCGTGCTAAATATTCTCCTCATTTGAAAACAAGTATTTTCAGTGCTTGTTATGTAATATACTATTTCCTACGATCTTATGAAAATGCGAAGAAAAAGCAAAGCTACCGTGGATTGAACCCGTCTTATATCACACGCGTGTTGAGAAATTTTTCAGCACACGTGTCATGTGTTGAAAAGCAATTTCAACTCCGCTCTATATTGAATAGATGACCAGATCTGTTGGGGTTTGGAACCTTCGGCAACATGCACTAAAACAGATGACCAGATGCTATCAATTTCACATTTTGAAAATTGTGTGTCGCTTGAGGTACGTATCGCGGTGCTTTTCTCTTTGTCGATATTTTTAATGTTTTTCCAATTTTTTCTGATGTAATATTTTTAAGTAACATTTTGATTCAATATTTATTTATTTATTTAAATAATATATTTCCTCAATTAAAAAGTGATGACACAATAATTGATGAAAGTCAAAAGAAACTTATTATACCTAACTAAACTAGACAAGACATTAACTGACACATAAGTAACTAAAATATTCATCCATGGTATAACAATTTTTGCGCAATAATATGTTCTTTTGCCGTTTTTTGAATATATTAATATTTGGAGAACTCTTTATGTAAAAATCTTGCATTCCCGAAAGTAGAAGCTCCTCTGATAACTCGCTGTTCAATGGTGATCAGGAGTCAATAAATTTCTCGCGCGGATATCATGCCCATGCATAACATGGTAGAGATCTGTTCTTATAAACCAAGACAGATAGTTCCATGATATAAACTCCAACTAATGTAAAAACTTTTAGTCTCTTGGATGAATCACGAATCACGACATGGCTCTCTAAATTTTAGACGAACCATTGTCCGAATTGCATATTTTTGGATCAAAAAAACTCCGTCAGCATAGACACTTAATCCTTAATTCAAAATACCATATCTTAAATGCCTATTAAAATTAGCATAATATAGAGATAAAAGAGTTGGAGTGCTACAATTACAACAAAGAAAATTAAGACCATAACAGGCTCTACGTAATTTTGCGCACAATGCATCAACATGAGGTCCCCAGCTAAGTCTACGATCCACAAATATCTCCCAAATTTTTGTATGTTCACTGGTTTTAACTTCTTCCTGAGATTCTCGAAAAACAATTATATTGTCGTCACTATTTTCCCGTAAGATATAGTTCATTATTACCGTTTTTGTTTTTATTAATATTAAGGAAATTTTTCTCAGACCAGAACACAACTCGCTGCTAGACAGCTGCGGCATCAAGAATGAGGATATTTTTTCACTCAATGAACATAAGAAATTGCCTGAACATTGTTGGAAAAATTGTTAATGTAATTGATTAGATCATTAGAATAAATGAGATACAACAATGATTCGAGAATTGATCCCTGTGGAACACCCTGCTGATTAATTTTACTAGATATATTATTAAGTTGAACAATTTGAGATCTTCCCTCTAATCACGACTTAAATAATTTTAATGGCAAGCCTCTTACCGCGGGGCGGCCCAACTTGGCAAGCAGTAATCCGTGGTGGATAAAATCGAAAGCTCCAGAAAAATCGATAAGAATACCTATAACTGCCAGTCGAGCGCCTGTTTCTGTACTCTTATTTTTTGTAAATCCATGTTGAGCCTGTGAGAGTATAGTATTAACGTTCAATCAAATATGATAATTGCTCTATCCTGTTCTATATTTCAGAGATGGTAGTTAGAAGAATAATAGGTCGTTAATTTGTTTAGCCGTTAGAGTCTCCCTTATTCTTATATAGTGACACTACAGTTGTTAATTTCAACTTGTCAGGAAACGCACCACATTCGATTGACAAGTTCATCAAAAATGCAAGTAATTCAGATAATTCAGTCTTACATGGTTTTAACAAAGAGTTGGACTTTTCATCATATCCGCAGGCACTGAAAGTCTAAAGCATAACTATGAGTTTTCGGACATCTGGATCATACAGAGGACACAAAAACATAGTAACAGCCTGTAACAGGGGATATTTGATTCAAGAAAATGTACATCACAAATTTTATTCAAACGACCTGACCTAATAAAATGATCGTTAAATTCATCGACCACTAAGCCATTCGGAAGCCTAACACCGTATCTAACCACTTCAACAATACTGTCACCAGTATGCTTTTGCTGGAGTTTGATAATAATAGTTCTCCACATAGTATTGGGGAGTAGCAAGGGATGCATCATAATGTCTAATTTGTGCTCTTTTTAATTCACCCCTATATAATCTAGTCAGCTGTGAAATTTAGTTATTTAGGTAGTTTGTTAGAACTTAATATTTGTTGTTTTTAATTTGCTTCTTTTGTATTCTAAAAACCAACCAAAACGTTTACTGGATCTTTGTTACATTGGCACCGCAAGCTTGAAAGAACCACTGTATTTTTCTTGTTTCCACTTAAGATAGTCAATGATATCAGCACAAGCGGTTTCTGGCTATTAATGCACTATCTTGAGAAAAATGTATCGTGTATGCAGAAAGGAAATAAATGATTTAAGTTACTTTTCCTACGACCCCTTATGAGAAACAAAACACATTTAACTTAGTTAGGAAATGCCTAATATAACACGCTTTTTTAAAACAAGTTCAACGCGTATTCTATTTGAATTGTTGGTAGTGGCTGTCAATTTTAGTGTATATTTGATTTGACATTTTGACGTGACAGATGTGGATGACGCGACGAGTACCTACTTTTTAACACACGTGTTGAAATAGCATATTAAAATACTAGTTATAAATTACCATATTTTTTCGCACGAGCATGAAATTAGGAAACGACCCGCTTGCGGGCAGTTTCCTTAAAGTGCGAATGCGCTAAATGTCTTTTAAAACGTGTATTTTATACTATTTTTTCTATTTTGTAGGTTTTTTAATGAAAAACATTAATTTATTCTAGTCGCGATGAAAAGTTGGGAGGCCATCTTGTCACTGTCGACGTCTGTATTAGTAGGAATCCCATTCAAAGCTGTGTCGAAATTTTTGCTAGTGGGCTTACACATTGAACAATTTTGTTAATATCATAGCAACCAGTCAACAAAAGTAGTGTCGAAAAGAGGTTCATTTCGACACTCCTTTGCTTATCGAAATGGAATCATTTTGAACGCAAAATAGCAAAAATAGATTTTAACACGCGTGTGATATTAATAATGGTTTTCTTTAAAATGTTAAGAGTTCTTTTAGTGTCATTCACACAAGTGATCATAAGAAAAATAGTATACATTATTCTTTTGAAAGTATGGGATCAAACTTGTTTGAAAACTAGTATTTTCAACACCCATTATATAGTGCACTAATTAAAGCAAATCGAGGAAATTCCGTTACGAGACTATGTGGGAGACAGTAGAATCCGTCTCGGAAGTACTCGAAATATTTTGATAAAAATGTAAGTACCTACCATATAAATACAGTCCCACGCAAGTACCTTTTAACGAATGATAAGAAGATACGAATAGAATTTGGCCGGTGGTTTCTGAAGGCTAATATGCATATCCCAATTTACTAGGACTAATTATAGGAAGCAATGATTCTAATTTTGGTAATCAGGGCATGTATAACGGAAAAAAAATCATCATTATTGGAGTAATAAAAACCTTATACGAAATATTCATTGTATTGCACACAGAGAAAAAGGATTGTTTGATATAACATATATTTATGTTTCTTCAAAGAAATGGCTTCGTTCCATATGAGCAACGAAATAATACCTTTAAATCAAAAAATACGTTTTTTTAAATGCTTGTCCAGTTTACATAGTAATAACAAACAGGCGTTTTTTATTCAACGAACTGACTTGCTTGTTTTAAGTTTGTATTTCGTTAAATGTATTAATTATATTTTTGTTCTTAACACATACATTATTATTAAAAGTTATCCAGTTGTTAAATTCAACTGGGCTTCAGTAATTTTAATAAAACCTGAAATTATTACAAACATACAACACTTTAATTCAAAAAATACATTTTTAAAACTAAACAAGTGCTTAACTTAAAAAAAAATAAAAAAAAAGCAACGGGGTTTGAACCCGGGCCGCCGATAGCCACCGATAGCCGCCGATAGTCGCCGAATTGCGAACTAACCATCTAGACCTCTCGACCACGAGGGCTCTTGCGGAAAATCAATTGCATCGCGAAGACATGGCGCGAATGCAATCGCTCGAGTCAATGCCACCTACACTAAATGCCGTTGGAATCAACGGTCATCATAAAACGCAACTGCGCATGTTAGAAAAAGTCACATTGTAACATCTAGATGCTTCTGCCATTATGCTGTTCGCGCGGCGTGCGGCGTTTGCTGTAAACTAAACTGCATCGTGATTGGTTACCGGACCTGCATTAGATGACGCTCAGAGTAGACATAAACCCACGCAATTTGTATTTCCTGTAAAAATCAGGTAAAAAATAATTATCATTGAATTTAATGACCCCCTCACAGTTACAGTATAATTATAGGTAGGATAAGATAATATTCGATTCAACGAAGCAGTAGGTATTTTTTAAAATACCTATTTTCTTGAATACATAGTCTGTGCAATATATTTAGTGAAAGTTAAAAGCATTTTCTTACAATTTAAACAGCCCTAACTTTTAAAATAAGATATATTTTGTTTCAACATTTTTATTAACGCAATGTGTAATACATGATAATAATATATGTTATCTAACAATTTCTGTCTTATTCTCAAGAAAAAATATTGTACCTTGAAATTGTGTAAAACTGCAGTGAAATTAGGATACAGGCATATATTTTCCAAAAAGAAACGGAATATTTAAATAAAAAATGTGAGTTTTTCTCAAATGTGAATTTCAGTTACAACAAAAAAGCGACTTTCAAAAAAACGCGTTGCTTTAAGTTAACGAGGTCTTTTTTCTCTGTGATAGGTACCTTTCAGTATAAATATATGATGCAGTCTTATCGAGTCAAAATCTGTTGGGCCATAATTTTCACGATGGTATTTCAATGGGTAAAAGCTAGCTTACACTGGAAGATGTTTTTGATGTGTAAACATCTTACGCGGCGGTGTAAGGGTAAATCTCGGCAAATGGGACGGAAATGTGAATGCGGATTGGGACGGAAATATGTAAACGGCTGTGACATCATAACCATTCGCAGTGATTTTACGAGGGCTGCTCAAATATTTGTGCATGCCGATAGAGGATATGTTTACACACCAGTGTCTCGAGTACTAGCAGACTCGCTCATTTTTTGTGATGACCCCTGCGTAGCTGTTCGCCAAGGAATGCATTTCAACTCGATGATGGGACGTCACACTATACTCGTAATATTGGCCTTTTACTTAAAGAACTTATCCGAGATCGTTATATCGCTATAACCGGACCAGTTCTATGGCCATCGCGTTCATAGGGCGTTACGCTTATAGATTTCAACTTTCGCGATTTTTTAAAGAACGAAATGTATAGGAATCGTTCAGTTGACAATTAGAAGTATTATATGTAGTATCGATAATCGACGAACGCGGAATATTAAAGGCAACAATAAGAGTTTTTAAATGTGCACTGAAATATATTGAGCAAGAAGGAGAGACGTTTTTGAGCATTTAATGAAAATTAGCAAATGTGCCTTCCCTGGTTATATTCCCTGTATATCCCTAATTTCTAAATATGATTCTACGAAATTATGTTCAAATACATCCGACAACCATCCTAATATATTTTTAAACTAACTCTAAAGGCTATTTTTACGTAAAATTATTTCAATGTAAATATAGTAATTGTAATTAACAAACAAAACAGGCCTGTTGATACAAAACTAATATTTAAAGTTAAGCTGCAGTTAAATCAACAAACATCTGCACTTAGCTTAAGAAGTACTTCAACAATCATATAATAGTTAGGCAACTTTAAAATAAATTAACGCTAAGTTTTACAAGTCCGAAATGTTACGAGTTTGAGAGTTAATAATATATTTTTAAATGGCTGGACGCCTATTATAACACAACAATTAAATTTAAAATTAATTCTAAATACTAAACAATTTATTTAAAATTGTTTTTCATGTGTGTATGCAGATATGTAAATTGTGCATCTTTATGTGGCAACTATTAACACCATTCACCTGAAATCCAATGTTTTAAAAGTAACTGCTGGACAGTTACTATTACAGTATGGAAATGTCAATTTCGTTAGTTGCGTACGTACTGTAAATACCCATACAGACTGTACCACGTAATTAAAAGTAAATGTTTTAAAATTAGTCATAAATTTAATTATTGGGCAAAGTATTTTCTAACTACTTGAAACCTACCTGAAAGTTTATCATGGTTCAAATTTTCATTATATTTTATGTTCTTTAAGACTGCTAAAATAATTTATATGTTGCTAAAAAGTGCTTCATATACAGAGACATCCAACGAGGACTAAACATAGCTATATTTATGGTTTTCCTTGTGTTATTGAAAAATGTGAAATAGTTAGTGTATGTTTTTCCGTACAATCTAAGAGAACATTTAAGAAAATGATTTTAGTTGAAACAAAAGGCATACGACCTAAGATTTGCATTTTGTTAATGGAACAGCTTATTTATTGGTTTGTTTATGAAAGCGGAAGCCCCTTTTTAATCTTTCAAACTTGCCATAAAAATATATTTTTCCACTTTATCCGGTTAATTTTCATGAATGATTTCTCTGATGATATTCTACAGATTTCATTTGTTCCCATAAAACATGTCCATTATTGTAATACCAGAGCTATTTCTTGGTCATCTTATGGTTCTATTGCGGCCACTCCACTTGGGGTACCGCTGGTTCTAGAAGTCGACAACACCACGAACTGCATGAGATGGAGCTTCATCCTGCTCCAGCAGAATATCTTCATATCCTGCCAGTAGTAGTTCATCCAGGAGGTACATCGGGATTTTCATGAGCTTGAACATTAATATCATGTTGGTTATACAGTCTCGCAGTAGTGAAGGCAGCTTCATTCGTTTACAATTTTTTTTTAATAAAAATGGATCTCTATCCTGATTACTTATAATTAAACGGGAGACGAACTGAAAACCTAGTGTTTCTGCGCAGCCGTTAGTTGTTGGAGTGAAAGAACTCTAAATTGAAACAATTCATATGGTTTATGTTATGTTCTTTGGATGCTACCGTAACTAATTTTTCTTAGAGCATAGCGGACATTACGGCAGGTTTCTTGGATTGTTTTTAAAATAGTTTAGCACTGTAGGAGACCGCACCATGGTGCGATGATGCGCTTCTTATTATGTAAAGACTTAGTTAATTAGAATAAACTCTTTATTCTACTTCTATTGTATTCGCAAAATATCTCCGACTAGTTTCTCTTGCTTTCGCACCACTTATGTAAAAGAGTTTCATGATCTGAAATCTTCCGTATCATCTTCCGTATCAGTACTAAAAGCTAGAATTTGACAGAATAATGACATTTCGTGTTTTGGAAAGTACTTATTGATACCCTGTTTTATTTATTAAATTAAATCGCAAATATCTCACAGGATTAAGTCGGGTGAGATGGCCACCGTTTTGCATAGGAAACGCCTGTAAATTTTTGGTGAGATTTAGGCTTTATAAAATATTCGTTGTCATTGTTTACCTATCATTCGAATAGGTAGGTAAATAAATACGGTCAAAATACTTTTATTTTTGTTTCTTATTATTTATAAAAATTAGCTGTATATGGCCATCTATCGTCGTTCGGTGGAGTCAGTTGGCCAACGCAATAAGGGAGAGACGACCACAATATAAAAATGAAAATAAAAAGAAAAATGCGGTTTTACCAAATTTTTGGCTAGTGCTTAAATAATAGGATGAGCAATTTTCATGAAACCACTTCTGGTATATTATATTACATTCCAACCAATCTTCTTTTTTTCTGGCATTGTTATAGCTTTCTTCGCATCCTACACATTCAATTTGATCCACCTCAGGAAGGGCATCACTTTGTTCTTCATATTGAACTTCTATACCCTTCCCCTCATCAGAACTCGGCGAAGGTGAACGTTTCCCTTTTTGGTCAATTGTTGTTTTTGACTTTTCGTTTTCGGTTTGTGCTTCTAAGTTTGTTCAACTTTTTTGCGGACTTTTTTTTCACAGTAGCAATGTGGTCAGGAGAAATTAATAGGGTAGCAATGGTCTCTGATCCTTTTTTTTTCAGAAACAACTAATTTGCGTATGGGATTAATCTGATCTTAGAGTTTTACAGACGACACATCAGATGTCCCTTTCACTGCAGTTGTTCATCGAGGTTCTGTATCAGCATGGCTATAGGATGGCATCAAATCATCCATCATGATGATTGGGCGTCTAACTTCTTTTGTTCCTTCCTGTCTTGAGAGTTCGATTGTTAAGTATTCGTTACTTATGTGAGGTTTCTCTGGTCATCTCTGGTTTCACAACAACAACCATTCAATCAAATACTGTGTAAGCATGATTGAAAACGGAATCAGGGTTCCAGGGAAATATACCAGTGGCTCTGAAGCCACGCATTGTATTTCCAGCGGTCGCTGACTTTCCCCAGCTCTTCGTTAAAAGTTCACCAAATTGGAGTCGCCCTAGTTTTCTACCGGGGTGCATTAATTATCTGTAAGCTTGATCCTAGAAAAACTTAAGAGACTTTAAAAACGCCCTATCGAGTGGTTGCAAATAATGGGTAGTAGGCGGAGGTAGACATAATAAAACGACATTATTTGCTTCAGCGATTTCTAGAAATTCAACATAAGAATAATGAGATGCATGTCTGTCAAGAATTAGTAATGTCTTTCCTTCGCCTGTACGTGGTAAAAATGGTTTTCTAACCAAGTCAAAAAAAAAATTCAGTAACATAGGCTGATTTTTGAGACATCACAATATGTGAACCAGGCGGCATTGAATCAGTCCACTCTGTCTTTAAATTCTTGCCTTAAATATACAGACAGGTGATGGAATAAAAACCCTCGGCATTACAGCAAGTTATGCACGAGATCGTCTCACCCTTTTTCCCTGATGTCACTCTAACTGCGCTCCTTTTTCAGCTAAAACAGGGTCGATTATTTAATTGAAAATCTGTTTCATCGACATTATACATGCACCCAGGTTTGTCGAAAAGCTAATTTTTCCAGTGTTTCTTACAGGAGTTTAATAGTTATTTGTTTTCCTAGGCAGCAAAGTAGTAGATCGACTGCCGCGGCCTAGGCAGTCAATCTAATTTGCTGCCGAGTTGAACATATAATTATTTCTCCGATTGTTTATAATGATATATGTATATTGTATACTTGCAAATTATTACAATTCCCACAATCTTTTTATTTTTCCTGTAGCGATAAATTAAAACAAAATTTGATAGAAATCGCAAGTGTTCGAACGGTTGGTTGCTATGGAAATGTAAATATGTTCATAATAATTATAGTTTGACAACTTATGTCAAACGTTTTATTCCCATGGAGACTAATCATTTTGCTGCCTAGGCAGAAAAGTACTTACCTTGCTGCCAAGGTAGGAAAAGTAATACTTTGCTGATTGACATGTGTCTTCAAAATTAATATTTGCTGTCAATCGGAGAAAAAATCATTTCTCGCATTTAAACGGTTCATGCCCTCACCTCGCCCTAGAGATACACCCTCAACCCTGCGAATAGCCAAATCGGGATGTCTTCTCAAAAAAGACCTAAACCAATCGGAACCGGCATTTTCTTTTCCTTTATTGAACTTGTGATTGACATGTAAACATATGGAGGAAAACCGGATTTTTATGCCTTTTTAATATGTTGCATCAATTTGTTTTCATTTGCCTCCCCCAACTTGCTATCCGGTCCCATTTTACCAGTCGGCACATTATTTTTTTATTTTCTTTCAAGGGTTTTCCTAGGAATGCTATAATTTTTTGAAGCGCGGGCAGCTTTAATTGCTCACCGCAGATTTTCTCCAGTATAATTTCTATTTCCAAGATTAGGATTTCCTTCTTTTATACTTCGTTGGCATTTTTCGCCAGTACAGTGGAAATGGAAGTAATAATATATGGCCATCTATTTGGTTGCCATCTCTCCCGAATGTTAGTTTGAGGTTAGAGTTATTTAATGAACATTGTACTCACCTAACATGTTGAAACCGGCATGAATTTCCTTCCAAACATTCACAGTAGAGGGTAGCACAAAACTTTTATAAAATTTTATAGGGACAGGATATTGTTTTTATTTTTTGGGCGCTTTAATGTGACCTCGACTTAAACGAAAACACACTGCCCATGCTCACAGATAAACATTTATTGGCCTTCTCTCCCTAGTGGCCATCTCACTCGACTTTACCCTATGAATGAAATTAATTCTGTTATTAATAAAAATGAATACGAAACGCGGTATTGTGGGTAGAACTGTGTTGTAGTTATACATAAGGTGTTCCAATAAGAAAATGTTAATTTGTATCTCTTTTGTTTCAATTCAAATCATTTTCTTAAGTATTCTTTTAGATTCTATATATATGGGGAGAAATGCTCAAGATGGCTATTTAATTTTTTGTTAAGGTGGAGAGGCAAAATATGGCCCTGTTGAGTCCTCGTTGAATGATCCTGTAGTTGAATATAATACTGGGCTATCATACATTATCTTGGTCAAAGGTGGTCATGAAATGAAAAATTACTGTCTTAGCTTATAACTGTTGTATTATAGTTTCGCTAACTGAATTTATGACATACAATTGTTCCAAAAAGATGAATTATGTTACGAAAGCCCTATTCCACTTAATGGCTACCTTTGGCCAAGATAATTTATGACACCTCGGTACACTAACACATAATATCTCCATAAGTATGCGTTACGTAGCTAGGGACATTGAAAAAATAATGTGTTTTAATTTACTAAATAATTGTTAACAATTATTGTAATTTAAATAAGAATCATTTGCCCATAGCATCCTTTTCGTTTTCCGAATAACAAAACCTTTTCCCAAAAAATGGGGCAAAATTTAGAAAAAGTTTACTACTTAGACTATTTTTCTTTGGTGATAGTTCACCTATTTGGATATATTTATATATCGGCATAAAGTTTTGATTAATTATAAAAGCAAATTTTAATATTGCAGTTATCCAGATAATTAGCTCACATCAGAGGCAATATAGTACTAAAATTATTTATTAGCCATTTTTTGTTATCAATCTGAATTCTTACAGTTTCTTAAAAATAACAACAATAATGTGTTATTTATTATTTACTTTGGAATCCAAAAATATGTACACTACATACAACATTTTTTTCTTTTCTGACAGTTAAAATCAATAAGTTTGCAAGTTATTTACACTTAACGTTTTAGGTCATTTGCATCCTGAATGGAGGGAAATACGGTTCAAAATTATTTATCATACCATATTTGTCACTATTGTATATGGTACCTACAAACAATGACTTCATCGGAGTTTCAGATTAATTACCTGACCAGCCAACCATTCTATTGCATCAATGGAATTACCTACAGAATGATAATTATAGGTCGGTGCTTGATTCCTTTGTAAGCAATAACTGCGATCATTATTAGGTAATTTTATGTTATTTTAAACAACAATGTATATTTTATATCATATATGGGTCAAATAAGTTTAGGGATTTTTTTATTACTAGGATTTTGCGCAAAACACATGAATCAGAGTACGGTAAAAAATTAACGTTTTTTTTTCACATTTCAATGTGGCAAAAGAATCAAATATCGCTAGAAAAATTGCGTAGATTTTAGTGCAAAAGCAAATAACAGTAACGATTAAATCAACTGGCATCCATTTTTAATTTTTGTTATTAATTGGAAAATTAATTTCCTAACCAATTATATGTTAGTTTAAACAATAGTGTAAATAAAAGATAAAGTTTCTGCTACAAAAATTATAAAATTGTTTAATCATCAAAATAAATTTTATCGATGTTTTACATGATTTTAAAAAATCTCGGTGGTTGACCGGCTCAATAGGCCTGATGACAACATATAAGAAAATGGTACTTGTGCACATATGAAAACCATTGCGTAAATTCCCAAAGAAAAATAACAAATATAATTCGAACTAATAATTGATATGGTTATCTCAAGTATACGTTACTGTCAACCAACTGAGGTTAGATCCTACGCCACTCAGTCTTCCGAAAAAAAAACATATTTATTTCATCCTCTATGAATATAAGGTCCAGTTTCACAATCGATGGTAACACCCAAAATGAACTCAGACTATTCAAAAATAGGTGTTTTAAAATACAAAAATGACCGCTGGTAAAAAGCCTTCTAGTTGGAGGCCTGTTTTTGGGTTAGTACTTAAAGTTTCAATCTTGATGATAAAATGAGTAGAAAATAGAAGAAGATTTAATTTAATTTCCTACCACCATAATTTTGATTTTTCGTAATTGGTATTGCATTATCAAAACACGTGGAAAATAAGAAAAAATCTGCGAAATTTTAGTAAGGAAGAGGAATAATATTTAATAATTCCCCTTGTGGAAAAACATAAAAATATTATTTAAAATAAAAAAGCCATGCAGTAACTTGAAAAGAAAAAGAAAGTGCTTGAAGCAAGTTAGAAGCTGCATGACAAACGGATTGCGAAGTGCAAAAGTTTTAGAAGAAAGTAGAGAAATTTGATGAAGAATACTAACAAACCAGCAAGCATGAAATACTTACTATTTTTAATTGAACCATCGATAACTAATATATGCGACTGATGAAAATAGAGGATGAAAATATTTCAACTGTTTATATAATGCTTTAAAAAATGTACCGAACTTCCAAACATTTGAACAAAATCTAAAGGCTTTTTTATCAGATTTTTTTGCATAATTTACTTTGAATATGTTATTCAAAGATAATTTTTTTCTTACCCGTATTTTTTATTATCCGTTCTAACTAATTATTTGTTCAATTATCATTTATTTTCTTTCTTACAGGATTGATCAATTTGTGGGAATCGCAAACAGTTTTAGATTGAACTTACCATTAAAGAATATTTTGTTTAAAAAGATATGCATAAACGTGTCTTACAATAATCAAAAAACTTACTGAGAAAGATGCAAAATAGTTAATTGCCCGTTTCGATAAAACGCATTAGTTGTTTAGCTGCTTGAAGATCGCTTCTGTATACAAGTCCCTCGTAATAATTAATACTATTTATTCAACAGTTAAAGATTACTGGCAAGTAGTAAATCAGATTGTTTGCCCACGTATGAGAAGAAAACAGTAATCGGAGAGATACAAAAACACCAAAATCTAATGGGAATTTGAATACTTGTAAATATATGTGGCAATTATTATTATATTTCTACATGTTTGTGGATGCAGATTTGACATAACATATAATAAATATGATATCTATCTAGATAGTACTTAAATCTAAATTATCCTATATTTTTCATGTGTAAACATCTTACGCGGTGGTATGAGGGTGGTGCAAATGGGATGGAAATGTACAAGTGGATGGGGACGAAAATGTGTAAACGGCTGTGACATCATAAGCATGCGCAGGGATTTTACGAGGGCTGGTCAAACATTTGTGCATATAGGATATGTTTACACATCAGCGTCTCGAGTACTAGCAGACTCGCTTATTTTTTTGCATATTTGATACTCAAAGAGATGCTCAAAGATTTGGCAGGGCCAGTTCGTAACGGTATGTCGTTCTAAACGAAAGAAAAGTGGGATCTCCGACTGTTTTTTTACGGATCTTAAAGGCGCTTTACGAGCGACTATTATTTGGAGAAATTTACCAACAAAATTTGGCCAAATTTTCAAAATTTTGATAAAAATATAATAAAGTCTATTTGACATATACTGTTATATTATATATCTAGGGACTAAAGCAACTCAACAAACAAACAAAGCAACAACTTTCATTCGCAGGATGAAGGCACTTTAGTTCCGTGGTATAATCATCATTTTTTGTACTTCCAGGAAGAGTAATACTGAAATTAGGTATTATCTAGGATTTAGGTAGGCACTAAAAAACACCTGAGAAAGTCACAATTTATTGCAATGGCTAATTGAATACTTTATTCGTCTGCTTTGAAACACTTAGAGCATAAATAAATAAGTTGTCGGTATCATTAATTTTTTATTATGAATTTTATTTTCAAATGGAAACTTGATTTGAAAAAAGGAGCTGATTTTTGCTAAGAAAATCAAGGAAAATTATTAAGCGCAATGTGAGGTATTTGTAAAATGGTGCTGTGCACGAAGAGTGGAAATTTTCAACGAAGATACCCTACGCGTGTTTTTTCACAGGCTCTTCTTCAACGCTTTGGATACATTATTCCATGCTGAAGACCATGCGAATGATATAAACCAAATGACGAAAATACTAACAGGGGACCAGGTTGACAAATCTTTAATGAATGCTCCAGACAACCAGTTTTAAATGGTTAACTGACCTCCTCTTATACAGTATTGGCAGTTCAGCATCAAGAAAGGAAATAAGATATAAATAAACAATTATTATTTGTTTATGAAAGAAAATCAAACGAATGAGATGTAATACTTATCTAATTGTCAAGTATATTGACCATACATTAGTTAACATAGCGACTGTGACCTTAGCCTAAGCCCAAATTTTACCGCAAAAATCGTTTTTAACGGTTTTACACCTAAAGTAATCATTACAGGATCTTTAACATGATTATTAAATCCACACAAATACAATATTTAATAAAAATATTGATATTCACTTATAGAAGTTATTTTGAAGTTACGTGCCAGCTATCATGAATTATAATTAGTTTGATATAGTCAAAAATAAGTAGGTATAACGCTTATGCGCAGAGGTTTTATTGAGTGTCTTCAAGCAGGCACTAAAATAATTCATTTCATTCCAAGGGATGCTAGCAACTCATAATTAAAAAAAAAGTTAATTTTAGCTAATTTAATTCACTTATTTATATTCAGATAGATGTTACGATATTAAATAATCGAATTGTTTTATTGTTAGAATGCTTCATAACGCTGCTTGATGTATAACTAAATGCGACAGCTCCAGAAACTTGCCTAAATGCATGTTTGAAAGTATTTTCTGACGCTCCAGCAAAGTCCAGATATATTGTTGGCAATAGTTTCTTTATTGCTTATGGAATTTTCAACGTACTCCTCGGCGATGGCTGCTGATTTCCATCTTCCATGCTATTTTAAAACATCCACAGATGCGCCAAAGTCAGCTACTAAAGAGGCAGATTTTCAACGCAAGAGTCCAGTATATAATAATAATTTTAGTAGATTAACGAATGCTGATACTTTTTGGGATACTTTTCCAAATATATTTTACCGACTGGGTGCGTAGAACAATGATTGTTCTCATATAACGAACGAAAAATCTCGAATGAAGTTCTCGGCTATATACTTTTGACAGATTTCACTAAAATTGACTGAACTTTTGACAACAACATCTTCATCGATCTTATTTTGTGTGTTTTTCATATTAATCAGTTACATCGTCCACGATCAACTGAACCTGCAGGCTCCTGCAACACCAAAAATAAGAGTTACCTTTATCATTAAAAACAGGTTGTCTGGAGCATCCATTAAAAATTTGTCAACCTGATCCCCTCTTACTATTTTGGTTTATATCCTTCGCATGGTGCATGGAATAATGTGTCCAAAGCGTTGATGAAGAGTATGTGAAAAACATGCGTAGGACATCTTCGTTGAAATTTTCCACTTTCCGTTCATAGAACCCTCGTACAAATACTTCCATTTCACAATTTTCCTCGTCGATTGTGATCACAAAATTAATGATACTGACAACTTGTTTATTTATAGTGTAATAAAGTGATTCAAAGCATACTAATGAAATAGTCAATTGGTCATTGCATTAAATCGTTAATTTATTAGGTATTTATAAATTTATATCTTCATTTTATCTAATTTTAGATATATTATTTCCGGAAGTATAAAATAATGTATATATCGCGGGATTAAAGTGCCTTAATGCCGCAAATGGACTTTGTTGCTGTATTCACTTTAGTCCCTAGATATATATAATATAATATTATACATCATAGATTTTCTTATAGATTCATCAACATTTTGAGATTTTGAATCAATTTTAGTGGTAAATTTCTCAATAATTGACGTCCGTGTAATGCGCCTTAAAATAGTTAGAGATCTCATTTCTTTAATGTTTAAAATGGCATACCGTTAGAAATGGCTCTGCATTCTCTTTGAGTATCAAATATGCAAAAAATCCAGCATAATTTAGATTTAAATACTAGAAAGATGACCTATTTATCATAGGTTAGGTCAAATCTACTTCCAGAAACATGTAATATATTATTGCCAGACCTATACTTAAAAAGTAATTATCCCATTAGATTTTGGTATTTTTGTATCTGTCCAATTTTTTTCTCATACGTGAGCATAAACAGTATTAGTTATTACGAGGGACTTGTTTCTATACAGAAGCAAACTTCAAGCCGTTAAACAACTAATACTTTTTATCAAAACATGCAATTAACTATTTTGCGTCCTTTTTAGTAAGTTTTTTGATTATTGTAAGCAATGTTTATGCATATTTTTTCAAAGAAAATATTTTCTAACGGTAAGTTCAATCTAAAACTGTTTCGGTATTTTGGATAAAACTATGTTTAAGTGCCTTTTGCCTAAGGTTCCAAGCCCTAACATAGTATCTTTTATAGTAACATGTAAAGAGTCGACATATTTTCATCCTCTGTTTTCATCATTAGCATTTATATATTGCTATCCGATGCAATAATACATAAATTATTATTTTCAATCATTGGGTTATTATAGTATAATACAAACGTGTATGCACCGTTTCATTTAAATGTATATCGTAAACATAATAAGGTATCTCCTTGGGTTTCAAGTTTAAAGTTATGAGCGGAAGTCAAGTCTTAAAATAGGGATTTATTAAAAAATAAATCGCTCTCATCTCTCTTACGTCAATCCGTTCCCACCTAAATTATATTTCGCATATCTATGACTTCAATACCTAAAATAAATCAAATATTTAAAAATGTACTAGATATAAAAATAAAACCTTAATTTATCTATTTTTCTCGAGCATTTTGCGTCATTCTGCGTTTTTGGTGCCTTCTCAGATAAGCTGCACCTCAATAGATGTAATAAAATATTTATAAACTTATTGAGTTTATACAGGACACTAACATACCCAAAGAAATAAAATAAAATAAATGATTTGTTTCTTATAATTTCCACCTGCTTGAATGACACTACTGCTATCCATGCATCACATAATTTTACCAAAGTTTCAACCAATCTAAAACGTTTTAGATTTTTAGGATTTCGCTTAACACCCTTGTATTTAAAAAACTAAGCATTTGTGAACCAATGTTTATTAGAACTTTTTCTAGTATTTTTGGATGGCCAATCTCTCGCCGAGCGTTGGTTAGTGCATGTTTTTGTTGTCCAGGGACATGCAATAATATGCTTTTTATTTTTTCTTTCGAAAACGAGGTAAGATCTAAAAACAACTCAAGAGACAAAAAAAATTATTTTTAGTGGCTTAATCATAAAAAAATATAGAAATTGCAAAAAAGTCAGTGGCGTACATTTTTTTCGACAAAAATATTCGACAAGGTGCCTTTATGGGACGCCACTGGACTTGATAATTTTAATTTAGTCTAAGAAAAATTAGCCCCTAATCACTGTAAATAACGCTGCCAAATTTCAACAAAATCGAACAAAGGATATTTAAGATATTTTAAAAAAGCCGGTTTTTTTTTAAATGTTCAACATCCTGTATCTTGAAAACTAAGCATTTCCGGACCTACGTTTATATCAAC
>MU181916.1:817882-834818 GCA_016904865.1 Pissodes strobi
TATATATATACATGATTTACTTGTTTATTTCCAAGCTCTTGTCTGCACAAGTTTTAATGCAGTTGTTAAGTCAGAACCATTTTTCGTGAAAAAGTCTTTACCTACTTATTGCAAAATAACGTGACAATAGTAACACAAAATAAACACGAAAACTTTAATAAAATTCCTTAAGTGGCATAACATATATTTTTATTATAATTCTACTAGTTTTTGTGTGTTTTTCTATGCTAGACCCCTTATTATAAAAGATAGAAAGATGCGGTTTGCGGCTTACTGTTCTATTTTTTTGTGAAACTTTCATTGCCGTAGGCCAAATTTTTACAGCCTGTTTGGTTTGTGATATACGGGGCGAAATTGAAAATCATAATTTTTTCAGTCTCCCTTGTATTTCGATAGTTTGATAAAATTTCGATAAGACAAAAACGGATTCTGATAGATTTTTTTATGTAGAATTCAGTGGCGTACTCAGTTTTTTTCCAGGTGTTACGGATTTTTAGATTTTGGCCAAAGTGTATTATTTTTTAATGGAACACCCTGTATATTATTTTCTTATCTTACTCGTTTCCTTAAGGGCTTTTCAAAAATATATAATTGTTTATGTTTATTTTTAGGAAAAGTTTAAAATTTTACATTTTTCGTAGAAAATATGTGTTTTCTTTGTAGTGACCGCCACTGTAAATGAAAACGAAATGTATAAAATTATTTTGATTATTTTTTTAGGGTGGGTGGTCACTAAGCTTTAAAATATACTCATGGTAATAGTAATAACATATTTATTCATTTATTTTTTTTTTATTACATTGTCTATAATAAGTCATAGAAATCGCTCAAATTGCTTCCCATTATGATCGAGACACTTTTGACATACTGTTCGGATTCTTCATAAAGCATTCAAAATGGTCACTGGTCGTTCCTGCAAAAGCCTAAATGTCTGGTGAGTCGCTTCTCGAAGTTGATCAATGTTTTGGTATCGCCTTTTATAAATTTGGTTTTCTATATACCCCCACAAAAAAAATCTAATACAGAAAGATCAGGTGACCTTGGTGGCCACCTGACAGGACCAATAGTGTCAATCCATTTGTTGGGGAAAACAGCCTCTAAATACTCCCTCACTATTTGGGAATTATGACTCGCAGCGCCATCTTGCTGATAATATAATATATTATTTAAATAGGCGAGAGGGACATCTTCTAATATTTCCATCAAGGCGTTTTGAATTATAGCTAGGTGTCTATTTCCTGTTAAAGGCCCTTCATAAAGAAAATATTTAAGTCTAGTACCAAAATGAAGCACGACACGTTAAATCCAAAGCGTCCTTGGTGCTCTCTCGGATAAATTACTTGCTCACTTTCTTGACACCAGTGTCTCGAATTATGCCTATTCTGAACCCCAGCGCTCGTAAGATAAGCCTCGTCTGACCATACAACCATTCTTTCAAAATGTCTATAGTCTTGCACCATTTCTAGGTACCAATTGCAGAAATTTATTCCACATTGTGCGTCACCGGGGTGCAAATTTTGGACGAGTTTATATTTGTAGGGTTTGAATTTATGTTTCCTAAGTATTAAGTTCTTGATTTGTTTACCCCCACTTCCTCATACAGTTTTCTGCATGACGAGGTTGGATTTGCCCGTAACGGAGGCCACAACATTTATTTCGTCTACTTCCCTGTTTTCCTTGTTGTAAGACTTAGGCCCTGGTTTGTTGAATGATCCGTACTCAATAAGGTTAGCTTGGATTTTTTGAAAAATTCTCTTATCTGGTTGCTTTCTCTCTGGATATCTACGAACAATGTAAAGAGCTTACGAACAGCTGATAATAAATAATGATAATTAAATAATAATATCTAATTACTAGCGTGTAATAATAATTATTTCTATTCAATGACTGTCAAAATTTACCTGTTAAAATACAACTCTGCATTAGCATCTTCATTACATTCGATAAAACAAACATACATATCGTGTTTTTGTAATTTTCGAATTTATTATTTTGTGCCATAATAAGCTTTTTAAGCATTATAAATGGCAAAATAAAAGTTCCAAATTAGCTTAGACACACGCCAATATTTAGCAGCTGTTAAGAAAATTCTAAATGACGCATTTATATTTTTGTTTTCCGTCATCCATGGCTATCCATGATTGTGCATTGATATTAATATTTATGCTGGGCGGCATCGGCATCGTTAGAGGACGCAAAGCTGACATGACTATTTTGAGTATTAAAAAAACGTAAAGATATAAACAATAAAGAATTTCGTAAAACAGTTGCTCATTCCGATAATGCTTATGATATAACGGAGAGCAATTTGAGCAATTTATATGTCTATTAATAAAATAAAAAAAATGGATTAATAAATATGTCATTACTATTATCAGGAGCATATTTTAAAACTTAGTGATCACCCACTATAAAAAATAATCAAAATAATTTTGCACATTCCTTTTCATTTACAGTGGCATCTCACGACAAAGAAAACACATATTTTTACGAAAAATGTGAATTTTTAAACTTTTCCTAAAAATAAATATAAACAATTATATATTTTTGAAAAGCCCCTAAAGAAACGAGTAAGATAAGAAAATAATATACAGGGTGTTCTATTAAAAAATCATTTGGTTTGGTCAAAATCTTAAAATCCGTAACTCCTAAAAAAAAAACTGAGTACGCCACTGAATTCTACATAAAAAAAATCTATTAGGATCCGTTTTTACGTTATCGAAATCTTATCAAATTGTCGAAATACAGCGGAGACTGAAAACACTATGATTTTCAATTTCGCCCTGTATATCACAAACTAAGGAGGCTATGAAAATTTGGCTTACGGCAATGAAATTTTAACAAAAAAATAGAACAGTAAGCCGCAAACCGCATCTTTCTATCTTTTCTACTAAGGGGTCTAGCATAGAAAAACACACGAAAACTGGACACCCTGTACAGGGTGGCTCGAATTCGAGTCTATGGGGAACTCTAAAACCGTAAGAGATGCAGTGTCGGTTAAATCAGGGAAAATTTTACATTTCGGTGCCTAACAATATGCCTTTAAAAGGTTTTAAAATTACCAGTAGTTCCGGAGATATCCGGAAAAAAACCGAAATATAAAAAAATAATTTAAATTTTTTTTCCTGAGATTATTTAAAAACCGATTTCAAATTGGATTGCACTTTTGCTTTGCTACTTTTTCGCTCTATCCAATGGTGGTATCCAGTTTCGAATCCGACATTTCGTCTTCAAGGGGTCATCATCATAAATATATAAGGTGCACCTTTATACTTTACTTGTTTATTTTCAAGCTCTTGTCTGAATAAGTTTTAATGCAGTTGTGTCAGAACCATTTTTCGTGAAAAGGTCTTTACCTACTTATTGCAAAATAGTAACACAAAATGAAGGCAATAAACACGAAAACTTGAATAAAATTCCTTAAGTAGCATAACATATATTTATTATAATACTACTATGTACAGGGTGTCCCATTTTCGATGATATTACGGGGTATCTCACTTACGAGTAAAGATAGAGAGTTGCGGTTTTCACAATACTGTGCTACTTTTTTGTGAAAAGAACGATGGTATAAACAAAATATTCATAGCCCGCTTCGTTTCTGAGATACAGGGCGAAATTGGAAATAATGCATTTTGGGACCCCCCTCGTATCTCCGTTATCGTTTAACATATCGCAAAGCTAAAAACTTGCTCTTATATAGTTTTTTACGTAGAACCCAGTGGCGTAGTCAGATTTTTGCTGTGAGCTGTCAATTTTTAGCTATAAATCAAATTTATGTTTTTTTTTAATGGAACACCCTGTATATTTTTCTTTCGTTTGAATGGAAATTTTATAAGCTTTTCAAAAATACATAATACATAATATGTATTTTAAATAATAAGCCTAAAATTCATAATTTCACAAAATGTATCTCTACGACACTTGATGAGTATAGTATAAGCATTATCTTTTAAACAACGTTATAAGTATTAGTAGGCAGAGATTATCAGAGCAAGGGAATGATAATTTTTTATTGGGAAGACCTGTCAGTGGCAAAATTTATATTTTCTGTATAATATTGTATTTTTTACGATGGTTGAAAACGAAAATTATGAATATTTTGCAAGATATGACATGTTATTCTACTTTATACAGAGCAATGAAAACTCCCGTGAACCTTCTCAACTATTATTCAATATGTTTGTTTGAATATTTATTTACCTTTTGACTTATTTGGGTTTATTTTTTATTTAAGTATCATTTTAATTTATGGATATTCTGAAAGAAGACAACCTGGTCATTTAATGTTTTCCGGAATAAAGCGAACATGGAACGTTTATTCGGCCCCTACCAAAAACGTATAATAAGGAAAATCGTGGTAAGGTCGGTGGCAACGTTCCTTGTTCTACCAATTTTTTTCTTTATTCCGGAAAACATTAAAAGATCAGGATGCCTTCTTTCGGAATGTCTATACATTAAAATGATACTTAAAAAAATAAACCCAAATAAGTCAAAAGGTAAATAAATATTCAAACAAACTTATTGGAATATTATAGCTGAGAAGCTTCACGGACGTTTTCATTGCTCTGTATAAAGCAGACTAACATGTCATATTTTTCAAAATATTGATAATTTTAATTTTGAGCCATCGTAAAAAATACAATATTACGCAGAAAATATAAATTTTGCCACTGAAAGGTCTTGCTAATAAAAAATTACCATTCCATTGTTCTTAATAGTCTCTGCCTGCTAATACTTATACCGTTGTTTAAAAGACAATGCTTATTCTATACTCATCAAGAGTGTCGTATAGAGCCACATTTTGTGAAATTATGGATTTTAGGCGTATTATTTAAAATACATATCATGTATTATATATTTTTATAAAGCTTATAAAATTTCCATTCAAACGAAAGAAAAATATACAGGGTGTTACATTAAAAAAAAATACAAGAGTGTCGTATCGAGACACATTTTGTGAAATTATGAATTTTAGGCTTATTATTTAAAATACATATAATGTATTATATATTTTTATAAAGCTTATAACATTTCCAATCACACGAATGAAAAATATATAGGGTGTTCCATTTAAAAAAACATAAGTTTGATTTATAGCTAAAAATTGACAGCTCACAGCAAAAATCTGATCACGCCACTGGATTCTACGTCAAAAACTGTATAAGATAATTTTTATAGCTTTGCGATATGTTAAAGGATAACGGAGATACGAGGGGGGTCCCAAAATGCATTATTTTCAATTTCGCCCTGTTTCTCAGAAACGAAGCGGGCTATGAAAATTTTGTTTATACCATCGTTCTTTTCACAAAAAAGTAGCACAGTATTGCGAAAACCGCAACTCTCTATCTTTACTCGTAAGTGAGATACCCCGTAATATCATCGAAAATGGGACACCCTGTACACGGTGGCTCGAATTCGAGACTATGTATGGGGAACACCGTAAGAGATGCAGTGTCGGTTAAATAAGAGCAAAATTGTGCATTTCGGTGCCTAACAATATGCCGTTTAGAAGGTTTTAAGTTCGATTCGATTTCTTTAGTTTGAATCATCTTCCTGTCTACTGGGGCAAAAGAGAAGTTGTATTCTTTTAGTCAAAATGTCTTAGAAGGGGGCTCCACAATATATTTTAGTGTCTTGTTTATATAAAAGAATGAACTAATTTGTCAAATGTTCGATATTCCTTCGTTAATGAAATTTCGATTTTCCTCTAAAACTCTGTACGTCCCTACATATCAGGATTTTTCTGTTAGTAGACCGTACTCTATTTTATAAAAGCAGATTTTGGTAAATGATTATAAATAAGGGTATTTCCATATATTTTCTTATGGTATTAACTATTTGCCTCGGCACAGGTTTTCATCCCATTTGTTTAGCATAAACATGTGAGCAGATAAGAAGGCACATCCCCTACTGGCAATTTATATTCAAGTTTATGTTAAATATAATCAAATAATATAAACAACAAACTGTAAATTAGTAGAAAAAAGAGACAAAGTAAAAATAAATTTACGATAATGTGTTTCAATATTCATCGAACTAAAGTTTGAATCGGATAAAATCATATTCGATTCTCCTTTAATAATTCATCAGGATACTGGAGAAGGGTATCCACCACTACATTAACGGAAAATGAAAGAGGTATTAGTAAAATTTCGAAAAGCTAACATAAGAAACCGCAAATGATAATTTAACAGACACTAAACAAGTGGCAAATAGCAAAACTCATCTAAAACATAAGTTTATATATCGTATGATAATATTCGAATCCCCGTTATCGAGTGAAGTCTAAGCAACCATTATGAAATTAATGTTTAGCAATGCAGCCGACGCCGACGGAGGCGAATAAGTGAAAACATCTTAAACTTTGGCCTTGCGCAGAAATTGATTTATATGCTAGTTGCTAATTTTTTTCAACATTATTGCAAAAAACCAGGACATTGCTTACTGTACTCCAGGTCCACTTACAATCATGGCTGGGTTAGTTTGGGTTAAAAGATAGTATCGATCGGGTCAATTGTGCAAGGCATAACTAGAAGATCAGTAGAACTATCACAGACTTGCAGCATGCTGCATGTATTGTTGAAAGAAGCCGTGACAATAATTGGCAGGAATGGACATGAATCGATGATATAACAACTCAAATATATCGAACAAATTTGTAAACATTACCATGATACATCTGCAGCACATGTCAACGCATATGAAGATATTTTTGAGGTATGTAAACTTCTCTCCTTCCTACACGAGCCCATCTCACTACATCCTGAATTCCACATGTTTCCCTTATTTCGCTGCTTCTCTTATGATCATTCCGATTATCCGCATTTCCGTCGTTCTTAGGATGCGTTTGATGATCGTGTTTTCTGCTCTAATTTGTATAGCAAATGTTATTATGGTTTTGCATATTCTTACTTTACTCCTTGTGCTCATATGTTTGTTTCTCCATATGCTGTCTCTCAGGTTTCCCGACACTAATGCGGCCTTTGAAGCTTGAGATTGTACTTCGTTCTTTAAGCCCTTGCTGCTAGTGATGTTTGTTCCGAAGTATTTTAAAGTCTACATCTTCTTGGTTCTTTTGATATATCTATACAACAGAAAATGGGTGGCGAAATAAAAAAAAATAGCTTTATGATGGAAAGAGAAGCTTTGCGTAATCATTTAACATAAAATTTCTCTGAACATCTATGGCACTTTTTCTATCTACTATTTCACCATTACACCTCATTAAATGGACACAACATGCCATCGACGCCTAAACCATGTTTGTTCATAATTCACGTTCAGTTTCCTGTGAAGTAAACTGATTTGTGAGAAAAGTTTCGCAAACACATAAACGAATAGTTCGATTTAACTTTCTATAAATGTTTATTTTAATTTGATAGTTATAAACAGGCTATGAGCACTTCTGACAAAAAAAAAATTGTGGTGCCAGGAAAGTACTTTTATTTATTATTTTTAGGAAATGCAGTTTTTGGATGCAAATGAACGTAGTAGAGCTATGCCAAGTAAAGGCGAAGACATTAAATTTTTGAAGGTTTACTATTTGTGGACCTTTGTCTTGTATTTTCCATATATACCACATACACAACACAATGAGACGTTGTTTTAGCCTTAATTAATTTTTGCGGCATAAATATATTTTTCTACGAATGTTAAATAATTTGCTTATTTAAGATTCGCTTACGATTAGGTAGTAGTGTTCATTAATCACGCTTACTGAATAATAAGCCATTATTATTCAAGGGCTGCGACGAATCACACGAATATTCATCGCTAAGCAATATTTAGGAAATAACCATGCACAAAGGACAATTTAACACAGATATGCCCAAACATATTTTTGTCAAAAGTCAAGTTGTTTTATTGTTGGTTTAATTCCTGTTAGTACATAATACGTAAAAAAAATGCAAAACAACGCATGCTATTGAGTCCATGAGAAAAGGGCGTCCTTCCAAAATGACAGTGAGCAAAATTAATTTTTATTTAAAATTAAATATTGCAGTAGGCATTCTAAAACAATTGGTGAAACATAAAAACGAAACTAAATAATTTCGACCGTGTTTGATAAGATATCAAAGTGACGAACAAGAAGTGTTACATTATATATTTCCTACATGTTGTTGACTCTTTTTATGGCACATTCTACATGGTGTCTGTCTGTCCTGCTCTTCAAGTAGATGATTAAGTCCATCGTACCTCGAATCCACATTCTCCATCTTCTCTGTTGCTCTGAATCAGAGACACGGCAACATTTCTTCAATAAAACAAGGGATCCAGTTTGCCTTCTTGCTTTCGATGTAGTTACCATTCATTTCGTATGGCAGCATCGGACAAATGTCCTATAAGGGGGAAATATTATTTTTTACCTCTAATAACTATACGATATCATATTTTCGTCATTTCTGTCGACACCCCCCATACTGGTGTTATATTTTTAAAATCTTTTAGCTGATTCGCAGTTATTCTCTTTTTTTCTGGAAATACGAGATAACCTGGTGTAATGGGAACACACCATATTAATTTGAAACCATGTGGACCTTGTTCAAATATCCACGATTTCTTTTTAGGCCCTCATCAGAACCAATGGACAATTTGCATGCAAATTCTTTCTTATTGTAACTTCATACCACACTATAACTAGCTGAAGAAGGTCCGACCCATAGTTTATAATATCCATATCTCACGGATTGTCTGTTATAAACTGATTGCACCCATGACAGCCAAAAAAAGGACACGATAGCTTCGTTGACACAGTGTAACTGATCAAGGGGAGTCGGATCCAGAGGTCAAATGTTAATTTAATCAAAGGGCCGAACCTTAGCAAATCTAGAATTTTTGTCTAAATTATTGATGCAACAATGCATGTTTGACAAAATATGTTCGAAATGATTTCGAGACATGGAATCGGTGTGAGAATCTGGAGAATTCTCCCAAAATATTCTTCGTCTTAGAGTAGACATTTACCCGCTTAATAGCAAAATATCAAAAATATTTCAAAACAGCAGTTTTGGTGAAATATATCAAGCCTAGAATTTTCTGTATCATGTTTCTCCCAAGTATAGATTCTTCTTTTTATATCCTCGAAATTGCTTCTGGATATTATTAGATTACAAAGCTCCGACAGAGGAACTTTATCTTCATCTTTCCATTCCCCGTAAAAAAATTTTTCAAACACTTCGGCTTCTGCTCGTAGTTAAGAACCAGGCAAATTATTCACGTTAACGTCATTCTCATCGCCAGAATTCTTATCTGTTAATATCTCCCAGGAGTTGGTAGACGGCATAATTGAACGCTTGTTCGTCCTTCTAGAAGAACACGTATACTTACACATACGTGAAACTTACATTTCACGACAATATCGTTATAACCCTATTAAAATTATCTATCGATATTATTTATATAATTTTAATAATATATATAGGTCGATTTTAATGTTGAAGTTTTGAATAAACTATTTTACTATCTTAAATTTATAGTGAACATTCATTATCACTTTTCAAGAACTAAATACGGAGCAAAAGATACCAAAATAATACGATGTTTATAAAATCCAGTTTATGCCTTGAACTTGGCGAGTGTTTCATGCCATCTAACGGAAAGTACCGTACTTATTGTGAGCGTTTTTGTAAAACGTACTTGTAGGACAGTGGGCATATCTGAGTTAAAAAAAATATATATATGAAGTGATGACAAGCTTTTTGGAGAGCCACCAAACTACTAAAATAACATCAGTAAATCTTGCAAAAAGTACGAAATAGTATTATGAAACGGACGTTCAGTTATGGAATTCTTCGAAATTAAATTGTTTCGTTATATTAACTTTACACAAACCCCATTCAAATGTAACGAACTTCATTTATTTTTAGGGCATGGGCACTATAGATTTTAAGGCAGCTCTCCCACCAGGTCGACCGGTTGCATGAAACCGATTGTGCGCAACTGGTTTCATGAAACTAATCGCGTAGACATTCGCACACCGAGTCGATGTTTATTCAGTTGTGATAGCAATGTCGCCGTCGTGTGGCAGTATTTAAGACGCCGAAAACGAAGGAAATTTTGGGTGCACCCATACATTGTCAATAATTATGATCGAAGATCGAAGACCTTTTGTAGCAGCAAAAGAACAAGGTGATCCTCAAAAGTTTCATGACACTTTCTCCCAAGCAGCGTATTATCTCTTTCCGAATATCTAGGTATCTAATTTATAGTTATTCAAACAGGGCTACTTTTCCACCTCTTGTACGAATTGAATATTTTTAAACTGTTCATTTTTATGTAAGCAAAAGGCTCTGTCGCTCACACTAGACGACTGAAAACCAAGCCGCGACCAGCAGAACTGATCGCATGCAATTTCAGTTGCGTGGTTGCATGCGATCCTAATCGCAGTCGCGGCAGTGGGAGACAGTCTGTGTATTTAAATACAAAAGTCGTACGCGGGAAAAATCGCAAGTTTCGTACGATCGGTTTCATGCAACCAGTCGACCCGGTGGGAGACCTGCCTAACTTTCATATTTTAAACGCTACCGACGCGACGCCATTCTTTTACGCAAATTGAAATTTATACCCATTGCACAGTAGAGGCAAGGAACAGTAACGTCAGTGAGCTCAAATCCCTTGAAGTATTGAGATCAAAGAGCACCGGCAGGCACCTGCTTGCTTGACTTTGCCGTCGTTGGATCACGTCCTATACGAGGGGACGTGCATTTCGTTAAATTTTATTGTCGCATGGAGTCAGTTTCTACTAATAAGTCATTTACAATTTAATTATTTTATAATTTCATTCGACACTCTAATTTTAATATATTTAGAAATAATATTTAAATTATAGATGCTTCACGACAGGTTCTTAAGAATGTGTGAAAGTTCAAATGATAATAAAACAATAAACAATGCATTTAATAACAAGTTTTGTGTAATGTAGCTTATAGTACAAAAATATTAATTTCTTCGAAATTAAAGACAAATTTAGTACAAACCCAAACTAATATAACTCTAAGGTATTTAGTAACCCAAAACATAATATACGCAAAGTTTGTATAATAACTTTTTTCTACGACTGCCCTGAAAATAGACAAAAAAGCACTAACAACTGCTCTTGAAAACTGGACATTTCAAACATCGTGTGAAAAGTATACTTTGCACACGGCGTATGCAAAGTATACTTTTCACGCGGTTCTTCCGGTATTTAGATTAAAGGGCTTCGTCTCCGAATTAGAGCTTCGCCCTCAGAGATCCCATTCCCAGATCTCTAAGAAAAGGGGGCCCAATTTTAGGGCTTCACCCGCCCAGTAGCACATTTTTGCAAAACTGTAGAAAATGGAACTCTCATACCAGGGCCCCCTTTTAATGCTTGGGGCCCAATTTTAGGGCTTCTCCCTGGGTCTTCATTCAAAAATCTGTAAAAATGGTCCTCCCGTGCCATAGGCTCCATTCTAGGGTTCGCCCCCAGAGCCTCTTTTTCAAGATATATAGAAAATAGAGACCCCACACCGGTGGCCTCATTTTAGGACTGTGTCCCTAGTTATAGTTTAGCGAGAATCTCTTACTCACGTAGTTTCTTTCGCTAGGAATAAAATTTTCTGATAAATCAATAATAAAAATTTTCCCATATAGGTAACATGCATGATACAATAAACGTAAGGTATGATATCGCGCAGGCGACGATTCGTCTGTGACGTCATTGCGAGCTTTCTTTGGCGCTGCGCGCCGGCCTGCATTTACAACACAAAAACTTTGATAGGAATATAAGGTGTTTCACGTTTCCCAAAGACAAAATATGTGTAGTAAATGGGTTCACCTGTGTTTTCGTAAGGATAAATTTAATAAAACTTCTTCACGTATTTGCTCAAAACATTTTGAGGAAGATGACTATGTACAGGGTGGCCCGTTTAAGACGGGCCTATACCTTATCTCGAAGACTACAATGGTAGCAAAAAAAATTAAAAACAAAAGTTGTTCCTAGTAAAACGATCTTTACTTTTTTGTATTTTTTTAATCTTTACTTTTTTATATACAGGGTGGTCAAAGAAAGTTACACTTTTTTAAATGAAACAACCTATATTTTATTACATTTTTGGATTCTACTTAAAATTCTAATCATATTAAATTTGATGTATGATGTTATACCTCTAGAGTTAGTAGTTTCACAGCTATAAACAGTTGAAAATCGGTACTGTGGCTTCTTTTCACATTGGTAGCAGGAAGACCATTAAAGATGGAGTAAAATTAATTCCACATTCCTATCTTAACTTTCCAACAGCTATCTGATGGTGCTAACTGATGGTACCTACGGAGGTACCAGATTTGGTACCCATGGTATTACTTGCCAATGGTACCTACCGTGGTACCAGATTTGGTACCCATGGTACCACTTGTCAATGGTACCTACCGTGGTACCAGATTTGGTACCCATGGTACCACCTGCCAGTGGTACCTACCGATGTACCAGATTTTGTACCCATGGTACCACCTGCTAATTAGTACCGTCTGATAGCTCTTGAAAGGTTAAGACAGGAATGTGAAATTAATTTTACTCCATCTCTAATGGTCTTGCTACCATCAGGATTTGATAAATTTAACAATTTCTAAAAAAAGAAAGATGACTAAAATTATTATTTAAGAAAAAATATTATTATCGATTTCCTTTTTTTTGCTGTCGATTGGCCAATACTATATATTTTTTTATTAGTATTTTTATAGTATTAATATGTAATAATTAGTTTTTAATTTCACCCAGGACACAAATTTTCTTAAAAAATAGAGAAAATAGGTAAAACATAATGATTATGTGCCTATAAACGTATGCATTTCAATAGAAGCCAATCACGCAATGACGTCAATGCGCGGAGCGAACGAATTTGAGACGGTTAGGTATCATACCTTCTGTTTATTGTATCATGGGTAACATGTAAGTTTCTACCACACTCCCAGTGGGGCACCCAGACCCTGTATGTAGCAGTCGTAGAGAAATTATAGTGTCCTACACGTGCCGAAAAGACTTTATGACACTCGTCTACGGCTCGTTTCACCAAACTGTCTCATTGGTGTGAAAAGTCTTATTTTCAGCACTTGTTGCACAATATACTATTTCTGTTTTGCGTTCAAAATGATTCCATTTTGATACGCAATTGCGTGTCGAAAAGAACTTCTTTTCGATACGGCTTTTGTTGACTGGTTGCTAGGATATTAACAAAATTGTGCAATGTCAAGGCCCACTAGCAAAAATTTCGACACAGCTTTCAATGGGATTTCTAGTAATAAAGACGCCAAAAATGATAATATGGCCGCCCAACTGTTGATCGGGATTAGATTAATAGTTTTCATTAAAAAACCTGTAAAATAGAAAAAAAGAGTATAAAATACACGTTTTAAAAGACATTTAGCGCACTCGCACGTCGCGTCGCACGTTAAGACACTCCACGCAAGCGGGTCGTTTCCTAATTTAGTGATCATGCGAAAAAATATGTTATTTTAAAACAAGTGTCTTAATATTACTATTTTTTCACTATTAAAAAACGGTTCTTTATAGGCCGGAATCTTAGACTTAGATACGTAAACTACATATTTTCAGGCCCATAATAGTTTTATAACCTGAGCTACAATCTCTTCTCCAAAATAAACGACCCCTTTATGGTCACCACTCCCTTAACACCCGTAATTGAAATTTGGGGAAATGATGGTGTTTTTCCATTTGTAATTGGCATTGTTTTGGTTTATTTAGATATAAAATATTTTCGTTTTTATTGGTTCCACCCCTATGCTATGAATGGGAACTATAAGTTTAATCTTACATTTTATGATTAGCACAAAACCAAATGGTTTGAAAAGGGAACATGATTGATTAAGGAATGTATGGAGTGCACAATTTTATGAATAATATTTTCATGCCTAATTTTTATCTCATCCCTTTTTAAAAAAAAACAAGTAGGTAGGAATTTTAATTCTAGATAATATTTACTCATACCTGAAAGGATCTTTTGGGAATCTAAAAAATAATTTTTTACCATCAGTTTTATTGAAATAGTTATCCACTGCACAAAATCCAACCATCGTTATAGAAAACGCAACAACAGTCACTAAATAATGTCTCCCTCGCCCTCGTATAATACGTTTGTGCTAAAACTCCCCAGAGTTTCTGCGAGTCTATGAGAAAACTGGATTGAACCGCTCTTACCTCAGGCGGCAAACTCGAGATTTTTATGCATTTGACGCTACCGTTCATTAATTATACCGTGCCCATTGGTTCGGTTCTATAACATATTCATTCGCCAAACGCCGGCGGTAAAGCAGTTAATGAGAAGATCATTTCTTGTTTTTCCTACATGGGTCTCAGTTAAATCCCAAGAGTAGGAAAATGTCTGGTTTTATTAGTTAAAATCTATGACAAAAAGGGATTAAAGATAGAAAGTCACCGGAATATGTCGGACATTACAAATAAAAAATATCAACGGTAAAAATAGTAACTCTATTTCGATTAAAAATAATTAATTTAATTTAATATGTGTTTATGATAAAATTACTCCATTGTTTCAAAATAGTTTTTTGTGTATTTAGAGCGCAAAGTAACGGATTGCCGCTTGAGAAAGAATGTTACTGCGCGACGCGTAGCGGAGCGCAGTAATTTTTCGAAAACGGCAATCTTACTTTTGCGCTCGAAAAACACACAGAACTTTTTCTACAGCCGCATTTTTTTAAATTAAATGCACGTTTTTCTCTATACTTATTCTGAAATTTGCGAATGACTGTCAGTTTTGACATATTATGTTCGGGCTTCGGGCATATTTAGAACAGGATTGCCAGCAACAAACTGTAACAAACGCACGACTGTCATTTATTTATCTTCGGTTTCCATGACCATTCAGCACACTAGACGGAAAAAGCGAGAATTTCCTTTTCCATGTTCGCGCTAGAGCGCAAAATAAGGATCCACGGCATTAGTTGATTTTGCGATTTCATTTGAATTTAGTATTTAGTTATTTTGCGCGCGGCTGTAGAAAAAGACATTTTCGTAGCTCGAAAATCGTAATTCTCTTGTACTTGTAACAGATAATATATACATTATTATTAATACACATTATGTGTATCTATATGAAAGCGTGTTGGTATAAATGAAGCAATAGCAAAACCTTATACCCTAAAAAAGTTGCATAAATGGCAACAATTAATAATGGCATTCACTATACTTCCCAGTACAGATACGCATTTGAATCTGCTAGTTATTTACACTTATGTACCCAAATAAATGTTATCTAGTTTAAAACGGCTGAGACTGGTGATGATCATTTGCTCAACTACTATACCTTATAGCGATCTGGAGAAGCCACCGGCCGGACCGATGAACTTGAGGTCTCCTTATTAGGGTTAATTACTTTGTTGTTTCGTAACTTGTTTGGTACTTCTTATTTTATTAATGGAAACTTCAATTATTTAACGTGTAGCCACTTCGTCTCGCCTGCCGTCCACTAATTGCATAAGTGGATCAAACTTCCACTGTTCGTTAGCGCGATACAATTAATTATGAGCGTCAGAAATGTATTACGGTACAGAAGCATAAATAACTAACAGATTGAAATGCGTAACTGTAATGGGAAGTATAATGAATGTCATTCATAATAGTTGCCATTTATTATCCGTAAAACCCTTTTTTACAGTAGAAGGTCGTGCACTTGCCTCGTATATACCAACGTGGTTTTTAATTCACAAATACACATAATATGTATTAATAATAAGGTATTATATTATCTGATACAAGTGTAATAGAATTACGATTTTTGCGTAAGTAATTTTTTTTAAAACTATAGAGTAGCTTTGTTACAAATACTTAAAAAGTAATTTTTACTCGAAATAGAGATACTTACTATTTTTGCCGTTGATATTTTTTATACTGATTTAATTGAATCCCATCTAGGACAAATGATAAATAATAATCTCATTAACTGATTTACCACCGTTTTGCGAATGAATACTTTATAGAATCGAAACCCATGGGTATAATTTTGAATTTAGGTGTTCGGTAGCGAGTAAAATAAGAGAGTTGAAACCTATAATATGCCCTAAAAAATAAAGTAACTTCGTTACATTTGATTGAAACTCGTATAAAGTTAATATATCGAAACAATTTAATTTCGAAGATAAAATTAACATTTGATCTCTGGATTTCGCCCCAATTAATCACTTATACGGTGTCGACGAAACTAGTGTCTTAATTCGGCGGTCAAGGATGCAAAGAGTTTATACGAGGCATGTCGGTGAGATATGGATATAACTCATAGGTCGCTGGGTCGGTCAAGTTTGCCCCCCGTATTAAACAAATTCCAAAAATAATTGAAGCATAATTTTGCACACATTTTGCACAATTTTGCACACCGCAAATAAAATTTTGCACACCCTCTCAAGGAAAACTAGAGCTGGATTTTATACGGCGGGCAAACTTGACAGTCCCCCCCGTCTGTTACAAAATAGAAAATTTTGGATGCCACTCGATTCAAATTTTGCACAATTTTGCACACCTATTTTCAAATTTTGCACACTTTTCAAGGGAAAGTAATGAGGTGTTAAAAATTTTAATTCCCCCCCCCCCCCCCCCGTTTGTCAAAATGTGGAAAAATATTGATGCTGCCAGGTTCTACTAATTTTGCACAATTTTGCACCCCTATTTTCAAATTTTGCACACTTTTCTGGGGAAAGTTATGAGGTGTTAAAAATTTGCATTTTTCCTCCTGTTTGTCAAAATGTTGAAAAAACTTTATGCTGCTAGGTTCAACTAATTTTGCACAATTTTGCACACCTATTTTCAAATTTTGCACAATTTTCTTAGGAAAGTTATGAGGTGTTAAAGATTTGCATTTCCCCCCCTGTTTGTCAAAGTTTAAAAATTTTGATGCTGCTACCTCATAACTTTCCCCAGAAAAGTGTGCAAAATTTGAAAATTGGT
>MU181916.1:834828-913918 GCA_016904865.1 Pissodes strobi
AGGACCTAGCAGCATAAATTTTTTTCCATATTTTGACAAACTGGGGGAAAATTCAAAATTTTAACACCTCATAACTTTCCCCACAAAAGTTGAAAATAGGTGTGCAAAATTGTGCAAAATTAGTTGCTAGCATTGAAAGATTTCAACTTTTTGATAAACGGAGGGGAAAATGCAATTATTTAATACCTCATAACTTTCCCCAGAAAAGTGTGCAAAATTTGAAAGTAGGTGAGTAAAATTGTGCAAAATTAGTTGAACCTAGCAGCAATAAAAGATTTCAAGTTTTTGACAAACGGGGGGGGGGGGGGTGGGAGGGTTTAACACCTCATAACTATCCCCAGAAAAGTGTGCAAAAATTGAAAATGGGTGTGCAAAATTAGTAGAACCTAGCGCAATCAAAATTTGTTCAGATTTTGACAAACGGGGGGTAAAATCCAAATTTTTAACACCTCATAACTTTCCCCAGAAAAGTGTGCAAATTTTTGAAAATAGGTGTGCAAAATTGTGCGAAATTTGCCGAATCGAGTGGCATCAAAATGTTTCAATTTTGTAACAGACGGGGGGGAACGGTCAAGTTTGCCCCCGTATAAAATCCAGCTCTAGTTTTCCTTGTGAGGGTGTGCAAAATTTTATTTGCGGTGTGCAAAATTGTGCAAATGTGTGCAAAATTATGCTTCAATTATTTTTGAACTAGTTATAGTGTGGTACGACGGGTAAATATCTGGTGATTCATGGCGTACAGCCTAAAAGAATTATGATGATTTACTAAGGATTTACTAGGATTTATAGGTGATTTATTGATGATTTAACGGAATTTGCGGGGATTTACAAGGATTTATTTGTTTAAAAAAGATTTATAGTATGCAACATTTTGATTAGATATTTACCCCTCAGTGTGGAACTAACTTCATACTATACAGTTATGAACCATATCAAGGTGCTAAATCTCAAGTCAAAGATGCAAAAACGTAGGCTTGGGGCCTTCTGTTGTCTGGAAAACACTGACAATTTGCTTTCGAAATAACTACCATATAGTAGTATTTCGAAATTTTTTTAATAGAAGTACTAACAAAGAAGGAAGTCAATGGTACGGGTATACAATAAGGAAGAATCGACTTGCAAATTGGCCGTTGGATTCTCATGAGGACCTAAAAAATATCATGGATGCGCTGATTTCAAAGTCCCCAGTGAAAAAACTACAGTCCTCGTGAAATGTAATATAACATTTCATGTACGTCGCTTTATATCTTCTCAGACACGGTCGTAATTATTTAGCTATTTTTCTTTTATTTCACCACAAATGTATAGTATTTTCTAAGATACTTACTGCAATATTTAATTTTAAATAAAAATAAGCTGTTTGGTTAAACTGATTTTTAATTATTAATTTTGCCCTATGTCCTTTTGAAAGGACGTCCATTATTCATGGACTCACTATTATGCGTTTTTTGCATTTTTTGGGCTATTTTAGGTACTAACAAGAATCAAACCAAAAAAAAATCAATTTAAATTTTGACAAAAAAATATGTGTGGGCTTATCTGGATTAATTTATTGTTCTTTGTGTATGGTTACTTCCTAAAGAATATTGCTTATCAACGAATATTACTGTGATTCGTCGCAGCCTTTGAATAATGGATTATTTATTATTCAGTAGGCGTGAATATGAATATTTCTACCTAATCATAAGCATAAATAAGCAAAATGTTTATCAGTCGCAGAAATAGTATATTATTTTATATGGAGGAAAAGTGATACTTTTCATGGCGCGCTCGTGTTTAACAGCCGAACGGAGTGAGGCTGCTAATAGAGAGCAAGCCATGAAAAGTAACTTTTCCTCCAAATAAAATATGCTGTTTTTTCTTCAAATGTCGACAAATGAATGCAAAAACATCTCTTTTTAATAGTAATAATATCTAATTATTATTAAAGATAAATGGGTTCGCAAGGCGGCTTAGACCACGGTCGTAGGTGGCCTTGCTTAGATCGGTGTCGGTGAATATAATGTAACATAAAGCTGCCAGTGGACACTGTCAACAATAATTATTTTTTCTTCAAACGTCAATAAATCCGAGCTTTACTTTTCACTTTTCCGCCGGCGGAGGTAAAAGTGTTGTCATAGCAACATAGATACAATACAAACAGACAACAAAATAAGCGTCAACAACTCAAGATTTATTAAACTACAATTTGTATTTATCACTCAATTTGTGACTGCATTTCTAAAAATCACTAATTTAGGAACAAATTGGTTATTATTTAATCGAACTTACTCAATAACTGCTTAGCAATACGGAATTAAAACGCAATCGGAGACGCAATCTTAAAAAAATATATTTATGCTGCAAAAATGAATTAAGCTAAATCAACGTCTCATTGCGCGATAGAAGTATGATGTGCACATGAAAAATTCAAGACAAAAGTCCACACATAGTCAGATATCAAAAATTGAATATCTCCTCCTTTACTTTGAACTTTACTTAGCTTTCGTTTTGCCAATTAAACTATAGAAAACATCTGCTGTAAATGCGGCACTATAATAGCATAGCTCTACTTAGTTCATCAGAGTCTAAAAACTGCATTTCCTAAAAATAATAATTAAAAGTACAAAAATTTTACTTTTCAGAGGTGAATCATTAGAAATCAATCAAACAATGATATAAGACAACTAAGAAAAAAATACTGGGAGAGATTCTCAGCTGAAATGGAGGGAGAGCTATACGGCGGTCAAAGAATAGTGTGGAACATGCTACGAAATAGGAAAAAACAGATTACTGAAGAGGTGAAAGTGAACGAGATTAAATTGGAGACATGGATGAAACATTTTGAAAACATGTATAATAACCCCGATTGCAACACATCAAGAACAGAGATCCTACCAAATGATGATAACATTGAACCTGAAATAACAATAGAGGAAGTTCAAGCGACAACACAGAAATTGGAAAACCGAAAAACTCCTAGCGTCGATAATATCAACAATGAACTTATCAAATACTTATGGAAATACAGAAAGAACTCACCAAACTTTTTAAAAAGATAATTACATCCGGAACCATACCAGACGAATGAAGAGTAAGCATATCCATACATATACATACAAAAGGAGAGAAAAGGAACCCCAATAATTTTGAAATCATAACGCTACTGAGCTCGATCCTTAAGTTTTTTACTAAAATCATCGCAAATAGAATCATGAAAAAGGTGCCAATATTCGAAGAACAGCAAGGATTTAGGCCCAATACATCAACGGTAGACGTAATATTCATATTACGTCTAATGATAGAAAAATCGATAGAATTTAACAAGCCCCTGTTGGTCTATTTTGTGGATTTAACCATGGCATTCGACAGAGTCCGACTGAATATCGTAATTCAAGATTCTACACCTGAACAACATCGATCACAGATACGAAAGAATTATACAAGAACTGAACAGCAGAAGTAGAACAAGAATAAAAACGAACGGCGGATTGTTTGAGGGAGTGCAAATCAATACGGGCATAAGACAGGGGGACAGCCTTAGTCCTGCCCTGTTCATTATCATGGACCAAATTATCGAAAATACTAAAAAAGTGAACGCTGGATATAGGATCGGTAATCGCGCCATTATAGTATTATGTTATGCAGACGACGAAATCCTCATAGCAGAGAATGAAGACGACCTACAACGTCTCTTCTACAAGATGAAAGTAACTACACAAAAATGTAATATAAACATCGCAACAGAAAAAAACACAATCAATGGTTATATCTAAAGAACCCATAAGATGCAAACTGGCAGTCGACAACATGATAATTCAGATGGTGAGAAGATTCAACTACCTGGGAGTGGAGATATCAAGCGAGATAAACCTTATTAAAGAAGCACGAACACAAACCATAAAAGCAACAAGAGTCAGCGGATACCTGAGAGATATAATATGGCGAAATAAAATGTTGAGTACAAAGAGCAAGCTGAGGATCTACAAAACATGCGTAAGACCTATTTTAACGTACGCCACAGAAACCAGAGCTGAAACATCAACAACGAAAAGAATACTGAGAACGACCGAAATGAAAATACTATAAGAACCATCAAGGGTGTAACCCTCAGGGATTAAATAAGAAGCCAGGATATCAGAGAAGAACTAGAAATACAGGATATGGTAAGGGGTTAGAACACGCAAGAGGTGCTGGAAAGGCCATGTGGAAAGAATGCCAGATGAAACATGGACAAAGTGTCGCAAAAACCAAACTCGCGAAGACCAATAGGAAGACCACCCAAGAGATGGTACGAAAGCTGGAGCTCAGCGTCACAGGAAGAGCTCCGAAGGAGGCTAAATACAACGGACTAAACAGGATTAGGTCTTATTATAAGAAGAAGAAGAAGGAGACGAAGAAGAAGAAGAGGTGCTCATATATATTTTCTCACAAATTAATGTACTTCAGAGGAAACCGAACGTGAATTATGAACCTTTTTCAAACGTCGCGTCGATGGCTTGGTGTGTCCATTTCATGGACTATAATAAGGTGAAGGACTAGATACAAAGAAGCACCATTTTTGAGTTGTACTATCATTGACTCATGCCTATTCCTGCAAATCACACGTTGGCAGATTATTTAATATATTTATGGAACTTGGTGTGTTTGTTTATGATAATATGGAAATGTCCCAAACTAAAATTCAACATACGCATAATACTATTGTATTTATAGGCGCCCATATGGAAGCCTATATGATATTATATTCTATTCTATGGCTAGTATATATCCTTATTATTTGTAATCGAATATTTTACCAGCTAGTGGTTAGGCTGGCTTTTCATTAACCTAGATAGGATATTTGATATAAATATTATTTAAATATATTTTATTTTGAGAATATTTAATCTAATCCAAAACTGTATACTTTTGACTAAGTAAAAAAGTTTTTAAAAAAATGTATAAGAAAAGATTAAATATTCTTATATGCTCTTTTAGCAACCCCTGTACAAATAAATAGTTCATTGATCTAGAAAATAGAAGCTCCTGAAGCTCCCTGCCAAATAAACGCAAATAACGTGCTACACTGGACCAATTTCCGTGCATATTTTCCATTCAATAAAATTTATTAGACCTACATATTCATTCAGATTTGCTTTATAAAAAGTTGGACCGAGGCCAAAACTGAAATCGGATTTCATTAAGATTAACGCAAATCGCATACCAACCGAATTGTTTACAGCAAAAAAAAAGATTTTTGGTTTGAATACGCACATATGTGATAAATTGTAACAAAATAAATGGAAATTTTATATGTTTATATGTTTCGCTTGTATGTTTATCGGCTCGGTAAATAGGAATTTCTATGGCTGACTTAAAACCAGAATCCTATTGACTGATAAGTTCATAAAATTAAAAATATATATTTGGTAATTTATATCAACACAAAAATTGTCTTTAAGTACCGATATGTACTAGTGCTATAATAATAATTATACTTGTCTTTTAAAAAAAATAAATTTGTAATGCAATCTGCTAATTTTTCATTAGAACATATTTGGGTATAGGTCTAATATTTAATCCGTTTTTAGAAAACTAGAATATAAACATTATTCAACAACCATTCAATTTCTTAAAGTCTAAGATTTATACCTTATTCCACCATGCAATCACCAATAAATAATAAAATTCTTAGAGATAGCAAGGCATGCTATGTTACGAGAAAGCTTACGGTTTCATTGATTCAATAAATAAAGAAAAATTAGGTGTGAAATGTGAAAAATTTAACTAGCGGGGTCATCGTTTGTCAGAATTTCGATCCGGGCCTTCGTTGCAGAGATACGGGCAAAAAACGGTTTTTCCCCCAAAATCTTCCCTTAAATTAGAGCCCCGGTCCCCACCGTATGGTATAAGGTGGCGCCCCATGGGGCCCACCTACCATAAAAATTTCGACCCCGCACCTCTTTCCGTTCCCCCAAAATTAATTATTTCAATTTTTCCTTCTCCGGGGGGGGGGGGGGCGTTTTATCCAGGATCTTCTTTTTACCACGGCTATATCCCCTGAAAATTTAAGCCCTCTACCTATACGGGAACATGCCAGAAGAAGGAGCGTTACGTTACATATCCGAGCGTGACGCGTGACACGTGACTTGAGTAGTTTTTTGGAACAGGTTGCACTCGAGCGACTTTCCAAGAATATGGGTAAAACCCTTTTCTGAAAGACAGCCAAAAAAAGCCTGGAAAAAACGGGTGTTAGTTCGTTGGCGCAGTTCTTTACAGGTATTCCGTCTGGTCCTGATGCCTTTTGCGTATCTACTTCTTGAAGGATTTTACGAATATCACTGTGATGAAACTTGACTTGCTATGGTAGTGTTGACGTTCGATATGGCGGGGAGAGCCTTGCCTTGGGGGACGTCTAAGGTAGAATGCGATGAGAACATTTTGGCGAGCATGTTTGCTTTTTGCTTGGCCGTCGTCGCCGTGATGCCACGTTCGTCTGTCAAAGGTGGTAGAGACGTTCTTGCAAAGTTATTACTTACTGCCTTTGCTACCGACCAGAAATTCCTGTAGCCACTGGGGTATTGCAAAAGTGTATTCCTGACCCTTTGATTGTGGTTGTCCTTAGTTTCGTCGATCACACGCTTGCATTCGTTTCTCGCTTCGACAAAATAATTGCGATTTTCAGCAGTCTGATTTTGCTGTCAGTACTTGTAGGCTTGCTGTTTCCTACGTACAGCTCTTTAGCATCTTCTGTCGAACCAGGGCTCTTCTTTTTGACGGTAACTTGATGGAATTTGGGATGAATGCTTCCATTCCTAAGGAAATTACTTGCGTGATCTTTTCACAGCAGACTGTGATGCATTACATACTCGAGTATCGCAGTTATCACCAGATACAGGATTAAACCTTGAATTAAACTTTAAACCCAACGTTCTCTTTAGACTTGGTCAATACGTTGTATTTATGGAAAAATATCCGCCTGTATTAGGTATGTAATTTCATACATAGAACTTTGGTAATTTTCTACTATACAACTTAATATAATTTTGTTAGTGACTAATTTTCTACACAGAAATAAAGCAGTTTTTTACGAAAAAATAAAGTACACATTTCTAGATAAGTCATTTATTACGCAGAAGTAGGGCAATTTCTGCAATTTCTCTGTGAAAGTGGAGCAAACTTGAGCGTAGATAAGTGTGTGTGCGCTAAAATAATATTTATTATTCCTTCTAAAATACACGTTTCACATTCATTGAAATGATTGTTGTTTCTAAAATGATGTATGTATGGATATTTGAGGTAAAATTTTATATAACAAAATTTTCCTAATGGAGATTATAGATATTCTCTTCGAAAAGACGGTAAACATCTGTTATTCTTATTTTGAAATACTACTATTATTTGTGATTATACAAAATGAGCATTCATACTTCGTCACCTGCGATGAGAACTACCCAAATAACGATGTAGTTAATACCTGATAGTTCTGATCACATCAGATAACGAAATGCATATTGTTTTAAAATTCAAACAAAGTAGATACAATTATTAAAAAGTTTCACAATAAATCAATTTTTACTCGGTACAGGGAATACCATTTTCAGCTTTTAATAAACCGCAAATCATTTCATATGTATGTTTCAATTATTATAAATTTAACGAATAGGTATATTTGACTAAAAATATAAAATTCTCTACAGAAGTTACTCTCTTAAAATTGACCAAGTTATATCAATGAAAGTTCAACAAGTACTGAATTTAATGCATTAGTTAATAGGAACTAAGTCACACTCATCAATAAAACCGTTTTTTTCTTCAACAATTTTGGAATATAGTTTTCAAATATTGCACAAAAGCGGCCTATTGTTATTCCAACAAAAATGTTCATTAACAGTTGTTTAATTGTAATACAACTTTGGCGCCCTAACAGAGCTCAATATTTTCAAGAAAAAAATAAAACTCGACATTTTTGGAATTTTGATTTGGTATACCGCACAAATGTTTCCTTTCCTCATTCCGACCAAAATATTTATTTACAGTTTTTTTTATTGCGTTACTTCTTCTGCCGCATACCAGCCTTTAAAAGTGGTGTAACCTAGTAATGTACTTAATATTTTTGTTAGAATAACGAAAATAATTATTTGTGCGCTATTTCAAATCAAAATCCCTTAAATATTGATTTTCGATTTTTTTTTGTAATTTTGGTTGTGGTAGGAAGCAAAAGGCGCATTACAATCACAAAACTAATAATACATATTTTGATTGGAATGGCACAGCTTTTGTGCGCTATTCCAAATCAAAATTCCAAATGTCAATTTTTTAATTTTTTTGACAATTTTGAGTTCTGGTAGGGGTCACTAGAATAAAAAAACTGCTAATAAACATTTTTGTTGGAATAAAAGAAGAAAACTTTTGTCCACTATTCCAAAACTCAATCATGCCATTCTCTAACACTTGAAAGTCCAAGGCTTTAAAATATAGGGGATGTTTTAAAAAATTCTTAATTGTAAGAATCACAATGATTTTTATAATACAGAAAAATGGTATTTATGATGTGAGCTAATTTAATGGAAAAATATATAGATTTCACGGTACCCTCTCACTATATTTGTACAGGCTAGAATGAAACAAATGTTATAGTAATTCGCAGAAATATGTCTGGAACCCAAAAATTCAGAATAGAAATATTTTAGTTTAAATATCAAAATATGCCACCAAATACTATATAATCAATATTTGTCAAGTACGAAAAATATATTATTTATGATATAGCATATGTCCTGTTCCAAGTTCCGGCACCGTCAGTTAAAAAAATATCCGTTTGGTGACCAAAAAGATATCGTTTCGACAAACGAAAAATTATCATTAGATATCTTCTAAATCTGATTTTCTTTAAATGATTCCGATCCTTCTTTCGTTGCATTTTGAAGGTTAACTTTTATAAGAACTTTCTTTATTCTTAAACTATTATGGTCAACAGTCTAGAAGCCTTTAATATACTTAACAATGACAGTTTCATAGTTTAATAGGTGATTTTCAAACAAGCCTCTAAATTTTGAATATTTGTAACTAGATAATAAAAGCTAAAGTAAGGTAAAATGGTGATAGAGGGGGTGATTTCAATCTTTCAAGACAAAATATTTTAGATGTTTGTATGATACAGTTTGCACACCTAACAAGCTCTGAAATCCCCTTTTCGCATATCAGCAAATACATTCCTATGTATATCTCTACATATTTGGTTAAACTGAAACTTTAATGTTTTTACCTAAAAATCTATGTTTTTATATTTTCCCTCAAAATTCCATTGTCTCTACCCATTTTTATGCAGAGAAGCTTTCAGAGAGCTTTTCTCCCAGAAACTGTCGTCTCGTTTTTCAATCCTCGCAACTTTTGACCCCTTTTTCAAAAATATGCATGCCCAAAAAATAATCGCCATTTTCCAATTCTCTCCAATGTTAATAGGGTTCAGAAGGCCGTTAAAAAGAATGTGTCCAGAAAATTCTATCATAATTAGTTACTCTTTTAACAGTTATTCTGTATCAAAGAAAAGTTTTGAATAATCACACATTTGACGTAGTCATTAGGAAAAGGAAAACCTAATCGCCCAAAGAAGTGACCGTCGGCTGCCCCAAACTGTTGCCTAAAAATGGGCTTAATCTCAAATTTCCACTCTAAACGATTAAAAATACTAAATATCTAAATTACTAGAATAAATTACCGAAGGAGTTTTAAATATCCGAACGTAAACAACTTTGAGCGTTACATGCTTTTACGTAGATAGCTCAGTCTTATTCACTACCATGGAAAAAGTATGCGGATCACACCAAAAAAAAAGTTTTCACTTTAATAAAAGTTTCTTTTATTGTGTCAAAACCGGCATAATACATATTTATTGTAGATTTGACAGCTAGTTAGATGATCATTCGAATTAATATATTACAGAGACTGGAAAACTGTGCAGGGTAATCGAAATTATTGAATTGAAACTTTGTATTTCGTGCAAATACAAAGTTTCAATTCAATTACTTCCACGTGCACACAGCCTTAAACCTTATTTAATCGAAATTAGACTTTCAATTCCTCCGAACTAGCATTTATGGTGGCAGATACGTAACTGATACTAACAAAGCCTCTACAAAGTGGGCGGTGACCATCGGCGGCTACGTCGCCGTCGTATATTCGTAGCTGCTAAGTAAAATGGGAAAAGATTTTGAGCAGCCGGGTAGTGTTTTGGGTAGTTTTTGCCACTAAAAGAGATACTATGATGTGTTACTATAAAGTAGCCTACTGCTGAATGCGACTTATCTGTTACGAAGCTGCCTAGTCGCGAGTTCGTGGCAGCTAAGTGTTTTCCACCGACATGTGGAACTTTCGTTAAACTGTTAAACTTTATTCGCAGCGACCTCTTCATGCAATTTCACACTCATAAAAATAAATGTCATGATGTAAAATAATTATGGAGGCCATTATTGTTGTTTTGTTATTTACCATGCGATTTTAACGCCTTTTGTAGGGAAATTCCGAAACGCAATCGACTTTACTGAATAAAATACTGGGTTTATATGACAAAATTTTCGAGCGCCTCTCAAAACATTTCAAATTATTATATTATTTGCAATAGAAACTCATGTAGTATATTATTTGCAATAGAAACTCATGTAGTAATAAAAAAAAATTAATTTGCTTGAAACTGGCGTGAAACTTTAACATATTAGTCCACAGTCAAAAATAACAAAATTGCTTTAGTCTAGGTATACTTAGCTTGAAAACGCAAAATGTTTGAGCCATTTGGCTGTTCGTCTTTTAAACTGAAAAATACTTTATAGTTCCATATGCTTCCACAAAGTACCGGGAACAATAATATATTAGGCCAACCCTACCCGTTTGGAACTTTAAAATCTTCGGATTGATAAAGTGACAATTGTAACTATCCAGAGGCGACTTTATAGAAACAATAACTTTATAGTGACCTATGAAGGTAGCAGTAACCATTTTGCTACTTTCAATGCTACTATAAATTAGAAGTAACTAGGTGTCGTGGCCGCGACTACTCCGTAACTTAAATTGTTGCTATATAAAGTAACAAAAACTTAATGAAGGCATTATGGTAGCACTTGTTAGTGTGTCTTACTTCAAAAAGTTACTATAAAGTTATTGGTCTTTTATGGTGTCATATTCGAAAATTCGGGTAGTTCCAGCCACTTTTTTAAATTATATGTTTGCCACTTGCAATCGGGGCGTTTATTTTCCTCTTTTATGATAGGTAGGCACTAACCGAGCACTCTCGAAATATACTTCGAAGTGACTATTCCTTATAGAGTAACATTTTAAGTGGCAGGGTGGGTCTAGGTGGCAGTGACATTTTAAAAAGGACTGGTAACTATATTTGCTAGTTGGGCTTACATCTATTTTAGTGTCAAAACTCGAAGTGGTGGAAAGTTTTAACTAAGCTGACACTGTATAAGACGCATTATCACTTGTGTCTATTTTCCCGATATTCTTGAAACAGAAGCATTTAGAGAGTTTCGTCCTTGAAATTTCCTATCGAACTTTCGTCTCGGTTGCAGATGATCTAGTTTTATGCTTAAAATCTTCATACCCTAAAGCCAGAAGTGAAAGCGGATTTCAACTCATAGACGAACCTATAACCGGATTTAAAGGTCGCGTCCGTCGGTAGGCTCTAAAGCAATTTTCGCCGTTAGGTCCAATTAAACGAGGAATTAAAACTTGGGAATTACATGACTTTAAAACTGGATATGTATAGGATTTTAAAATATATTCTGGAAAAGTACCTGGTTTTCCGTTTGGGACGTAAGGAGAGCAAGCTATTAGAAAATTAACCGAAAATGTCAGAGAAAAAGATATACTTCTTTGCTATGACCGGTTTTTGCATCCATCAGTTAATAAGTTTGTCAAGTTTATACGTGTATATCTCACAGAAAAAATATGCCAAAGTTAAGGACGGGCGAATGCAGTTATAGTTATATAAACCTCGCCATGTGGGCGACCAATTGCCTAACTTTTCATTAACTAGTAGAAGATGTGCATCACGAAATATCGAAAATCATGCAGTAGTATCATGCTCCTCATGTGAAATTGTCTGTGCAGAGATTGTTTAATGTTTTGTATCTTACCACTCTTATAAAGCTTGTTCTTTTTTATTTGTTTGTAAAAATTAAATATTATATTTTTTAAGATATAGTTTAGTTATTGGGACATATATAACCCATTTATTGTGTGTCATTATACTGGACAAACCAAACAATGATTAAAACAGCATATCGTACAACATAAGAGTAAATGTTATTTAGGTAAAAACTTATGGGCTTTGGCAGATCACCACCTGAAAACGGGACACAGGCTCAATTTTACTAATATAAAAATCTTAAAGCATGAAAACAATGGCAAATGTAAATTTGTTTTTTTGAAATATAAGCATTAACAGGAGTTAATTTTAAATCTCATACTAATCAATTAAGTAACATCTGATGTAATGTAAAATGTAATTTTTACTAGACGCTATAGGTATAGTTAGTTTTCGCCATTGTCAGCGGCGATATTTGTTTAAATTTATAACAAAAAAAGAGTCCAACTTTTTTCCGGTCGATGTTCACTATTAATTTTATTTAGAATATTATTTCTGCTATAGTGAACTAGTTTATACGCTAGCTGATATTCTTTTATTTGTAGCAGAAAAAGCCTATTTTATTGCTTGGTCATAAGTCGCATACATACTTGTTAAATGTCTGGAAACAATAATTAACTTTCTTGGCCACTCTACCACACAATTTTTGTTTTCTTGTAAATTTTCCAATGAATTCTCTCACGACATTTTATTACCTTGTAACAGGACAAAAACCTAATAAAGGAAAGCCATACCAGTGAAGGGAAATTTAGATACGCCAAATTAGAATTCACTACTATTATGTCTCTGGAAGTCTTCCGTCTGTGGAAGTCCATGACACTGGATCCCCATTATATTAGGGGTTATTAACAGTGCAATAGTCGTAGTTATATGCACAGCAAAGAGGGTATTTTTAAATTGTGCGAACTATTTCTAATAAATGATACATATCTGATTGGTCTGCCTCAATTACGAAATTTTGATTTGCCGAAAGATAATTCCTCCAGGAAAATTCGCCAAATCACTATCAGCCGAGTACGATAATTCTCCGAATCGACAATTAGCCGAATGACAGCTCTCACAATTTTGTAGGACAATTAGTCGAAAGTGACCATACGTGCAAGGCTAATTTATTTTGGTGAAAAGTTTATTCAAGCAAAGGTTAACATTAGTTTGGGTTAGTTTTGGTTTATGCCATTTTGGGTAGTTATTAGTCACCTACTTAGTGCGTAAAATAATACAAAGCTATTTTCTATTGATGTTATGATTATTTATGATCTGCGTTCAAACAAACAAGCTAAACATATTCAGCTTTATGTTGCTCGCTTCTTGGCGTTTCAAGTTTCATGAGAAGCAATAGTAGTTCTGAAGCTGCAGCCATATTTGCTTTTAGACAAGCTTTTTCTTCAACGGTTTTTCAGTTTTTGTAATATACTAATTCAACTGTTCTAGACTATATTTAATAAAAAAGTACAGTCACTTTATCGTGCAACCAATGATTTGGTTTTGTGCACTAAAGAAAAGCTTTGATAGACATTTTCCGAAATATTGGTTTATTTATGAAGTGAGGCTCATACTTTATAATTTTTATTTTCTTTTCAAATTTTAGAACATCTTAGGTAACTTTACAGGCTATTACTAAATTAATTTTGAGCCTAACTTACTGTTTTTAAATATAATTAACTTCTGCATTTAAATCTTAATTGTATGTGAAACACCATTTGCGTAGATTTAATTTTTACTTACCCAAATTGCAAGCAAATTCAAATAGCTTTCGATTTATTTAAAGGACATTTGGGGTTTTGTGCAAGTTTTTCAAAACAAAAGATGCTTTTTAAAAACCTCTATACGTCAGCTGTTTACCCGTACTATTATAAAATTGTGTTTAACCAAACCCACGTAAACCAGCCAAAAATTGTTTTATTCTGAAATATCTCCGCCGAATCGCCTCTCGGCGAATTGTCTTTCAAGGAACTATCTCGATCCCATATCTGTTAACATACAGATTGGTTTTTATAAGTGAAAATATATAAATAAGCTAGGTACTGTACACTATCAATTGAATTGTGATAGACAATCAAGAGCGACCTGCAAAAATAATTTTAATATCAGTACCCTTAGTAGGTAGTAATAATTATTCACTAGTGGCATTACGAATATATACAAGGTGTTCCTTAATGACTTGCTAATATTTAAAGGGGTGATTCTAGGACCTATTTCAAGAAAAAGCCTCATATGAGCCTATGTCCTAAACGTCTTAACTTTTGAAATACGGCGTGGTAAAGTTTTCAGAGAAAAATCCATTTTATATAATAACAATGATACTATTGCAGATATATTTATGAAATTTGGTACACATCTTCTATGCATCAAGGTGCATTTTCTGATGTACAAACAAATTGATTGTCTCTACCAGTGGCATTCATACCGATTTTGTGTTGAATTGTGTGAATAAAAAAACGGTGCGCCACTGTTTTTTCTTAAAGTAAAAATTATTTTTGAAATTATCATTCATTTCTGTGCAAATTTAATCTCTTGATTCTCTTTCGTCCTACGCATGGTTTTCGCTTAAAAAAAATAAAATCGTGTTTGTGCAAGCTGAAATCCTCGCTGAAATTCTAATATGGTAATCATTATTGGCACTTGAAAGTTTTCTTTTTTTGTTTCCTAGAGTAAAATCAGTTACTTATTTCTAAATTAATGAACAATTGATAGTAAACGAAGTCAATAGCTTGAAAAAGGAAAAAAAATTCCACACAACAGTTACCGCATCAGATTTTTGGCGATTTGACCCTGAAGTAAAACGATTTTTATTGTTTTATGCAAAAACCATGCGTTGGAGGAAAGAAAACCAAGAGATCAAATTTGCTCAGAAATAAATGAAAATTTCAAAAATATTTTTTATTTTAAGAGAAAAGAGTGGCGTACCATTTTTTTCTCCAAAAATATTCAATGCAAAACCCGTACGGACGCCACTGATAGAAATAAAAAAAAAATGTTTTTACACCACAAAATGCGTCTTGATGCATAGAAGACATGCACCAAATATCATAAAGATATCTACTATAAAATGACAGTTATGATACAAAATAGGTCTTTTTTTTCTGATAATTTTACCACCCTGTGTCTGAAAAGTTAGGACGTTTAGGACATACGTTCATGACTTTTTTTCTTAAAATGGGCCCAGGAATCACCCCTTAAATATTAGCATGTCATTAAGGAACACCCTGTACATATACGAATCAAAATATTGTGTACCGCCAGTAGAAAATACTACTACTAGTTACACAATATACTATATTGTGTAACTAGTAGGTAAAGCAAAACATTCCTGGACGATTGTGGTAATTGCTGGACGAGGCGCAGCCGAGGCCAGCAACACAAAAGTCCAGGAATGTACTTTTCCTACGTGTTGCACATACTATTTTTTATCCGATCGGAATTAATTAGAATACGTATTTATAAAAATAGAGCCAAATATTACTCTAAATAAAAACGATGTTTTAAATTTAAACTCAACATAATATCAAGTTTTGAATCGAGCGAGCTTGAAGTTTATTACGTAACTACGGAAACCACAGCTAAATCTTGCTTTTGATAAACGTCAGACCTGACAACCAAAAGGTGTTTAAATACGAAGGAAATGTTATATTCCCGGCCTAGGACGGAAATGTTATATTCCCGTCTTAAGGCGGAAATGTTGTACCTACAGCAACTAATACAATATACTGGAATCATGACTTTTGCGGTGAGAAAACACATCGGAGAGGTATAGTTTTTCGTCCGATATGATAAAAAAACATTTTTGGACAAAAATTAGCAAATCTAAATTTGGTGCTATATTTATCTTGTACTAATATTTTATTATGTTTGATTGCAGCATCATAATTGACGATTTCGACTCAAGCAAGGAGACCAAAGACCAAAAATCTACGCACAGTACCAATTCCACGGGAACTCCGCCTAGAATATATACAAGATCATATTCAGATGCCTCGATAAAGAAAATATTGGTAAGTTTCCTGTTTTCAAAGAGATCATCGTAGTAGGGCGATGGTTTGTCTGAAAATTATATTTGTTTTTTATAAATTTCTAAATCTGTCATCCGGAATAATATTTAGACGTTACTTCAATTTAGGACAGGCAGGGCCTGTTTTACCATTAGGCCCGGGCCTAGTGGTCTCTAACTATTGGCTCGGCTTGTGCCAACCCTCGTGAAATCAATTTAGATTCATTGTTACGAGTATCTATATATTTTGATCAACGTTTTTACCAAATTTCCATATTTTTTCCGTCTCCTCATTTCTCGTAGAAATTGTATCTAAGAAATCTTCCAAATCATTGTCAATTTGAGTAATATCATGAAGAGGCATGTTCTCTTCCTCGCTTGAACTAGGTAAATCGTACAGAGATTCCTTTTTTTTTCTTGTATTCCATTTTCAGTCTTGCTTGCCTCCTTTTCCTTTCTGGTCAACATTAGATGTCAGATCTGAAAAATCTTCCATATCCTAGTAGCTGTCGTTATCATGAAGAGACATGTTCTCAGCCTCATTTGAATCCAATGAATCATACGACAAAATGTTCTGTCTTTTTGTCTTATCTCTCTTTGTTTATGAAGTTGAATGTTTCCCTGGGTTTCTTTGGTTTGGATGACCAAAGTTGTTTGCTTTCAACTTTCAATGGCTTCTGTTTCTGCTGCAACAGTTGGTGATAATTTGGTTATTCTTTTACTTATACCTTGCGTCTTCACTACTCTGATAGGCTTATGAAAGTCGGAAAGTCCTCAAAACTATTAACTCACACTTCGGCATTAGTTCTGTTTTCATTCTCGGGATACGTTTTAAGACTTGTTCGGTACCAAGTTCCGCTGGCCATAAATCCAGCTTTTAATTTTTTTTTCAGTTAACCTCAATGGCATCCAAGGTTTGTCTTAATTTTCTAGGGAAGATATTTTTTGTGATTGTACCACAATATCTATTTTTAAAATCCTGCAAAACTTTTCTCCAAATACTATTTAAGGGGCTGAAATATTCTAAGTCGAGTAGTTAACATAAGTGAGCACTATTCGGTGGCAGCATTAGGAAATTTATATTAATCTACAAACGTAACTCCAAAACTCTAATGGACACGTGGCTGGTCAAGTTGTCGCCAATTTTGCCTAGGGACCATCTCCAATTTTTTTTAAATATTGAAAAGCGATAAAAATAAACCAATCCTCAAAAATAAGCCCTTAAAATCAAACCATCCTGATTTGGATCGATTGGTTCTAGTGTTACTGGGACCACCTTCCACCCAAAAGTGGCATGTATTTGAAACATACTTATATACTAGATAAACTGGAAAGGCAACCCCGCTGACCGTACCAGCAAACATGGCGGAAAATGTAGCTTTTGATGTGTCATTGATTCTTTCCAGATGTTTTAAATTTTGAAGAATTATAAATACTGATTTGCTTGGATTGTCCTGCATGCTGGTATCGTCGTAATTAATTATTACTTCTGGAAGAATACCTTCGAAAGACACTTGAAGCTCCTGAAAGTATTCTTGAACTATTTAACGAGAAACCACTGCTCTTGCACGTTTAATACTATGACACAATCTTGCCTTTAAAGTTTCACCTTGGCGCCTCAAAAAACTTTCCATCAATTTTTTCCCTGGCCTGTTATTTACAAATCTCTTCTCGGAAATTCCTTTAGAATCTACTAATACGGTTTTTACAATGTTTTTTATTTCTGTTTTCGTAAGGAGAAATCCTCACTCAGATCTCAGATATAAATACGGGCGGCCTACTATATGGTCCACTATTCTCTTGTTTTTCTCCGCTCGAGCCTACTTTTTGTTATTCCATACTTATTTCCGGCTTTTCGCATACTAGTTTATTTTCCTCAATGTCACGTAATCTCTGTAGGTGTTCTTTAGTGAAATAGTGCGTTTTCCTGATTCGACTCATTTTTCCTGAAAATAAAAACTAAGAAACAAAATGAATACGAGGCGTTTATTTGTGGTTTTAACTTGGAAGACATTTGTCCCATATTTGTTTTACTTTTTTGCAAAAAAAAATATATAATCACCTTCAAACTTATTAAAAACTAATTTGTCGATCGTAGACATAAGTGTTTTATGAACTTTATCACTTTTTGTTTAAATTCCAATGGTAAAAAAGAAAGGTACAAACCAGTTCATTTGACAATTTTTTTTGCAAAATATCCAAATGACCGTAAAAAAGCTACTTACCATGTGACGAGAATCAAATGCCCTGGCATTTATTCTTGTGGAAAGCGCCTAACTGAAAGCCAACACGGAACCAATTGGCGTCGCTGATGTGCTGTTGCCAAGTGGAAAAAAAATTAAAACGGACCTTTTTTCTCCCAGTTTGGACAACAGTCCCAAATATGGGAACATGACTGCATCTGATTGTATATTCTACGGAACATACGGAAACACTGTTCTCTGTTGCGACAACTCGCGATTTGTTGAGCGTTTAGAAGATACCATCACTTCTGAAGAATACATTTCACAATAATAACATATGTTGAAAACCAAACGTAGACGTCAAGATGATTTCAAAATGACTGAAAGAAGATCATTTTGTATATCTGTCTCTTTATTTAGCTATTTAAGGATACCCATGTGGCAAAGCATGGAACGAATGATACCTACTTTATGCATATGATTGAAGTACCCATATCTAATATTGATATATTTATTTAAAGAGAAATACACACAAAGTCACATCTAGTTAAACGTTAAATAGTACAGTGCTATTTTCTAATGGTCTTGTATTCATTATCCATAGGATAATGTATTTTTACTAACGCTGCATTGTTTCATCATAATTTTTTAACTCTGTTTCAACTAGCCTCACATTACCTGGCACGATTTTAATCTAGACTAGGTGCTTTGATACGCCTTTGTTAATTCGGTAATTCCTAATTATTAAGCTTAATTAAAATTACTCTATACATATTCTCCACTATATCTACCTTTGTTAAATTTAAGGAATGAATATAAGACATGATTATATTGGGATTGATGGGGCTCTGCGTAGCGGATGTATTAAGGGCAGTTGATACCTCATGCATCTCAATTTACTGTTATGGATTTCCTGGCCATAACAGTTGTACATATTAAGTTCTTGAATGCATAACACAGGTCTTGTTGAAATATTGTAGCTGTCATTTTACCAACCATTAGAAGCACATACAAGACACAATATTAACTATCTAATTAAAAAAATTTAAACGTAGAAGTTGATGGTAATTAATGAATCGGTAGGGGAAAGAGTGCTGCTTGGAATTGAATACCAAAGTAATGAGATTTATATTCTTCTGAGACAAGATATAGTAGATAGTAGGTATTTTCGATAATCGTAACATAGATAATCAACAAAGTCCTCATGACAAGTATCCCGATATCTGACAAAATAAAAATTTAATAGCTGACAAATGCTAAAACTGATCGTTCGTCAATTGAGATTTATATAAGTCCTAAGAAGTTACATCAATACTTGACGAATGACTTTGCATGCAAATACCTATTAGGATTTTATTAAAATATTCGGCATTTGTGTCAAGAATAATCGATTATCAGATAAAGATTATCCTTCACCTAATTCTCGTATAAAAATATTGACATTGTTCACACATATATATTTTTTAGTATTCAGCTGGCGTAATTTTTCGGGCCAGGACATTGACCGATTTTTAAATTATAAATAACTATCCAGTCTAGACTACTTATAAGTTTTGATAATAATCGATCACAAAAGATAGTATACTTCAAGTTTAGCGATTTAGTTGGTTGATTTAATATATAAATTTCGAAATAATCAGTAAATATAGTGGGTCAAGGATTATTGAATGTGACTAGTATCAGCTCCTCCTAATTATATTAGTTTTGCAGGTTGTTCAGATAAAATTAACCCTTTAACGGCTAGCGTCACCATGTGCTTTACAGCCTCAAAAAATAATTCCACACGTTTTATTTTTAGGCCAAAGTTTCCATATTTTCCCTTGTTGAAGATTGCTAATGTAAATTAATACATAATAGCAAAAGGCATTTGTCATAAGCCTAAAAGTGCTTTGAAACTTATTTGTAGTTTATAATATAAATAATCCGGTCTAGATACCTAATTTTTATTCAGCTTATCGCAGAGTTATGTATGGACCACAATTAACACAGACAGAATAACAACAGACTTAGTAACATTTTTTTTAAATTTGTAGTCATCCACTATGTATTTATGCAACAATTAATCAAGTAGTTGCTGTGGTTCACCCGCATCGCCAGGTGAAATACCACCACATTGGTTTAGGTAACCTGAAATGACCTCTGGTTCATGTTTCACCACCATCCCTTTGTGCTCCGGTTCCCAGGCTGAAAAAGAAGAAGTATTGCATGATGGCGCCTCCCAGATCAAAATATTCCGGAGGCAAAATAACCTCTCATTCGGATCTTCGGGTGGAAGCTGGCCTTGGGGGCCATCAGACCTAAACGTCTCCAAAATAGAAAATAGACTGAGATTGGACTTCTGCAACATAAACACATCAACACAAATATTAACTCGGTCCACCGGCACTTAACATCAAATAACCATTATATTTTAACTCTATCAGAAACAAAAGTGAAATCAAGCACTACACATGTTCATTTAAATATACCCGGATATGACCTTTACTCCTGATTTCGACATAACTCTGGATTAGCTCTTTTTATTCGAGACGATTTATGTTGTCAACGAGAAGGAACATACGAACCTGAGGAATTCGATGTCAAGTGGTTCAAATTAAGCACTGATCAAGCAACCAAATTCATTTGCTGCTTCTGTAGACCACCCAACGAACACCAGTATGAACAGCTTTTCTCAAATCTTGGCAATCAAATTAATTTTCTGCAGATTAACTATCCAACGGCAGAAATTGTTACAGTGAGAGACTTCAACGTACATAAAATTGACTGGTTGAGACACTCCAACAAAAACGACGATGAATGACGAGAACCCGACGCGTTTGCTATAAGTCACGGACTTACTCAGCTGGTTGACGAACCTACCAGGATGCCTGAAGGTAAAAAAACTTTGCTAGCTTCCTGGATCTATTCTTAACAACTAATCCTGACCTCTACACCATAACTGTTCAACCTGTGTTGGACTCATCAGACCACAATCTTATCTCCGCAACATGTGAACTTGCTATCAAAGCACAGGAGCCACAGGTACCCCGAAAGGTTTGGCACTACAAATCGGCAAAGTGGCGTGATCTTTGCGAGTTTTATATTTCTTTAACTTGGAAAGACGTCTGCTTTGGTAATTAAACGACCTCTGAATCTGCTGATGAGATAGTTATCCTAGCTGGTATGGAAGCTTTCATCCTCTGTTCTATGAAACGTATCTAAAACAGTAAACCATGGTTTGGGAAAAACTGTTCAAGAGCAGGCAATGCTAAAAATGTTGCCTACCGCAAATGGCGCCGAGATCCGACAGCCGAAAATCGAAATATATTTATCACGACAAGAAACCAGTTTAAGCGGACCATTGACGTGAGCAAGGAGGGATATAACGAGCTGATCAAGGACAGGCTTCTCAACTGTCCTAACGGATCAAGATCCTTTTGGTCAGTTACCAAGTCTGCCAATCAGGGTTTCTCAAAGATGTCAATTCCAATCCCACCACTGACCGAAGATGATGGCTCAATAGCAGAAATAGCCGAAGAAAAAGCGATTATTGTTGCCGAAATGTTTGCATCTAATTCTACCCTAGAATCTCAAGGAAGGACTTCCCCAACTAACCCCTGAGTGAATGCCTCAATACCAGATCTGGTATTTCTTCAACGCGAAGTGAAACGAATACTCAAAAGCCTAGACCCTAACAAGGCCACAGGACCGGATGGCGTTCCCGCAATAATGCTTAAGGAATGTGTTGCTGAACTAACAGCTCCACTATGCAGGCTTTCACTCTATCATATCGAACTGCATGCTTTCCTTCTAGCTGGAAAAGCGTTCTGGTGCAACCAATCCCGAAGAAAGTTAAAAAACGATTCCACGAAACTATTGTCCAATTGCCTTAGTTCCCATCATGTCCAAAGTCATGGCGAAACTGATCAACGAACTGCTCTTAAAATATCTCGAATCGTCAGGCATCAGAAACGATCGCCAGTATGGCTTCCGCAAGAACAGATCAACCGGAGATCTCCTGACTTACGTGACCTACCTGTGTACCACAGCCATCGAGAGCTATGGCGAATCTCGTGCAGTGGCTCTCGATATATCCAAAGCATTTAATAAGGTGTCGCATGACAGTTGTTAAGTAAATTGACAGCCTACGGACTACCACCAGCACTACTTCCAGGCTTACCAATTTCTCGAAGCATTCGAGTTGGTATTGATGGACATCACTCGGAAAAAATTAAATGCCGCAGTTCCTTAAGGGTGTATATTATCTGCCGCACTGTTCCTACTCTATATCAACGATTTCTTTGATGACAAACTATTCGATTTACAGCTTTGCAGACGACAACACTCTTATATTCTCATTCATGTCGCTGACTCCAATTACCGCTGCTCGTTCCTAACGCAAGCTAGAAAATCTTATTGCTGCCATCAACGAGGATATGAACGCCATCGTGGAATGGGGTGAGGAAAACAATGTCCAGGTAAACACAGAAAAGACTCAAGCAGTTGTTTCCTCAAAAAAGCAAACACCGCAGGACCTGACTTATCAATGACAGCACAAACAGTGACTCTGGCTTCATCCGTAAGCTTGCTGGGCATCAATGTAGACAACAACATGCCTTGGCGTAATTTCGTCACCAAAATTGCCAAGACAGCAGCACAAAAGCTGGGAGCACTCTATAGAGCAAAAAAGTTTTATACACCTCATCAGCTCTTACTGCTCTAACCCAAACTAACCCAAACACTTGCTCAAGATATTAGTTAGAGTCCATACAGAGGAGAGCAGAGTCTGTCTTGTGGATGACCCAGAGTTGACTAGCCTTGATACCCTCGAACATCGAAGAAAAGTGGCGGACCTATCTCTTTATTATCGATAATACTACGGAAGGTGTTCGAACGAGCTGGCACTTATGATTCCGCCCAGAGTTATGCCAAACAATCCGTCAGACACAAGCTGCTCATCAATATACGATTCAGTTCCAAACACCTAGGGCTTCACTGTTGCAAGACTCTTTTGTCTGGAGGACTACCTCGCTCTGTAATGGAGTCTTTCCCGAAAATTACAAGCTCTTCAAGTCCAACGTCCACCGTCTTCGCTAGTTAAGTGGTATAGGATTTTCCTATTATGCGTGTGCCAAATATAAAAAAACGGGTTATTTGTCAGGGAAACTTTTTGCGTAGCAAATCTTCAAAAGAATTCCTTTTGTATGCAGAATATACGGAATGAGCCTAGCCAGTAAATTGTGAGAAAATAGATACAAACCAAATTAATTAATTGAACAGCGATCTCAGTACTAAAGCTCCTGCTAGAAATTATTCTTACTCTAGTATGTATAGAAGGATTCATCATAATGTCTTACTTCCTTAATATTTGTATTTTTTAAGCAAAAAAAAAATAAAAATTGTAATATAGTGTTCCAAAAATACTTTTTACAAGACTGTCTAAGAATTATTTTAGTCATTTATTGAATTTTTAGATTCTGCTTATAATTCTAACAATATTTCATAAAACATATGTTTATCCTGAGCTTTTAAAAGGTGAAATTGTCCATCAATTATTTGATATGCACCTCTTAAATTTTGCAAACGGTATACCAGCTGTAATTTGGACCTTTTAAACTAAATGACAATAATCCACATCAATTCGTTAAAATGGCATAATCGGAAAAGGTAAATAATTTAGATGATTTTCTTACATTAGAAATACTTTCAATTCAAAAGCTGCATAACAATAAATTAAGAATAATTATATAACACTTAAGTATAATATTACTAAATACAAATATATTTGGATGAATATCGGTCATGCCCCTTGGATGTGGCATTTTTAATGGCTTCTACTTTCAGCCTGTTTGGTTTTATATTCTCAGCGAGCGCCTTATAGCATTATCTTTATTGAATCTGAGATTAAATTTGGATGTCATCTTCAGCACGTCCCTTCAGTATTTATAATGTTCACCTTTGCTTTTAACACTTTTAATTATGTCCTCAATAAAAAGTACCTCAATATCGCTAAAAAATATATATATTATTTCTTGAAAAACCTTGACTTGACATATCGTAAGGCCTTAGAAATCGATATATCCCTAATTTTATATAAATAAGGCAAAGCTTGAAGTCGTTTTTTAGTTTTCTTTGTTTAAGGCAAGCCTGCGAATCAACCTGACTGAAATATATAGTACTAAGAGAAGAAACACCAGTAAACTCCTCAAGTAATTATTCTTCCGTAGCTGGAAATTTAAAAAAGTCATTCAATTGATAAATTTAAATAGTTGAAAGCTCATAAGCGGGCTAAATTAAAGGAACATAGTTTTTTAATCGTCGAAACAGCTATCCAAATTCATTTTGCTTTAAAAAAAAATTATAAATATCCATATTTTTATTTGAACATTGCCAATTTAAAACACATTGTGGAAAGGGGTTTCAAGTAGGTATTAGCATAAGAGCTATGTAACTTAATGGCCGTTTCCAATAGCAGTCGCAGTCCGTGAGCCCTTTTTTCGGTGATACGGTCGAAATTTAAAAAAAAATCTAACAGTACACACATAGAAAAGATCTCTTGATCTAAAAACAGCGTGGAGTTCAGATCATTCCTCTCCTTATGAAGAAATAAATATTTATTTTGAAACACTTTTCCTTGCCATAAGAACATGTGAAGTTCAGATATATTTTTTTTGATTTGAATCCGCTGAGGTGAAGAAATACTTCTCTCGACACAAAGTAATTATCCATTTCCACATATGAAAGACAATATGCTCTTGGAATAACGTCAATTCCCTCAGTTTGAGAACTCTTTTCTATGTGTGTATCTATTTGACTAGCAGAATCGATTACACCTTCAATGGAGTAACTTCTTTTTTAGTTGAACTTTTTTTGAGCTTTGCGCAATTTCAAAAATTCTTATGCCTATTACAATTATTATAAATTATTGTATAAATTTAGCCTTCAGCAGCTATAGATTGACTTTGCATGGACCCATGTGCAATGAATGTACTTTCTCTCAAAAACTTCCGCTGTGGACGTAGATCCTTACAGCACCTGCCATTATCCGGACCTCCTCTTTGGAACAGCTTCTCGTGTAACTGATCATTCCCTATGCCACAGATGAAAATATTTGTGATCTCGAAGGTTTTCAAGTTCAGATATTTCTTTACACCAATTTATTAGCTGGCAACGGGCCTGTTTGCAAGTAAAAAATGTATGGCTTGCATAAGCTAAATTATTTCTCGGGATATCACCACAGGCGGAAATTCCCTAAACTTCATTTATTACAATATATGTTCAGGTTAGAAAATGAACAAGTGGTCGACTATTATTGATTGTACCAAGGACTACAAAAGGCCTCAGAGGGAAAGAAAAATAGATGCTCGACTGACTGTTACTTTACAGTCGTATCTAATTCACAATTCACACGTACTAGTTCCATCACAAGCAAATTCATGCTGTAAACAATATTACAAAGACAGCATCATATATTTGGCAAAAGATATCAAACTCTGCTCATGTCGAAATAGAAAAAATTGCGCCAATGAAAAATAATTTTTCTATATAAAAAGTGTTGTAGATTTGATCTTGTCGATTACCTAAACAATATATAGATTACCAATGATGGGGCTAGTTCTAAAGTGATTCTAAAAATAAAAACGAAAACCTTTAGATTTATATGAATATTTTAATATATCTTATTTAAACTTACATGCAACCAAAACCCGTAAATGTACAACAAATCAAATATCTATTTCTAATGGTGATGGAGTATAACTAATTTCTATCAGTGCTAGAAGTCAACCTCATACACTATCAGAATAATAATAATTATAGATACTGAAGAACTGATCAGTTAAGTAAACAATTATAATTCTAAGAAAAGTATACATATATAAACATAAATCTACAGCTGAGAACGGTTAAATATTAACAATTTTACTATTATTTAATGTGCATATATTAAATAATAGTAAAGTTTCCTGCGAAACAACTGATTAAATGCTCGATTAACTGATAGAACACTGAGATAAAATAAGAGTAATAATACAATAGATAGATAGTACCCTAATGTCCACAATAGGCAAATATGTATCTTATGTCTACCAATACAGTTCAATCGGTTCAATTCAAAGTTTATCAACAATTAGTTAAACTGGACAACTTTTTATTTTCAAAATTTTCGTTGCTAATGAAAATGCTGTGCCGTAATTTCCAGTTTTTATTTAGATTCCCTGACATCACCACAGGCGGAAAGTCTCTAAAGTTAATTTATTACAGTATATGTTCAGGTTAAAAAATGAACAAGTAGTCGATTATTATTGATCGTACCAACGACGATAAGCGAAAGGAAAATAGATACTGGAGTTCTGGTTGACGACTAACTTTTATTTTGCAGTCGTATCTAATTCGCATGCAGCAGTGCCATCACAAGGGATAATATATCTTATTTTAGCTGGGTGACAACTTAAACTTGTAAATATACAAATATAAACAAATCAAGTATCTATTTCTGGCGGTGCTAGAGTATAACCAAATCTATCAGTGCTAGGAATGAACCCAATTCACTACCAGAATAATGAGAGCTAAAAATACAAAGCACACCTTTAAATACTAAAGAAATGATCAGTGTAAGTAAACAATTATAATCTTAGGAAAAGTATACCTCCATAAACAAATGATGAGAGGGTGTCTTTGAGTAAACGCATACTCAAAGACATAGCCCCTATTATGTTTCCTTCGTAAATCAAAAAGGTTCCTCTTATACACCCTTCCATCTTATTAATTAAACTTACAAGGACATTGTACAATTTGTATTTATCAATAACTGATTTGTGCAAACTGCATCAATTCTTTCCGGGCTCCCAAAATTGCCTTACAAAAGTAGTGCAGGAGGGTACTCAGGTTAAAGGCTTGACTATAGTAATTTTTGCTTGCAAGAAGTAAAAGTATCCATTGTTTTAGAAGTTAAACTAAGACCAAGTAAACCAGTGCTTTAACGTGACTATCCTTGATCCAATCAGCATGATGGAGACTGAATTGTCAATGCTATACACTAGTGACAAACTACTGACGGATTGAATTATATTGGTCAAGTGGTAGACGCAAGATACATAATTGCCTATTGTGGACTTTAAGGTACTATTTATCTATTGTATTATTACTCTTATTTTATCTCAGTGTTCTATCAGTTAACCAAGCATTTATAGAGAATAATAAACGCGCTATAAGGGGGCTTTGTACAATATATAGCAAATAATAAAGGCGTACAAGAAGCCACGGTAGGTTGGGCTAATGCAAACTTAACTTGATGTCACGGGGACCGCTTAATTTCCTGGCCTAAGAGAGAATGATTCAATGAATAAGGAAATGAAAATGAAGACGTGTTCATTTTATCCTGGTGCCGAAACTTACCCCCACTCTGGCATATCATTTCCGTAAAGAGTAAATAACCAAAATAGAGTGAAGTTATTTAAAACTTGACGTCAATAGTTTCCTAATTAAAAAATATGAAGTTTGAAACCAACCTAAAGTAACTACTTCCAGTGAGATGGAAAAGTAAGGGTTTCTTAACTGTATGGGCGTGTCTGGAAATAGTTTCGAAATTAAGCTTTCGATGGTCGCTATGGGAGGAACTATGATTGGCCGGATCCGTTCTACTTACAGATTAAGTACTTAAAACGGCTGGCGTTATAAGATGGTGTGTGTGTGTGATTGTGTGCGCTATTCTGCTTAAAATTAAATATAGAAAGTTTCTTACGCGTAAAGTTAATATCCGCTGTGAGATACATCGGATAAAAAGGAATTGTTTAGAAATTGGCATACATCCGCTGGAAATTACTCCGATGAACAAATCCTAAACAACTAACACCGCAACTCCACACTTTAGGAGGTCCATCGGCACAGTAGCAACATGGTACAAGAGAGTCAGAGCTGGCAAAAATGAAAAAATGGCTAAAGATTAATTCACAGCAATATGCAACTTCTAAACCATTCGGATTGCCAGTAATTAGCAGTTACCGAGATAAGATTAACCATACTAGCTTCTGTACCAAATATTTGCCGGCTTACTTGCCACGCCTAGATCGCTAATTCATGGAAGCATTAAACCATTCCTCATTTAATCATAATGGCACAGTGGTTATAAGACATGCCAGCATAAGAGAATAAATATCAAGTTATACTAGTCAGTACTTTTATCACCCCATGGACGCCTGAAAGATGACTTTATTAGTAAATAACTTGTACCCGGTATAGTAGAGATATCCAGAGGAATAATCCAAAAGGATTTGTTGTGTTGACAGTATGGCTCTGCCTTGCTTGAATCTTTTATTTACTCTCCTTGACAACACGAATATATAGTAGAAGTTCAAGTTGAGAAATAAAAACAGTTATTTCGCTTGTCCTACGCCTCACACCAGAAACTGTCGTGCGCGCACCGGAAAAGCCTAGTTTCCGGACTGGTAATGAAATATACTATTTTCTTCAAACGTCAGTAAATCCGTCATTACTCGACTGTGTAGGCGGCCGTGAAGTTTCATTTTTCCTCCGCCGGAGCTTTACTTTTCACTTTTTCGCCGGCCGAGGTAAAAGTGTTACCATAGCAACATAGATACAAACAACAAAACAAGCGTCAACAACTCAAGAATTATTAAACTAAAATTTGTATTTGTCACTTAATTTGTGCACTGCATTTCTAAAACTCACTAATTTAGGAACAAATTGGTTATTATTTAATCGAACTTACTCAATAACTGCTTATCAATACGGAATTAAAACGCAATCGGAGACGTAATTTTAAAAAAATAATTATTGTTGACAGGGTCCACTGACAGCTTTATGTTACATTACTATAGCAACAACCTGCGCCTATTCACCGACACCGGTCTAAGCCGCCTTGCGAACCCACTTATCTTTACTTTAATAATAATTATTATTACTATTAAAAAGAGATGTTTTTGCATTAATTTGTCGAAATTTGAAGAAAAAACAGCATATTTTATTTCATGGCTTGCTCTCTATTAACAGCCTCACTCCGTTCGGCTGTTAAACACGTGCGCGCCATGAAAAGTATCACTTTTCCTCCATATAAAATAATATACTATTTTCTAACGCTGACTTCAAAAAAATTAAAAACACTCTATATACCTAACTACTTTGGATAACTATGCTTTTTACACACAGTGCGAAAGTATACTTTTCATTCAGTCTATGAAAAGATGTATATGATTTATAGATACTTTTCTCACACCGTGTGAAAAATATGCTTTTCACACAGCTTGTGAAAAAACGTAATGCAAAATGTGAATTTTAAAATCAAATGTTTTAAAATACGACGTAAAATATTACAGTTACAGTTGCAGAAAAAGTATAACATGCAACACGTGTAAAAACCTCTTTTCACACTTGTGTGACTTTATGGCATTGTCTCACTCATGTGAAAAGTACAGTGTTTAGCACTTGTTGCATAATATATACTATTAACGTCACGTCATGTTTGTAGCGCTACTCGCTATGTTCAGATGCTGGGTGGGGATCGTGCGCATCAGTAAGAAATTATTTACGGCTAGCCACAGCAGAGCAACTATTTAACGCTCAGTTTACTAATGTCTTTTCATTGCAATGGATTGCTTTCAAGTGCTCTGATGGCGCAGTGGTTAGATGCTGTGCCTGTGATACGGCGACCCGGTTTCGATTCCCGTCGGTGTTTTTATTTATTTTTTTTTAGGTTATGTTTGTAAAAAATTCTTTTTCTTCGTGCCTTGGGTTAGTTTTGGTTAGTTTTTGTTAGCTGCGCCCCCGTAGCGAGCGAAGCGAGCGGATGGCCATGCCAACGTTTCATTGGCCTCATTAGTTGTCGTGCTGCGGCTAGACACAAGTATGGTAAAGGCTTAACTTTTAACGATCACGTCTTGTATAATATGTAATATAAACGTTAAAACATTGGAGCTCGCATATGTTATATCACTAGTAGTAAAAATGTATTAAAAAAATCATGTGTGCTTAAGATCATACCACACAATGCAAGTATATTTTTTGTTCTATATTTTGAAATTACTTGCCAACTTCGATGATAAATCGCCAGAATCCGTCGCTTGAAATATATCTAAATTCTCCGATCATGGCTTATTTTCCACCTTAAAATCATTTTAAATGTCATTTCAGGCCAGTAAATCTACTTATAGCATTAATATGCTATAAGTAAAATTTTACTCTGCCATCAAATCTACTAGAAACTGCCTCTAATCCCCAAAAAATTGGCACTTTTCTTATCTTGACCCATTTTGCCGACTTGAGACCGTTTTCAATGAGATATCAGGCAATTAAATGTATAAATCTACATATTTTAACTTAAAATTGCCATATATTTTCCATAATTCATTAAAACAGGTTAAGCACCAAGGATATTTTAGTAAACCACCCCCCTGAGCCAATATATTTGCTTTCAAAATATTTGTTTCTTCTAATCGGCACCATTGTGCATCAGTTATACCCATTTTCCACGATTTTCACTATTTTATTCTTCAGAAGTAGAAAAAAAAATTCAGCGGACACCGCCGTCCGCTCTGGCCTGTGAAAATTGGGAGCGATCACCGGTGTCCCATATGGCCCTACGAAGATGTTCAGAACGAGCGGATACGGTACAAAAAGGTCGCAATATTACTAGGTACTTCAGTTGTTAACGCTCACTTTATCTTCAAGGAAGTAGAACAGAGCAGCATCTCTGTTACAGAGTTTCGATATTCAATTATAGAGGGATTACTGAAGTTTGAAAACGGTTTCGAAACTATTTTTCTTCAAAGAATGAGCTTGATATTTCATAAGCTCCAAAAATTTAATTGCAAAAATATGAAATATTAGGGTGCAACAAAAAAAAACAGGATGGTATGATTGACAAGAATAAAGTGAAAAAAGTTATAACTTACTGCGTTCAGTGCGAAGGAAATCCTAGGTTCTGACTTGAATGTTTCAACTTATTTCACAGAAAACGCTAATTGTGCAGAACTATCTTTATATTTTGACAATTTTATATTAAAGTTTTATTTTCATATATAAATTAGCAAATGTGTTATTTTTAGGCTCGTTCAATTATGTTTCTACTCTGTAATTCAACTGTTTATGCTTCATACAAATTAATAAAAACCAATATCTCACTTGATAGTTTAACTACAAAAAACCTGATATTAGCGTTTATTAATGCAGGGCCATAGCAGACTCGATACCATGTTAAACTGCATGAAAGCTTGTCCTCTTGGCCGAGCAGAATCGACGAAAATTATAAAGTCAGGCGGGCACCGGTGTCCGCCTTGGCCCAGACAGCTCTCATGGAGTCGGACACCGGTATCCGCCATGGCGTTTAACCTGTTAAAAGGAAAGTCATTCAGACTTTTAAAACCGCTGATATATTGGATTTTTTTGTGTTTTTCTGCATCATGTTTCGATTCAACCTTGATTTTCTCGTATTTCCCAATTTCGTAGAAAACTTTTTTACAGAACTTTTTATAGCAGATATCATCAGGTGTACAAATCTGAGATTAATTTCATGCAAATAGTTATGCGTTGACTGGCATCAAACTGAAAATAAAAAAAAATCACCAATTCACTTTTTTTAATTGGATCGAAGCAAATTTTTGGCATGTTCTAAAATATTAATTAGTGTCGATGTCGTCTCAAAATTCGAAATGGTGAAAAGTTTGAAATCAACAATCCAAAATGACTTCTAATATAATTTTTGGCGTAGATGCTCGTCAAGTAATCGGCTTTTCTGAAAAAAGAAATAATTTTCGGAGAATAAAAATAAAAACCTTTATTTTTTGGCCTATAAATCGACATTTTACAGGTTCCCTGAAATAGTATATTATTTTATATGGAGGAAAAGTGATACTTTTCATGGCGCGCTCGTGTTTAACAGCCGAACGGAGTGAGGCTGGTAATAGAGAGCAAGCCATGAAAACTAACTTTTCATCCAAATAAAATATGCTGTTTTTTCTTCAAATGTCGACAAATTAATGCAAAAACATCTCTTTTTAATAGTAATACTATCTAATTATTATTAAAGATAAGTGGGTTCGCAAGGCGGCTTAGACCGGTGTCGGTGAATAATAGGCACAGGTTGTTGCTATAGTAATGTAACATAAAGCTGTCAGTGGACACTGTCAACAATAATTATTTTTTTAAGATTGCGTCTCCGATTGCGTTTTAATTCCGTGTTGATAAGCAGTTATTGAGTAAGTTCGATTAAATAATGACCAATTTGTTCCTAAATTAGTGATTTTTAGAAATACAGTCACAAATTGAGTGATAAATACAAATTGTAGTTTAATAAATCTTGAGTTGTTGACGCTTATTTTGTTGTCTGTTTGTATTGTATCTATGTTGCTATGACAACACTTTTACCTCCGCCGGCGGAAAAGTGAAAAGTAAAGCTCCGGCGGAGGAAAAACGAAACTTCACGGCCGCCTACAGAGTCGAGTAATGACGGATTTACTGACGTTTGAAGAAAAAATACATTTTTCCGACATTTTCGAAACCAAGAATCGTTTGAGTTTTCTCATAGAAATTTCCTATCGAGCTATCATCTCAGTTTGTTTGATCCTCAAGACTTTTTCGGACATAGAATGACCCAAAGTGCCTCTTTACCGTATTTGGTAATGTATGAAAGTTGAAAGTGCTACTGGATTCGTCGATAATTGAAACCAGATGTCACTTAACGGATCTTGAACATATCGAATAGAGATTTACAACATCTCAAAAGCGTAAAAACACGGTAAAAGCTGAAACTGACAGCAAAATAGGTTAATCTCCTCATTCTTATCACCATAAAGATCAAGTGTTTCGAGCGCTTAAATATCAGATAAAGAAGAACAAGCAGCAGATTTGAATAGAGCTAATTATACAAGTAATACATATATTGATTTTATCGATCAGGAGCATAATAATAAAGATAATAATATGTGAAAAGAACGTGATTTTTATGTTGACAAATTCTAATTAGCTTAGTTCATTGCTGATTCTTATTTTTGAACATGAGATGATTTGTATAAGGATTTGTAATGAGGGATGAATGGAGGCAAAAATCTATTCTTATTTCAATCCCTATAAAATTAAGTGTTGACCACAGTTTCAATTTATATTTTAGTTAATTCAGTGTGTTTATATTTCAGGAAGAAGCAGAACACAGGAAGCATGAATTCTGGAAATTGCTGGACGAACACACCGCGGTGATCGAAAATCTCAAGAGGATAGAAAAACTCGAACATAAAATCATTTAGGCTTATTGTCCAATTTGATGCTCAATTGTATTGTACAGGGACATTGCTTTATTTTATAATGAAATATATCAGCCATGTTTTATGTTCACTAAAAATAGATGCGCAGCAATGCAATGGTTTCTTTACATCTAGTTTATAATATAAAATTTGTTCAAATTTTAACTGCATGTCTCGCTAACTCCGATATTATTAAAAGTAGCAAGCTGTTTAAATGGATAAAACTGTATTACAAGTTTAAATCTATTTTCAATTTGACCTGCCTATATTAATTTTTGAAAAATACAAATGTAAGTTGCATTTTATATTCTTCTTTGATTTTACTAATTTAGATTTGATGAAAATGTTAAATTACCGTATTTATGTACGTCTTAAGAGGTACATCTAGCTATATAAATATTATCATCGAAAATAATTTTATTAACTTTTTAGGCAAAAGATAATCTGTCAGTCCGGAAGAGGATTAAATTCTCATAAATATTTTGCACATTTTCTGCTACTTAGGAGTCATTCATTTTATTATAATACAAGGGTTACAGCATATTTGAGACATATTGTTAACTGGAATAATACCTAATATGTATTTGCATGTATTTATTAATGTAAAATTTCACTAAAATACCAATTTCTAGGTGGCTGAATATATTTTTTCAAAAATAAGTCTGATACTCAACATATTATATGTAATAATTTAATTAATGGGACAAAAACATTTATGATATTAGATTTTATGTTGTTCTTAGAATAGTATTTCCAATATAATATAATTTTCTTTAAGTAAGATCATTTTAAATGAAAAAAACAAATAATGAAGTGTTGCAGATCGGCCATTTACCTTTTAAAACACTCACAGAACTTTTTACGCAATATAAAAAATATTAGCAGTTACAAAATTTATAAGGTTTTATCTAAACCTCTAGAATGTAAGGATAAAAAGGACGCGAAAATATTGAACGGAAAAGAGCAGCCTGTTTCCATTAGCGGGTCGTCGTGGTACAATACATTCTGTTCTGAGCTTTAGGCGAGACAGAGTCGACAGTTAACTCTATAAATTAATATCGTAATTCCATTCGATTTAAATTGTCTCGGAGAAAATAAAACATTATATTTTATTTCAAGAAGTTCTCATGTTCTGTAAATTTCTTTCCTCTGACGATGATGGTTCAAATAAAACCTTATAACACCCTCTTATAATGAGCTCTGTAGATGAATACCTACTACATGAATATATCATCTTTATTGTGTCACACTGTTTCGTGAAAAAGTGTAGTTTTGCTTAAATATTTAAAGGTATTGCCAAGACAGAACAAATAATATAATCGTATATTAGTCTGTTACAAATAAAGTAAATGGATGACCATATTATTATAACCTTATGTGCCTATATTATGTTTCCACAAAAAACTTCTATGTTTAAAAATATGCAGCAATTAACTTTCACTGATTTGTATTTAATAAATACATCGCTGTGTATTTTTTAAACAACGAAATTTAAAGTTGAAAGACTGAAAATTTGGGATTTCTCAAAGTATCAAAAATTACTAGTTTTTATTGGAAATTGTTTTGCATAGTTCTAGTAATTTATACGAACAAAAAAATATAGATAAGTTGACAAATGATCCAAGTATTTTGTAGATCACACTAAGCAATAAAATATATGTCGCTATTTTCTTAGACAAATAAAAGTACTAAATATATCTTGTTTTTTTTTATTCAACACTCATCTAAAAGTCTGTTTGAATTCTTCCGCCATCATTGACAATACAAGAGCTTTAAATTTTGGGTAGTGGATAATTTCACACCCAAAAATTGAGTTGATAATAACATAAAATGCAAACAAACGTCGAGATCACGGAAAATAATAACGACATTATTTAAGTGCAATTTTTACTTACTTCCATGCTGTGGTATGTCATATTTCGTAATATAACTCAAAACATAGAAATGAAAGATTTTAGCCTAAGTGCTCTTAAGAAACGAATTTTGTTCAACTCTGCAATTATTGGCTGATGCTCGCTTTAAGAGCCACCCTTCTCTTAACAAATCGAAATAAGTGTTTAAGCGCGGCAAGGACCAAGTTAATTACATACATAGTGTTAATTTTAAAACGTACCACCCACGTTATCTGCGTAAACAGACAAATTTGTAAAATTCCCCCAAGTACGTCAACAAAGTTATTGAGTCGGAATGTTTCTTACGAAAAATTGGATGGCGCCCTTTCAACCCCTAACCCATAGAACTACCACATCATTTTAAAGGGCTTTTTATTCTGTATATTTTGACGTCCTATTTTTTCAAATTTGACCTCACCTTTGCGCAATAAAACCCATGTTAATGTTAAAATTAAAGAAATAATGATAATAAATTAATTAAATGCACATTAACATCCATTTAAATGTTTAAATAAAAAAAAATAATAATAATAAAAAAAAATAATAATACCAATGAAATGTAGTTTTCTGTCAAAATCCCATAAAGTTTAAGGGACAATAAGGGTCATTCTACACGAGCAGTACAAAAGTGACAGTTCTGACGTTAACTACCGCCCTTTCAACCGAGCCTATTGTTTTATTATTGAAACGTCAAATGCGAGCGATTTAAACGATCGATCTTGCTAATAAAGGCGGTAGCTAACAACACAACTGAGCGTTTTAAGTATTTCAGTAGAATAGCCCTAGACGATGTTTTTAGATTGCACCTATAAAAAAATATCTAATGAAAAAATGCATACCTATCTAAAGATGCCTGCTTGTTTATAGCTATATCACACGTTTATGTCATGCAGCTTATTCAGAGCCAATGGGTCGGTAGCAAATTTAAAACGTAGTGGTCCAAGGGTTCTAGACGAAGCTATTCAAACTGAAGTTTTAGGATATTCTTGCGGCAGATCCATGTACAGAATTCTGCTAGTTCTCACTTATTTGTTGGAGCAATTCACAAGGTAACTAGACTCCACAAATTCCATCCTTATAAAATTCAAATTCTACAGCCATTAAATGAAGATGACGCAAATCGTAGACTACAATTTTGTGAAGAAATGACCCAGCTTATTGACAGAACCCCAAATCCGCTTCGAATCTGTTTTACAGACGAATAATATACATTCTTCCTTAATGGAACTGTTAATAAACACAACTGCCGTTATTGAAGTGTACCCATAAAAATTAGTGTTTAAGCGGAAATTCTCGGCGAGGCTGTAATAAGTTCTTTATTTTTAAATGAAACTATGGTGAGAGAGATATAGTGGAATATATTGGAAGCAGCAGTTGATCAACTTATTACAGAAGAAGTGGAAAATCAGAGGGACGAGTTCGGTAACGTGATAATTAATGAAGAGATCCTTCACTTTCAACGCCCTTGCTATGCCAGATATGTTCCGGTTGGCCCAACAACAGACTTCCACAGAGACGGATAGGAAGAAGAAGGCCAATGGAATGGCTGCAAGGTCACCGGACCTTAGCCTGAATGAATTTTTTCTTTGGGGCCATTTAAAGTCGGTAATTTATCAGACCACTCCCCAAAACCCAAAATAATATCCGGAAAGGCATTTCAAAATATTCGTCAATAATTTGAACAGCGGCGTGTGTATTGTTGTTTAGAAGTCAATGGTGAACACTGGGAACAATTCATTAGATAAGCTTTAATGAACCATTCGTGTCAATTTTTCCATTTTTTACTCTTAATTGCTACGAAAACAATGTAAGCTTCAGTTATCACATTTATATTTATTTCTTTTTTGGTAATTTTAATGTAAATAAACATAGCGTAACTATGTTTAGACAGATTCAGCGAAATTATAAGGTACCCAATGAAAAAACCTTATTAGTTTTATTTCGAAACATAACAAGTAATTTTTTTTTATTCCTGAATTTGAACATTAAAATGGGTGTTGTTCTGCAACGGTGAGATAAAATTTAAAAAACTGGGCGCCAAAATGTACAGAATAAAAAGCCCTTTAAAATGATGTATCTTTCGACGCCCCGTCTCACTTAAGAATTTTAGGATGGTAGGCCTAAGAATTAGGGAGTTGAAGGGGCGCCATCCAGTTTTTCGTTAAAAAATTCCCACTCAATAAATTTTTTGACGTGTTTCAGGGAATTTTACAAATCTGTCTATTTACGCAGATAACGTGGGTGGTAAGTTTTAAAATCAAGACCCTGTATAGCAAATAAATATACCAAACAAGACTAATATCGTGTATTGTCTCTTCGTGCTCTAATAACTGCTGCCATGCAGCATGGTAAGGATTGAACACAATTGGCAATTGCCCTTTGTGAAATGATTATCACTCTTTAAGAAGAGCGATTCAAAGATACGGAACGGTTTCTGTTGTCTGTTGTGAATAAGAATTCCGTAACATATCGTTTAGATCAGGACTACGAGCAGGCCAGTATAATCGTTGAATGTTCATTTCATCCAAATAATCATTGGAAACTCTTGCGACATGAGGCTTGGCATTATCCTGCATTAAACAAACATTTTGAACGGAATGGGAATGACGTGGTCTGCTGAATATTCCACAATATAGCGGTTAGCAGTTAAAACGCCTTTTTCAATTAAAATTAGGCCTGTACCAGCATATAGGGAAATTCCAGGTCACAGCATAATTCTACCGCCTCCAAAAGGTGGTCTTTAAGGTGGACGCGAACAAAAATGCGATTCATCTGTAAATAACGCACATCGTCAATCTCTGTGTGTATGGGGAAATTTAATCGGTGAGCATGATAAGCTGCTAGTAAAGCTAACGAGTTGGTCTTCTTGATATCGATCCCTGTTCATGTAGGTAATCTACAATGAACGGTTCGTCCCGACATAAACACTTCTCTGTCACGTAAATTTTCAAGTCGATGACTAATAACAGTAGTTGTAACTTCCCGGTTTGTAAACCTGTTTTTCGTTGGTTTGTGGCTTGTATTCTTCTTGGTCCTGGACGTCGTCGTGCGTACTCACCGTTCTGACGAAAGCGACTAATGGCATCTTATCCCCTGGTTTTGCCCATGACATTTACGATGTAACGTATATCACAACCATCATGGTTCAATGCAACAGCTTGTGCAACATTTTCTGGCCTGCATATTACAATTATAATGACATTACATTGATATTTTTGATCAAAAAAAATGCAAATAACATAAAAGTCAGGCATCAGAATACCAATGCTGCTTGATTCGCGTACAGGACTTGGCATAAATAATTTTAGTTTGTGGTGTACATTTGTTTAGTATGTAGGCTTTATACATTTTGTTAATGTTATTACTAAGTTTCTCTAAAAAAATGCAAAATACGTTTCTTTTTGTGAGGTTATTATTACTAAATTATACGATTATGTTGCTAAAATTTTATGAGTATCAATATGGACTTAAGAAATAAACTGCGTAGAATTGCTCTTGCTTGTAAAAAAGCTTACTCATGTATTTTCAGAATTAAATCAAAATTCTAAATCTTGGACTGGATATAAGTAATACTAAATTTGGAAAAATTGCCATTTAAAATCCAAAAATATCCAAATTGAAACTTGCCTATTTTAAACAGCGATTGCACTATACAACTTTCCCATTCACATACAATCAGCAGGCTGCTGAAGATGCAACATTTTGCATAATTTTTCGCAGTTAAGCAACACAGGTTATTTCCACTAATAATACTAAGGGAAGTATACCTCAGACGGCATGGGTTTTTTAATCACTCCATACACATTTTCAAAATTATAATTATAGCTTGGAGGCTGAGGAAATTGCTAATATACAATAAAAATTAAACTAAGAGAAATACAAAATAAAACATTTATTAGTTTATACAACCAAAACAGAAATTTTAAAGGGTGTTGCATATGCCATTTCACCATGGCACATTAAAATAAATATAAAACTGAGATTTACAAGTATCGCAAATGCACATTTTTGCCAATCCCTCTACACCAGCACACGCTGTATGGGATCATTTCGCACAAAGTTGACATCTAATCCATTTTTTAAAAAACGCTATGTTGAGAATAGTTCATTAGAGAAGATGCAAGCTGCATTATCTTCATCTTCCTTTGAGGCATCCAAATCATCCCTGTTTTCTCTGTCTTCAACAACAAGTTTTTCTTTGCTTTTTTAGTAAATGTTCTTAATGATTCATCTTCCTAGTTTGCTATTTCTATTTCACATGTAAACTTGAGAACTTCATATTTCCCTCTTTTTCTGTTCGTTGTGCGTTTAATTTGGGTGGCAACTGGAAGAGGTGATATATCGGCTACAGTGATTGGCGAGGTATTTCCACAGTTAGAATTATCTTTGGAAAATGATGGTTTGTCAGGTGCTGTTTGGCTCGAAATATGCTTCAGTTAGGTATATTCAAATCGTCTATTATCTAAGGTATATCAGTAGTTACTGCTGGAGCAAATAAATGTTTGGGACAAATATCTGCTCTGTTGAAAAACAGTATCTCCGAATCAGTTGTATTGTAATAAGTATTTAAGGGCCCCGAAAAACTATCACTATCAACGCCACGAGGCAATTAGATTTTGCATATTCCATAACTTCCATAATATTGATAATTCATATTAAAAGCAACTTCTCAAGGAATGTTTTTTTTACGATCATGTCCTTACTAGCTACTAGTTCTACTTCTTTCAATTTATCGATTAATATATTATATATGTTTACCTGAGCAATTATTTCTCTTTAGCTTCCTCAAACACTAATTATGTCTATATAAATCTATAAATTCCATAAGAAACTCCCTTGACATCAATCTCAAGTGAGCCATTTCCCTCAATAAGATTAAAACACAAATCTAAAAATATCATGCAGACTTCAAGCAAGTTGGTACACACAAAGAAAATCAACCGTCGGCGTCGCCGTCGCCGTCGATCGATTTTACTTATCTTGATATTTTTCTCAAATTTGTAGTGGCTGTATTTTCATTTCTATGAACATGGTTATATTTCATGCATTTGTGCAAAATACATGTACCTAGTCAATATTTTTATCTAGGTATTCCGGTTTAAGATGAATTCCTCTGTGGTGTATACCAAAATTTTATGTTAATTGTCCAACGCCATTTTCTACTACTTTTCTTGCACTAGACAATCTATATTTAAACACTTTTTTGCATTGAGCACGTATTTCTGGCTGAGGATAGGATCGCGTTAGATATGTTTTTAAAGGAAATGCTTCTTCACCTATAATAGCATGAGGCATCAATATTTCAGTGCCGGATAGTATTTTTTCCTGGAACATTCAGAATATTTGCCCCTAGAGCTTTTGCAATGGTTGTATTACTGAATATTCCCCGTCACTGTTTTTCCCAAAAAAAACCGCCATCTACAAACACATATCATCAACTATTGCCATAAGTACGATAGAAAACGTTTTTTTAGTAATTCAAATATAGAGAACCACTGTTATTTGGAGCCGTAATAATAACGTGTTTGCCGTCTATAACCTTGAAAAGCTCCATACATTCCAAAATTGCTAAGATATCATGAACCATTCTTCCTTGGTAGGCATTGGCATGTCATTTCCTGTATGATAGCTGTTCATACTTGTATAACTATATTTTTTTAACAGTCTGGACGCCCGGATAAGAATCTCCGATTGCCAGAATGCCAGAAATCTGAAAAAGATTCATTATTTGTTATTTTATTATTTATTGTTATTAATATTTGTTTCAGAAATATGCTTTCTTGGTCTCTGCTACGTGAACAATTCTGGCGTGCCGTAAAAAACAAAATGAAACAAAAAGTGGATAAGCTGGTGGATTTATAGGAATATGTAATTCAGTATCAGATGCCTTTTCTTTGGCCGTGTTTTAAAAAGAGGCCCACTCTCTGCACTATTCCAACAAATGATGATGAGGACAGTGAAACAAGTTTGGCTTCTGAAATTAACATGGCACAAAAATCTCCACTTTAAGAACAAAGAAATCTTTGTGAGGCAATTGTCACCGGCCCTGTACTTTTAAAAATAATTATTTAAAACAAAATTACACGCCACATGTAAAACGGACTTAGAATCATCAATCAAAGACTACGCAGTATATTTTTCTTGAAACGGCTTCAATCTCGTTAAAGAAATTCATTTTAGAAAATGAAAGAAAAAACGCGACGTTGAGCACTTTTTTTATAGTATTGCTGCAACAGTTCGGTCAGACCCTCCTCGAGACAGAGCTATAACAAAAGCTAAAGTATTTGCAGTGGTATCTGAAATGAAGCTATAAATTAAGGTAAAGATGGCTGATGTTCCAATAGCATTAGTGAATATGCAAGTTCGACTGGATTGTGTATAACGCCAATGTCACAATCATATCCCAATGATACCATCTCGACCCAAGTCTAAGACAGGATTCTTACAAGAGGACAATAATGCATCAGAGCCACAAGGATCCAACAATATCCAACAAGCCGAATATCAAGAAAAGAGCGTCGAAGAAACCAGAAGACCAGAATTTACACTACAAAATACTTTTACCTTACATCTTTCAAAATAATTTTTGACTGCTAAGATTACCCAAACCAATTTTTGTGTGCCAAAACCAAAGCGCAATATTCAGTTTTGTGTTATATGTTTTGCAGAACCAGAATACAAGGTATGTAAAATAAAAATCTTACCTTTAACAAACGGTGAATTTTTTTCTTATTGCTAGAGCCTCCTTAAACTCACTATTCTATTTAGTTATCACTGATGAAATTTTGGTCATAATTTTTGAAAGTCATATTGGCTCTTTCTGAATTATTTTAAAAATCTATCTTCATTGTCTACTAGCTCATTTTAGAGCTTGTGAAAATCTCCTTCTTTTTTCTTTTTAAATTCATCCAATACACAGGAAATCTTCTTTTCCTTGTTTGCTCTACTCCCACACAATTAAATTTATTCTTCAACCGAAAAGTGTTTAAACATGCTTGACTCCAATAAGTACATTTGCATTTGACTCTCTAGTTAGTTTATCGGCGTCTGTAAGTGAGTTGTCCTATGGTGTGAAAACTTGTGTCTATGCCCTGTCTGCTACGTTGCGTGTTTGACACTCTACGTGCCGGTATTTGTAAATGGTGCATTTGCAGCTGAGATCTGACACATTCGTTTGCAGATAAAATCGATTCATATACTATGTTGGAAATACGATAAAATAGTGATCAAAACATAATCAAACAGACGAGACGGTGGTATGCAATTCATATGGTCCAAATGATATTGATAAATAATTTCTAATAATAACCAACTCAATGCTCCTAAGATTGATAATACATAAATATTACTTATCTAAGAAAGAAAGTAAATACTTGTAAGTCAAAAACTAGTAAACTGAATAATGTTTGCTCCATAATATATCTAGCCCAAAGCCCAAACAAATTGATCTTTTGGGACATTATAGAAACAGGCTCTAATTATTATGCAATAACAATTGTTTGGTAAATGAAAATCACAATTTTAATTAATACATTAAAAAGCTACTTATAGATTGCAAAATCAGAAGATTTAATATTTTAGAAAATATAGAATGAAATAGATCCACAAGATTTACTATATTATTTAACGATAATCCCCCTTAATCAAATTTATATACGCTTTACAAATATTATGATTCTTCATAAAGCAACGAAGTTCTTTTAAATAAGGGTTACGCTACTGTTGGTGCTTTACATGTGAGCTCCGCTGGACGGCATTAACCCAGAAACTTGGTTGGAAGCTTCGGACCGCCTAACTAAGGGCATCTGACTTCAGTTATAGTCCACATATAACCAGCTGAAAGGAATGTTGGATCGGTCGCACTATGTTTTTGACCCTTCAGGGTGTCGAGCATGTAAAGTGGTACCTGTGAGCTGAATCTTTGCAGGCATAGACTGAAATGATCCCACGAGAACGTGCGGCTCCACCCGGCCTGGGTACCAGCGTGAATGGGTATTTTTTTCTGCCTAGGACACACGATTCTTCCTCGGGGAGAAACAACGGTCACTGAACAATAGGCACGTGTTCGCCCAAAATTGCGATAAAGGAGCCGCTACAAAACGCCTATTAACTCGACCGAAGACAAAGCGGAAGTCAAAAGAATGGTTATAACTATAACCCAATAAAAGTAAAGTTATAACCCGATAAAAGTAAAATCAGGCAGAAGAAAATACAGTTTATTCAAACAATTACGATTGATAATTTTATCCTTTTACCTATTTTGTAAAAGTTAAGGGCTGTTCTTCTGCTGATTATTATAATTTGATTTTTTATCCATTTGCCACAGTTGGTTAATATTTAAATAGAGAAAAGTAACAGTAAATTCTCTAAAGAGTGTATACAAAGCACTGGCTTCGAGAATAGCTATTAAAAAAACAATGTGCTGAATTTTATCTCTAAAAATATTTTGAATTGTTTAACAAATCTGTTATAATTTATAATGTTTTTCGTATCCCTTGGTAATGTGTTATAGGACTTAGATGTTTTTACAATTGGGTTATTTAAGCCTATGTATTTGTGTTGATCTGATATGTTAATCTGTGCTCTAGTTCGTTATTCATTTATTTCAGTTGTAAATAAAATGTTTATATTTGATTTCTGTATTTGAATAATAAACATTAGTTTACACTGCTCGAATTATAGTATTGTATTCATTTAAGTAATTTTAATTTCATTGTATAACAAAACTGTGTGCATAAATCAAACTATCAAACCAAAATATTTAACTTTTTAAACCTGTTCAATGACTCATTTAGTACAATATTAAGTTTGCCAACAATTTTATTATTTTACCTAAACAGCATATATTTTGTTTTACCTAAATTATTTTTCAGTTTATTGCAATATAACCAATCTAGATAGACTTTAAGGTCGTTGCTGATTTCATGATTTATTTATTTAGAATCAATGCCTATGTAAACCAGTGCTGTGTCATCTGCATATATGAAATACTTAGCCTTTAGGGTAATATTTTTAAGATTGAGAATATAGCGCGCTGAGAACCGATCCCTGGGGTACCCGGGGTACCCCATAAATATTATTTGTTTTTTCGCTTATATATTCACCAATTTTTACATACTATTTTCTGTCTACAATATATATTTTAATTAGACTTTTGCCCCTAACGCACATTTTTTCTGATTCTTTCAACGCTCTCTCCCGGGACATCTGTTTCTCCCTAATTACAACCTACAACTATTCACGAACCGTATCAATCAACATCTTCGCGCACACACTGCTCGTCGAGCGCGATAGGATCTTCCTTTAGTGTGTGTGCCACTGCCATAAAAAAAAATCTCTCGACAAACCATTGAATGCGTTAAAGGCACGCAATGGTTTTGTGCATATGCTTCTAAATTTTGACAATTTACTAACAATCAATAAACATTATATAATGCCTCGGTTGAAGCATGCACGGGTAGGGACGTAAACATTATAATAAAATGAGCAAACGTTTCCGGAGGATGCAATTCTGTTTCGCTTAAATGAACCCGTCCAAAAAACAAAGTCGGTTTCAAATTACTGATCTTCCTAAGATTCTTCCCAAAAATAGGTATTTTTTTAGATTTAACCATCCACCTATTTCTAACGATGTGATATACTAATAATGCATACAGCTCAAATTGTCTACACCCCGCACGTCTGTGTTTAACAGGATTATCTAAATACGGAAACAATATTTAAAGCTTTACCTTCCATGGATTATTATATTATCGAAAATTAATGAAATTGACCTACTTTACATGCCTAGAACATATAGGCGCGTATTGCCCTTCTTAATAATTTATGTGTAATTCTCATGATATATCAGCCGGCTAAACCCTGACCGAATTTGAAGCCAACCCTCCGAGAAAGGTCATGTAGAGGAAATGATATACTCCTCATTAGCTTGATCCATGACCTTAGAAATAAAATATAATAAATGATCCAATTATCATTGTAGGGAAAAGTTAGTTAACCTATATTTTACTAAGGGATGAAAAAACTGCAATTTTGTTGTTTATAACGTTTATTATGTCATAAAATAGATAAAAGCAAAGCACTATAATGCAAAAAAAATAAACATTCAAAAACAGGTATAGAAAATGATGTTGCGTTATCGCATCATTGGCTAAATATATTATCAAATATAACCTAACTCTACTTTTTATGGTAATGTTCAAAACATTCGGTATCAAGGTGTACATCGCATTTCTTGCATAAAAATACCTTGTTAGCTACCAAATACTTTGCACCTACGTCTGGAATCGGACTTAGTGATAATATGACCGATGTTATCAACACCTTAGTTCACTAATTTCCCTAGACGTACAGTTCGGCGTGCGAATGTTTTTATAAGACGAAGGGCAATATAAGATTTAAAGTTCAATTGACTTGTTTTTTGTATCGTTCCATCTTACTAATGACACCCTGGGAACAGTGTCGTGCGCAGGGACGTAATAGCCTCGCTCTTTTTTAGAAAAAACTTTGGTACTTTCTAAAGTAAAAAGAAGTGTTCTATTTTCCCTAATAGTTCCGCTAACGAAATTTAATTTTTCTATGAGATAAGAAAATAATTTGAAGGAGGAAAAATAATTGTCAAAGAACACCTGATGCTTACTTGGTTCTGGTACTATAGATAACAAATCGACTACAATTTTCCCACCCATGCCTAGTACAGATTTTGTATTATTTGGATTTGAATCCGTGCATGGTATAAATTGATACAGATATCCATCTGACGAACATATGCACCACAATTTAAAACCAAATCTGACGGGTTTTCCCCTAATAAACATTTTACACGAGTGCCTTCCAACGTAGGGCACCATGCACCATTTATTCGTCAATGGATAAATTATGGGATAATACCCCCAAATTGCAAGTTTTTCTGATTTATAACATCAAAAATTGGCCTGAGTTTACAAAATGTATCATTTTTATCTAATCCCAGACAAGGTTGTCACCACCTGTTATCTAAAATTGAAACATACCATACAATATCTGTTTGGCTGTTCTCGTTCTCAATAATTACATATTATATTTTCTTTGTCAGTGAGATTATCCGGCTCGGGAGGAATATAAACGGCTTCAAGTTACGCAGTAAAGTATTGCCGTGTATATTCCATACGTCACAAAAATTATTAAAAAATAAATTTACTATTTTCTGTGCAGCGGTCTCTTTCCAATTCATCCACTACCTCATTTACAGCATTATCTAGCTCTTTTGCGTGAGAAATCTTCGTATGTTGATCAAATACACACGCACTTACAACCAAGTGCATTTAGATACTAAAAAACATTAGAGTCTATAGCTAGCGTTTTTTGTTTACATCCCGGCACCCGCCTCCCGGCCGGCACCCACCTCCCGGGTCCCGGCACTCTGTTTGACTTCCATGTCTTCATGATGCAACCAGTTGTTTGTAAGTCCGCTGATGGTCTAGGGGTCTGGATGGTTAGCCTTCACTTTGGCGACTCGGGTTCAAATCCCGTCGGTTTTCTTTTATTTTTTTTTTTAAGGTTATATTTCTAAACAATTTTTTACTAGTTGTAATACGTGCCCGTACTTTGTCAGCACTTTCTACGATATATTTTGCTTTATCTAACTAAAAACCAGGATATATTTAACAAAAGCCGTATTATAGTGAATATACAGCAGCTTGCATGTGTTTCCGCGAATACATTCCACTGCATTCAATACATAATATATAAGGCCTCTGGGATCCTGGAGGTGGGTGCCGGGAGGCGGGTGCCGGGAAGTAAACAAACAAACGCTAGTTCTAGATTCTAGTCTAAAAAACCCATGATTGGTATCAAGCTAAAAACCCAAAACCCAACACGCAACTAAAGCCTATTCGAATTTCATTTACGCCGCATGAAAACAATAGCACGTGCTCGACCACAGCCAAGAGCGGACCGTTTTGCGTTCCTATTGGTGAATCGGTCATAAATCATTCGATATTCCGCCCAGTTATTTTGACCAGGGTCGAATTCAGGTTTCGCTGTGATTCCCCTGCTTGCAAAAGACGTTTTGTGTAAAGTAATTACAGTGTTTGTTCGAAATAAAAGCTTATACTACTTCGTACGGTGAAGTTATTGACAATTTATTACTTTTTAGATTAGTTTCAGCATTTTTAGTTACACTTTTTTAATTATTTAGTAAAGTACGACCCTGTGTAATTCAGGCATACATGTGCTTTTGTTTACATCAGGCGTAAATGAAATTTGAATAGACTTTTAGCTGCTGCATGCCAGTAATTAGACCGTAAACAGCTACCTTCACAAATATAAATCAGTTGGGAGGGAGCGCAATGTTGCCAATTCTTGGCAACGTTGGCCAAACGTATTAGTACTGAGGTTAATCGATCCAACCTTGCACTTTATTCTGCTGGGATGAAACTTGGCACGATTCAAGTGCATACCTATAGGTAACATTTAAAAAGTGGTGCCCCCTGCCGGCCGTGCAGGTGCGGCTAGGGAGTAGTTGCCTACTTTTCAGGGTCAATTTGATGTATTTATTCGAATACCGGCCTCTATCTCTGGAAGAAATGGTCAAAGAAAAAAAAATAGAGTACCGTTGGATTCCACAGATACAGGGCAACGTATTTGGACCAGAATTGTTTTTTTCTCCACCGTTGAGGGGGAGTGGGGTCCGTAAAATGGTATAATAAGAGAAAAAAATTGTCTTTGTGAATGTATGGAGGAAGGGATAGGTGTGTGTGTGAGAGGGAGGGGGAGGTGGGTGGTAAGTGTGGGGGGTGGCTTGTGTACCCAGGCGACCGTGCGGGGATTTTATGTAAGGGAGAGGCTCAGAGAACAAAAGCATTAAATTTAAAACAATTTATTATTGTTATAAAGACCAAAATTATATGAAATTCTCATCAAAAATACAATTTTATCACACTTTATCACAAAGGTTATGATATCACGAAACATTGTCAATGGTAATGTTTAAAATGTTGAATTGAAACTAAGGGAATATAAATTAAACTATTTTACTAGATTTATTTAATCTGCGTTCACATCGCATGGGCATTTACATACGTCACAACATTATATATTTTTAAAGCTGCAGTTGCCCATGTCGCTTACAATCATGAAAAAGCGGACAGGAGAATACTCGTGTATGTCGCTGATGCCGGGGGTACAAAGAGGGTCCTTGTCAGGGCTTCTGATATGGACGTTATTGCACTGGCATGTCCCGCAACGTCCCAACTGCCCGACCTGGAGGAGCTGTGGATACATCGTCCTACGAGCAAGAACAACAAGTTTATCGCTGTTCACGAGATATGCAAAGTTCTATGTACATTTTATTTTCTCTACATTTTTAATAAGTTTAAGGGCCGAAAGATTCTAACCAGTTCACTATTCGTTTTCAAGACCAGCAAAATCATTCGCAGCTGCCGCCTTCCACACGTTTACGGAGTGCGATACCGTGGACGTATTCTATAGCATAGGGAAGAAGACAGCATGGCATGCGCTTTCTCTTCAACCGCAATCTGTCCACGTTCTGGTAGATCTGCAGATGGCAAGGCAAACCTTGCGCATCTCGAGCTGCAGAAGTTGGTCATAGCCATGTATTGCCCGTGAATTTTCTATTCCTTTTCGACATATGCTGCCGCGTCTAATCGCTTATTTTTAATTCTCTTATTTCTAGTGGCAAAAGCTATTGTTCTATAAACCAATGCCGACGGGGTCTATTCTCGGCTTCATGTTGCCCCCTAGAATCCACCCCGCCTAATGAAGGCGCCCCTCACCTACACTGTATCACAGCCTCTCTACAATCGCACATTTGACGTCAACAGTTCTTCCCCATTTAGACCACTCCACGCCGCAGTAACTGGGGCTGGAAACAGGAAAACGACGCATGGATTTTAATTTGGAGGACAAAACACAAATCGTCTGAGTCGTTCAAACTACTTGTTAAGTGTAACTGCAAAGTTGCACCCAAGAGCAACTGCAGCTGTAGAAATATAGGATGTCTGGACGCAGATTAGATAAATCCTTATATAATAATTTTTATCCGAGTATTTACACGTTTTTCAGCTTCACTTAAACATTTTAAACATGTTTCGTGATGTCACAAACTTTGTAATAAAGCTTGATAATAATACCTAATTTGTTTTGAATTTAATGGTTTGCTTTCTGAACCTCTCCTGTCTTCCTTCAAGGAAAACCCCAGAACAGTCGCTTGTGCACAGGAGCATCCCCAACACTTACCCCCACATCCTCCCTACCCCTCACATACACCTACACCGCCCCTTCACACATACGCACAGGCGCGCTTGCGCGCAGTGAAAAGGCGTGAAACAATCTTTTTTCTCTTATTATACCAATTTACGGACCCCCTCTGCAGGGATAAAAAAAAACAATTCTGGTCCAAATACTTCAAATAGGTTGCGTCTGCGGTGTCCAACGGTACCAAAATTTTTGTTTTTTGACGATTTCTTTCAGAGATATAGGGCAGTATTTGAATAAATGTATTAAGTTGACCCTGAAGAGTAAGCAACCGTTCCCCAGCCGCTCCTGCGCGGCGGGCCGGGTGCACCAATTCTTAAATGTTACCTATAGGTATGTACTTGAATCGTGCCAAGTTTGATCCCAGCAGAATGAAATGCAAGGTTGGAATGAAATCTCTGCCTTACCCTCCGTACTATACAGAATTGCCCATATCTTTAAGTTTCAGCAAATTGCTGCAAACAGCTGTGGTAGTACAGTGGTTAGATTCTGTGCTTGTGATACGGTAGCCCGGTTTCGATTCCCGTGGGTGGCAAGACATGTTTTTTTATATATTTTTTTAAGTTTTTGTGTTTCTTTTTTTAGATTTGGTTGGTTAGTTGGTTGGCCCGAAGTTAATAATAATCTTTTACGTTAAAAGCAATGGGAACTGAGAATTGGCAACGTCGCTGCCCTGATTTATATTTTGCGAACGTGACTGTTTAAGGTTAAGTCATGCCAGTATACCCTAATCCACGTACACACAAAACCAATCAGAATCGTTGAAGGCGTGGCCAAATTTAAAATGCTAATTTACCCATGTATTTACGGTGCAACAAATTGCTTTCACGTACTCTGGTGGTGCAGTGGTCAGATGCTGTGCCTGTGATACAGCGGCCCGAGTTGCATATTTGTTAACTGCAGTCGCGATAGGATCTCGCCATATGTGTACAATACGTCGCCATCCTTGCCGATTGTTCTTTTCGCGCGTTGCAGTTTCCAGCATCATGTTAATGAGCTTGGAAATCATATCGGTCCATCTGGTCGGCGAACGTCTGCGTCTATACTGCCCCGCTGATCTTCCCTGGACAACTAGCTTCTCCATATTATCACTTCTATTGATGTGGCCAAAAAATTTAAGATCCAGCCATATGTCAGAGAAGACAGCCGCTGTTGTCATTTTGAAAGTTTATCAAATCCATTGTTTTAACAGGTCTATGTTTAAAGTCAAAAGTAAATGTTTCTCGTTTTTCAAAATGCAGATTACAATAAACAAGATGATGATCTGATACTCGTACCCTCCCTACAGCCCGAGGCCACAGCATTATCACTATTATAAAATATCAAGTAAATCAAAATTAAACTATGCCGATAACCATGTTAATGGAACGAAACTAATTTGGAGACTGAAAATGCCGAATTATGTTAATGACATTATTGCAATAAATTTGAAATAATACTATAGAATACGTAATCATAAAAATAGAGCCAAAAACGGTGTTTTAAATTTAAACTCAACATAATATCAAGTTTATTACGTAACTACGGAGACTATAGCTAAATGTTACTTTTGATAAACGTCAGATCTGACAAACAAGGACGGAAATGTTATATTCCCGTCCTAGGACGGATATGTTATATTCCCGTACAGTTATTGCATGTTGCCAAGCAACGAATACAATATACTGGAAATGACTTTTGCGGTGAGAAAACACATCGGAAAGGTGTAGTTTTTCGTCCGATCGGATAAAAAGGGTAATATTTCATTTCAAGAAACTGAGGAACAATGATACATACGGGGTGGAACAACAAGGCCTGCTCATTCTAACTTACTTTATAGCCATGTAACTATGAAAGTTGCAACCTTAGAGAATTGAATTACTGGCACTTGAAAGATTAAGGTCTTGCCTCGGAACGTTTATGAAATTGTATCGATACCATCCCTGGTTTGGGAAAATATATTTTTTATATGAAAACGCTTCAATTTTTAATGTAATGATGTTGTCGTTGATGTCGAAGTTGAATTTTTAATAAAATGATGACACAGCAATGGTATAAAACTGTTAAAATGCATTCAAAAACAGATGTTTTTGGACATAAAGTTTACGTCAAGCATCTACATACTTAAGATTCAAAAAATACAGACAAATGTGAAAATTTTATTTACTAAATAATAATAATTATTGTACGAACAGAAAAAAAGGGAACTGTTATTTTAATATCTTGTCAGAACGCCATTATTACGTATAACTTCACGAACTCAATTCTGCATACTGTTCACGAAATTTCTTTAAAACATTGGGAGAATCCTCCCATTCGCGCTTTTAAGCATTTGTCAAATTATTCATAATATTATTTCCATCCCTTCTTGGCTCAATCGCAACTTTAGATATATCCACACGTGCTCAATTGGATTCATATCTGGCGACCTCGCAGGCCATTCTATTCCTTCCCTTAGCAAGTTATTGACAATTTTGGCGCGATGTAGACGGGCATTGCCATCAACCAAAACAAAATCATTTTCAAACTTCCTTGCAAAGTCACTGTCACTATTATATATAGTTGCATTAATATTTTCTCCATTTAAGACTACCAACTCGGTCTTTCATTTCTATTAAATCCACTCCATACAGTAATACCACCTTCCTCAAAAGCAACATTTATTATTATTTATAGCGCTGAACTCTTTCTCTCCGTACCCTAGATAACCCAGACCATGCATATGTGAAAGAGTGTCAAATATCGTGTTGGGTCTCAATTATCTCGCCGCGTCGAGCTTATGTTACCTGCACCATCGCTATTTGGAGGCCTGTGAAAAAGATTGCCCGCACCAATGAAGTTCTATTATTTAATATGGAGACAAAATATAAAGAAAAATATATTAATCTAGATTAAAATTATGATGATGGTTGCGAAAGTGTAAGAATATAAAAAACGTTCTTTTCATTAAAGTAAATACCTTATTAGAAAAATTTTTCATAAGAATGTAACCAAAACGTTAATTATTGATATATATCTTTGTAACCTATAGAACTGGTAGGTAAAATGAAATTGACATACTATATATAATGTAAATATAACTAATGACACATCCTAAAAACCTAAATCTAAATTAATCAAATAAGTAGGTATAGATAAGGTTGTAGCAGCGATTGCAATTAATAGAAACATTTTCACTTCAGAAATTGATCTCATAAAACTGAAGCAATTTTTTCTGACATGCAGGCACTCAAAAGTTAGAACGATATCCGCTCTGCGTTTCTAGTTTACGTCATCATTCTTTGCTAAGCAAAGCTGGGTGATTTTCACCCTTAGTTCTTTTTTCCAGGGCTGTTGGCAGTGATACTGATTGATATTTGGGTTGTAGCTATCGGTGGTACTACCTTGGGTGAAATCGCGAGGGCGCTAGCCAGGTGCATTATTTATCTTACGCACTTCAATGCTCAAAGAATCTTAAAACAAGATATGATTCGTAAAATATTGGGTCTATAAACAAAATCTTACTTCTATAGATAAGAGCTCAAATGTTTATCTTCTTGTTTGTAAAGTCAATTTTTTTAACAAACTATTATGTGACTAATTGTTTAGGCAATAACCTGCCAATATTAAAAAAAAATAGTATCAGCTAGAACAAATATTTTAAATTACTCACTTACAAGATATGTAGCCGTATCGTCAAAAGACGTCGTTACTACATTTTTGTGCTCGCTTTTAGGTCTTAATATTGTATCTGTAATATAAAAAAACTGAAACTTTCTTGTTACGGTTTAGTTGACGTTGAAGGTTTACTTTTATATCATAAGGCCAAGGGGGTATTGTAATACTCGGCCGTCGTATTCAAAATAAATTTAAAGTAAACAATAAGTTTGAAATAACTATAAATTCAAAACTAAGGTAACTTTACTTAATATATTACTATGTAAAATATTTTGAATTTTTATAATAAAACCAACATACCTTACAGGAGCCGGAGATAATTTAAATAATGATTTTTTATCCCCACTTCTAGTTAAACAATGTAAATAAAGGCACTTATAACCAGGCATTTTCAGAGCCACAAAATTACAAAAGGGTTAAAGAATAATATGTTTGAACGTTTAAATAATAATATAGGCTCTCGCACTACAGATATCGCCGCACGAGCATCAGGAATCTAAAATATTAGTTGCAGTCTCCGACTATGTTATTATCCTCGGATTGCTGGCCATCCGTAAGGGGCAGTGATTAACATAAACTCGTTATGCACGTATTAGATAGGCACTTGCGCATCTGGTGTGGCTTTATCTAGGTCCATATCATAACTTCTGCATAAGATATTTACAGATTAGATCTACTCTCATCTAGAAACAGATATCTGCCGATCAGCTATTCCGCAATATTGATGTTGTCTTGACCTAATTCCAACAATGTTTTTTAATTGTCTGATATTTAGTGTTCTGCGTCCATTGACGAACAGGGCAAGGTAGCCTCTTCCCGAGGACTTGTTCTTTGATGTCCTTCTCCATGCCGGTAGGTTGCAGATAGACATAGCAGAAACATTACAAAGATCGCGACATCTTCTAGGTTGTATGTCAATCCCCTAAGTATATAAAGATTAATTAAAATCATTGATGTTAAAATCTGTACCAGCTCGTACGACGAACTGGTACACTCTTGCCGTCTGTCGCGACCATCTGACATTGCCTGACGTTGCCAGGGGCGGGATGGGGCAGGCTAAATTCTGGGAACATCTGCCGTCAAAGTATCTATAAAACAGGGATATCTCGATCATATATCTGCCGTGTTCCAGACTATCCAGATTCCGGGTCAATTCCACGTCGCCGATGAGACGCACAGCTCTCTTCTGAATGGAATCCAGCAGTTTTAGGGTATGCTCTGGTGCGGCACCCCAGATGTGTGAGCAATATTCCAAACACGGTCTTATTTGCGCTTTGTAGAGCAAGAGCAACTGCTGCGGTGTATACAGTTTTTTGTTGCGAAATAGCGCACCAAACTTCTGGGAGGCTGATTTTGCGATGTTAGCAACGTGGTCATGCCAGCACATATTGCTGTAGTTCGATCGACGAGGATGAAGGAATGGTCGATCCTGCCATAATGCTGTCAGAGCCCGCCGTACTGGCCCTCTTGGTAAACGTGTCTGCTTGGGCCTTTGCTGCATTGAACTGGACTAAATTTCTGTCGCCCCAAGTTTGAACTTTCTCCAGGTCTTGATTAATTGCTGTAATCTGCTCCTGTCTGCGGTGATAAGTCTCAGTCGCTTGTAAAGGTTTTTCTGATCTAAATTGGGAGACAAGGGTACTGTCATCTGCAAAACTGTAAACAAGATTAACACATCCCGTGGCAAACTCGGAATGGCAAGGGCGTCACACTCTTCTTGACGTTATATCAAATGACCAAAAAATTACTTGACTATGACGTTATTTTACTGACGATCTTTTCACGTGAGTTTTATCTCTTCTTAATGTCGTGTTTTTTTCGTTAGCTGACGAGTTACGACGAGATGTCACTTGAAAATGAGGCCATTATCACGTACCTCTGCTACCTGGGTCGGAACGGTAGGGGCGTCACTTTCCGTAATCAAACTGCTCTCACCAGTTTAACGTTCCTGCCAGCTAATACAATGCAGCCCCTCTTGTCACAAACTGTCATTGATCGGCTCCAGACTTTGTACTTCGGTGTTCTTCAGCCTGGGGGAGGACAATGAGATTTGATGAGCGACATCCCGTGGCAACTCGGAATAGCGGGGGTGTCACTTCCTGTAATAAAACTGCTCCCACCATTTTAACGTCCCTGCCAGCTAATACAATGGAGCCCCTCTTGTCACAAACTGTCATTGATCAACTCTAGACTTTGTACTTCGTTCTTCTCCAGCCTGGAGAAGGGCAATGGGATTTGATGGACCACATCCCGTGGCAACTCGGAATGGCGGAGGCGTCACTCCCCGTGATCAAACTGCTCTCAGCAGTTTGGCGTTTCTGCCAGCAGGAAGTATATATAAAAAGAAAACATGGTAGAACTAGAGTGGAGTTGAGCGACGACGAACAGGGAGAAGATAAAAATTAATTCTAAACACACACACCAAATATTGTTCATGTAAGAGTTGACAAAATTTACCCAAAAATATTTCGATTCCTGAGCTCCATTGGGATGATGAAGATAATTTGCTTCTGTCCTCATTTGTCACACACTGAAGGGGTCTAGAGTTATTAATATTATAACTTTTAAGGATGCTATAAAATGATGTAAAGTTGTTCCATAACCCCGATATAGTCTGGATGAATTAGACAGAAGCAATGATAAGTACGAAGTACTAAGTTCCTTAAAATATTTTCTTTATTTATGACGCAGAGCTTAAAAAAATGTCCAAACTATACGAAGGTGTATGTCTATGAAAAAATTTCATTTCAAATTAATCAGCCGAAATGAAAAGCCTATTTGGTTTTACATTGAGGCATTGACTTGGAAGTAGACAACCTAAAAATATTTGGCCTTGGAGCTTCAGTTAGTCCTCAACTTTCAGAACGAATACAAAAATAAAGACACAAATATATTTCGAGAATTATTTTTCATCATATTAAATTTTGCAAGTCCTAAAGCAGAACAAGAAATATCCTGCTGGGACAGTGAGACTGAATAGATTTAGTAATATTCTCTTATTGAATGACAAACGGTTCAAGGATGGAGGTAGGGGATCCCATGATAAATTGACAACCGAAAATGAAGATGTTGCGTTAGTTAAATCGTACAATATTAGTATTGTTGGCATCAGGTAAGCAGATTTGATTCCCAGGTGGGATAAGAACGAGAAGGAATACATGGTTGTTACGAGGCCTGAAACTGAAAATTTCATAATTATTCGATGGGTGGTGTGGATTTACTCTGTACATTGATCGGACTATATGAAATTAATAGATGGCCTAAAAAATGGACCCGCCTAATATTTAATGCAGTTGACTCAGCTATTACTATCAGTTGGTTTGAGTATAGGTATGATTCCAATCGACTACAGATATTAAAAATCTCGGATGCGTCTTCTATATTTTCGCTTATGTTTGACAGAGTATGATAATAGTTATTTATGTACCAAGGGTATTAAGTAGATGTTTATGCCCTGAGGGCGACAATGTTACAAACCCGAGGGCCTCTGGCCATAGGGTTTATAAGTCGCCCGAGGGCGTACACATCTATTAATACCCGTGGTGCATACAAACTTTTATGTCATACTAGTTCGTTATTTCATTCACAATATGTAAATATTTAAAAAAATACGAATTCGATTCAATTATTTGAGTCCATAAAGTGTACTTTATGCACGCACGGGCCATAAAGTGGACTTTATGCCCGCACGGGCACAAAGTAATCCATTATGTAAATGGTATCTAAGGTATAAAAACACAATAATGTACTGGTATGACATAAAAATTGATAAACCAGTTAAAGGGCAAGATGGGCAGGCCAAGCACCTGAGGTGCCAAGGATAAAAATTCCAAAACGTAATGAATAAATCAAGCAATCTCCAGATGTACAATACAATACCGTAGATCATCTGCCATATCTTGACCGTAGTAAGAAAAGTAAGCAGGGCAAAATTCATTTCATTTGTGATAAGTGTAGGATACTGTATAAAAAAGAAAAAAACTGTCGAGTTATATACCATAGGAAATAGTTTTCCTATGTATACTTTTTATGTTTTCCTACTGAGAAATTTTATTTAATGTAAAAGACAATATAAGAGATGTATAATTTGATAATTTATGGAATATTTTTTTCGTCAAACAAAACGTTTTGTGCACAAGTATGCACGTATTCTTTTTTTCTAAAAATAAACGAAAATTTATTAATTACACTGCTTAGAGCCTTTGTAGAAACATATTAAGTAATTATTTACATAAAACATTTTTTTGCTACTACATTATAAATCTCGGATCTCAAGAGGTTAAATATAACAATACCAAAAAAAAAAATAATTTACTAGTTTAAAAGCTTTTTACATGACCACAATCTCAAATGATGCAGGTGGTGAAAAAATACTCTAAATACTACTTAATCGCATTTGCACAGAATCTGTGGATTTCTTATAATTTATGCCCTTTCTAATTTTCTCTTTTAATTAGATTGATGTGTTTTGTTGTCTACCTTTATATACTATTTTTTTAAATGTTCCATACAAAAGTAATCCATCGGAGATTAAATGTGAAATGTTCTCATTTCTCCAAATCGATCCATAAGCATTTTGTTTGAAAAATAGTTTTCCATTTTACTCGCATTTTAAGTTACCCATTTTCCCAGCAGGTATGTTTTGCAGCATTACCTGAATTTCGTTTTGCAGTAAATCCAAAATTAGTTTACAGCATTTAAATTTTGCTATACAAAAATTGATCCCTAAATTACTCCTCCAAACACCACACCATACTTTGACTGAAGTCTCCGTTATTTCTTAATGGACTAGCATCATTGGATCATACGTGGAAGGACCATGTTATTTTCATTAGTATTTATTGACCAATTATCAGGCGAATTTAACCCAGATTAACTTACCGGTTTATCTTATTGATTACTTATTTCTGCATATGGCCAACTATTTCAAGAAATGGTAGAGGTGTTAGCATTTATTTCAGTGCGACCTCTCCTGAGAGGCAGATAAAAAGTACAGGATACACCGTGTGACGACATAAATCACCCGATCTATAATCCTGCATCAACTCCAATATAATATATTTGGCATTTTTAAATATTCGGAAAACCATCCGTATTTAAAAAATAATTTTGAACTGTATAACACTCCTAGGCTTAGTAACAGAATGCTTGTTGGAGTTTCATCTATGCCACAACCTTTCTAGATTTTTTTATATTTGTTATGGCCTTAAATATATTGATTTATCATTTTTGAGAATATTACAATAAAAATGAAAAATTGATAACATATTTTTAACAAGTTTGGTACAACGGATATTCATTTTAATATATTTGCTTGCTGCATATTCTGAATTTCCTACGACTATTATTTGTTTCGAGGAAAGTTATGATGAACAATATTTATAAAGCTATTCATACCATTACACTATTGTTTATCCAGATTGCATTTCTCAGCAGTGTTTACATCAGCCCTGCAGTCTGCATTGCTTAAACAATGCAAAAATTCATCTCCATATTCCATCATGAAAAATCCTCTATAAATTTGTTCTCTTCCATTATTGTTCCGATAGGAAATTTTCGAATACTAAAATTTCTATTTCCTCAAAATTTGTAAATATCTTGCCTATACAACTGTAGGATCTATTCGCTATTCCAGTAGTTTCTAATATTCTAAGGTAAAAATTTAAATTGGCATAACAATCTAATTAAATTAAATTACCTGTTATAATACTCCGAATATTTACATCAAGAGTTGTAACATCTGTTCAGCTTTTACTAGGAATATTTTCATGTCGCCAGTTTGAGATCTATAATAACTATAATAAATACATTTTTCTACTCGCGTGCGGAAAGTACTCACATTCCGCATTAATTTTGGTGGGGAAAGTAGTACTTTTTCGCACTGAAAACGGGTGCGGAATATGAAATTGTGCGGAAAATAAAATTGTTGAAATGTAGGCTTGATTTAGACATTTTAACAACTTGGCATTGTAAATCTAGGCCTGCATAAAATGAAATCTAAACTGTTTTCATTTTAAAATTTAAAAATTCTAGAAAAAGGGGTTTTGAATTGCTTTTTGTTAGGTGGAAAGATTTGAAAAGATTTGGGTTGACATTGACATATTTTTTTTCTACGACCGTGCGTTTTTACCCACTTTCCCGCACACATTTCAGTTTTGAAAGTGTCACTTTCCCGCACTAGTGCGGGAAAGTGATTTTTTCCCACGTTAATATTCATTAATATTCATAATAATTAGTAATAATTCACCTTGAGATTCGTTATTTTAGTTCAACTTAATTTGTCTGTATAAATCCACCTTTAGAGCTCTTTCACACGAGGATTCTGTATGCGAGATACGCGTATCCGAGACACAGAATCGCGGTCGAAAACTTGAACTGCTGCATCGAATTCACGTATTTCTTCAATCAGTACTAAAATAGTCGCAGTGCCGTGCATAGGTTCATCACTATAGCGCGTAGTAAATAATACCTATGACGATTGAATTTATACTGAAAAATATCCTGCGCCTATGATATCTTCTCCGTTGCAAAAGTATCCATGTCTGAACAGGTCCATATATGTATGCGGCATACGCATTCAGCGTCTGGCGCGGCGGCTGAGTTGCCGGGATGCAGAAATTTGGAATCGCGATACTGAATTCGTCACTCGTGCCGTGTGAATAGGTCCATTTGAATGTATGTTTAACCTGTATCTCGGATACGCGAATCTCGCATACATTATCCTCGTATGAAAGCGCTCTTAATCTTTTCAATTTACGAGTTAATAATAATAAAGGACTATTTTGAATGTCGATATCATTATTTGACAGTGTCAAATTTACCTTGACCTTTTAAGATGCTTTTTAAATTTGTATGCCGTCGTAGAAAAAATAATGTTCCCAACTCATGCGTAAAGTGCTTTCCCGCACTCGACTGCTTACCCGAACTCCGCTTCACGGCAAAGTATCACTTTCCGCACTTGTTGTAACTATATTTTCACTAAGTAGCTCAAAACGTGCCGTGCGTACACCAGCTTGATAATAATGACTTTTGAGGTAAAGTTTTCCCAAAACATGCAAGTTAGGTAGATTTCCAATAGCAACAAAATGAAACAAAATAACTACGCAAAGAAGAAATAGCTTTTTTCTACAGCTGCGCGCAAAATAACTAATTACTAAATTGAAATTCAAATTCAAATTCAAATTCAAAATCATTTATTACCATACAAACAATATTAATAACTTACATAAATCGATTAAACATAAAAATAAATAAGATGTTCATAAGGTAATCGGACTGCACTGCGATTATACAGACCCGATAACACAAGTGGACTCACCGAATTCACCTGTGGTGTACAGCCCGTTAAAGCTTATATATTACTTACTAAGTCATTTTTATATATGCAACTTAAAAACAGAAAAATGAAAGAAAGAAAGAGCGAGAAAGCAAGCGGCAAAGAGAGCGGTAGAGAGAGGAGGCGACGCGACGGGGTAAAGGCGAAATAAATACCAAAATTAATGACATTGATTCAATTATTATTATTATTATCCTTGCAAGTTCGGCTAAAACCAAGTAAATTCCAAGTTATAGATATTATATTGCCTGGGAATCCATCAGCATTTTTTTAATATAAGCAGTAAATTTTTGTCGAGAACTATTTTTAATACAAATTGGTAATTTGTTCCATAAATGTATGCCAACACATTGAAAATATTTTTTAAAATATGATGTTTTGTGAGCTGGTATTCTAAAAAGGTGTGGATTTCTAGTGTTATGTATATGATTGAAATGAAAAAATAAATCACTTAAATAAGTGGGCTCACCTGATTGAATTATTCTATAAATTAGATTATACATATGATATTTTCTTCTATTTTTCATGTTTAAAATAAAATTGGAATTTAAGTAGGGCGTAATGTGATCTCTATAAGAAATGTTAAATGAGAAGCGCATACAACTATTTTGCAATTTTTGTATTTTTTTAGACAAGTCGGCCGATATAGAGTCGCCATACACAATATCTCCATAGTCTAATAGTGAAAGCACAAGAGAGTTACAAAGAAAGTATTTGGTCTTTGATGTTAAATCTTGTTTAAACTGATAAAGTTGTTTCAAACGGGCATAAGCAACTCTAAGTTTAGCCTGTATATGTGGAGCAAAGTTCAGATTTGAGTCCAAAATTATTCCTAAATTTCGCTTTTCACCAAATACCGGCACTTGAAACCCGTTAATATTTATTTTAAAATTTTCGGCACATCTTTGAAGCAAGTTTTTGTTATGAGAAAAAAAAATGGCAGCCGATTTTGATGCATTTAAATTGAGGTTATGAGTTTCGGCGAATAAGGCAATTCTTTGTAAGTCTGAGTTCATTTTTTCTTGAGCAATAGGCAATTCAGGGACATTAAATGAAATATAAATTTGGGAGTCATCGGCGTACTGCTGCAATTTTGCGTCTTGAAGACAGTTATTCATATCTGCAACGTATATAGCAAATAGCAGTGGCCCCAAAATTGAACCCTGCGGTACACCCTTGGACACAGGCAAAAAATTTGAAAATTTAAAGTTATTGTCAGTGATTGTCCGAACACAATGTAGGCGGTCTTTAAGGTAGCAGCCCAAAAAATTTACAGTACTTTTCGAAAAACCAAAACAGTGTAACTTTGCCAGGAGCAGTTGATGATCGATCGTATCAAACGCTTTGCTAAAATCTAACAATGTTAAGCATGTTACCTGTTTTAGATCCCCTTTAACCCTTATATCATTAACAATACTAATAAGACTAGTAGTAGTACTATATGATTTTCTGAAGCCTGACTGGCAATTAGGAATTATTTTTAAACTATAAACATAACTATTGATTTCATTAAACATATGGCGCTCTAAAATTTTTGAGATTAATGGTAAAATACTGATCGGTCTTATATCTTTATATTCTTTAGGACAGGGTACTTTAGGCAAAGGAATGAGCATTGCTTTTTTCCACTCAACTGGGAATTTGTTTTCCAAAATACAAGTATTAAGAATATTAAGAAGAGGGTACAAGCAGTAGGGTAAGCAGAGTTTTAGATCTTTAATAGAGATTCCATCCATACCAATGGCGTTTGATCTTAATTTATTTATAATGTTTAAAACATCTTGCACATTAATTAAATTTATTGAAAATTCATTATTATGTATTCTATTTGAATTATAAAAATTTATTTTATCATAAGATGTTGAATTAACACTATTTATAGAACTTGAAAAAAAATTATTTAACTCCTCCGCTTTGTTCAAATTTTCAGGTACAGAATTTTTTTTATTTTTTGTAAAGTTTAGTTTTTTGGCAGTATCCCAGAATTCTTTTCCCACTTTTTTTGACATTTCTTTGAAATATGTTATTTTTTCTCTTTTGATTGCATGTTTAGTAAAATTCCTTAGTTGCTTGTAATATGATAAATTAGCTGGATTCTTTTGTTTTGTATACTTTTTATGTGCCTTATCCCTTAATTTGATTAAATACTTAATATTACTTGTAATCCAAGGAGTGAATGGCTTTTCTTTAAAAACCTTAGATTTTAAAGGAGCGTACTTATTTATCATGTATGAAATATTTTGGTTTAAAATTGAAACTTTTTCGTTTATATCTGAAATGTAATAAATACTACGCCAATTTAATTGCTGAGCTTCCACTTCAAACAAAGTTGTATTAATACTATTATAGTCGCGATATTTAATAACCTTTTCCATTTTTCTCGATTTAGGCAAGTTTAATTTGGCGTGTACAAGATTATGATCGGTGATAGTTTCAGATATGCAAGTAGACGCTGAGCTGACACATTCTAAATTGTTGCTAGTTACAATAACATCTATAAGGGTTGAAGTATTTGACTGTATGTTTATTCTAGTAGGATCTGTTATTAACTGACGAAGATCAAAAATTTCTAAAAAGCTTTTAAATATTTGTGATGGTATTGTTGGGCTCAACAAATCTATATTTATATCTCCCATTAAAATAATGCTATTATAACAAGGCACCGACGAACTTAAAATATCTTCTAGAGTGTCTAAAAATATAGAGACATTTGTCGATGGTGGTCTATATAAATTAATGATTAATATATTTTTTTTATTTAAGTTAAATTTAAAGCCGATATATTCAAACTCATTTGATATATTGGGAAACGTGACTACAGATAACTTAAGATTTTTCTTTGCATAAATACCCACACCGCCACCCCTCCCATCACGATCTTTTCTAAAAAAATTATAATTAGGAATTTCAAAGTTAGAACTATTATCATCTGGTGTTAGCCAGGTTTCGGAAACTCCCAAAATATCAAAGTCAAATTCGAGCGCATAATTTATAAACTCATCAAAGCCCGTATTGATAGAACGAAGATTTAAGTGACCAATACTAAATTTGGTCTCATGTTGCCGACCTTGCAAGGTTTCAACATTATCCCCCATTGTACAAATAAGTGCGTCGCCACCCCAACCCGCGCCCCCTCAAACTCGCTCCACCGAATCGCATTATTGTTAAAAAAAAAATAATCCTTCAATAACTAAAATGAACCTATAAGGTACACTATCAAAAAAAGAACTATAAATTTTTTATAAAAAGAAAAGAGTTTGTAGAGTATTTTTATGAGTATACCTAAGTCTCCAATTTTGAGAATATACTTTGACCTGAGTAAACGTATTATAAATAGTTCTATATATCTACCCTAATAAACATTTTTTTCACCAGATTAACAAACCATAAAAAACCCATCATTCAAAAAAAGATAAAACAGTCAATATTTTTAATAATCCTCAATAAGTATTGTAATAAATCCCCCCCCAAAAAAAGCCTTAGTTAACAAAAAAATAAATATCATACTTTCGAGTAACAATCTATAAAGGGCCTTTGCAAAAATTATCGAAAACATCGTACCTTGAATTTTTACGGGTAACACTTGAGATTTGAATTGACATTCACTGTAATCACTCACTGACCGAAATTTCCTCAATAAGTCCCTGTAAGTCTTCCTCCGACTCGACGCACTTTTTTTTAATTATTCACCATTACATAAATTTTACCCCTTAAGGTCCAACATGAGTTTTTAAACTGAAGTCTAACAGTTTTAAAAAGTTTACCAACTGCCGCACTAAGAACCTCTGTGATTAACAGTTTGTGGCCTTTAAGGCGTTTTTTATTATAAAACACATCGTCCCGAAGCCACCTTTGGCAAAACGAAACCAAAACTGGCCTAGGCTTAGCCGTATTTGTTTTCCTCTCGCCCAAGCGATTCAAAAAATTTATATCATTTTTTGTGATTTTAACGCCGACATTCGTTGTGATTATATTAACAACGCTAGCGTATGAAATCGCAAAATCGACGAATGCCGTAGATCCTTATTTTGCGCTCTAGCGCGAACATGGAAAAGAAAATTCTCACTTTTTTCGTCGAGTGTGCTGTGAATGGTCATGGAAACCGAAGATAAATAAATGACAGTCGTGCGTTTGTTACAGTTTGTTGCTGGCAATCCTGTTCTAAATATGCCCGAAGCCCGAATATAATATGTCAAAACTGACAGTCATTTGCAAATTTCAGAAGAAGTATAGAGAAAAATGTGCATTTAATTTTAAAAAATGCGGCTGTAGAAAGAGTTCTGTGTGTTTTTCGAGCGCAAAGTAAGACTGCCGTTTTCGAAAGATTACTGCGCTCCGCTACGCGTCGCGCAGTAACATTCTTTCTCAAGCGGCAATCCATTACTTTGCGCTCTAAATACACAATAGTTATTTGTGTATTTAGAGCGCAAAGGAACGGATTGCCGCTTGATAAAGAATGTTACTGCGCGACGCGTAGCGGAGCGCAGTAATCTGTCGAAAACGGCAATATTACTTTGCGCTCGAAAAACACACAGAACTTTTTCTACAGCCGCATTTTTTTAAATTAAATGCACATTTTTCTCTATACTTATTCTGAAATTTGCAAATGACTGTCAGTTTTGACATATTATGTTCGAGCTTCGGGCATATTGTCACCAACAAACTAACAAACGCACGACTGTCATTTATTTATCTTCGGTTTCCATGACCATTCATAGCACGCTAGACGGAAAAAGTGAGAATTTTCTTTTCCATGTTCGCGCTAGAGCGCAAAATAAGGATCCACGGCATTCGTTGATTTTGCGATTTCATTTCAATTTAGTAATTAGTTATTTTGCGCGCGGCAGTAGAAAAATAACTAAACTGATCGAAAAAAGTTAAGGATATTGTATGTTCGCTATGAAGAAATTTTTCTAGAAAAAATGTGGCATAGATATTAATACCTATGTAGTTTTGCGTTCAAAAAAATGTTGTTTGTAAACATAATAAAATTGTACCCACACAGATAAAAAGCATTATAACCAAAAGTGTAGATTTTCTTATTGTAAAGTTTGGTTTTGCTTGTGTGTTGCTAAGCGCAGTTTGCGATATTATGTTTATTCTGTCATCGACAATATGAATAGACGTCATTTAACGGTAGAGGAAGCAAATCAAGCCATTGGGTTGCTTCTTGGAGGTGCGCGACAGATCGATGTGGCTGATCGGTATAATGTCTCTGAAAGTGTAATTTCCCGACTTAATAACCCATTTAATGAGACAGGATTTGTCATGGACAGGCATAGGAAGGGCAGACCAAGACCGACAAATGCTAGGGAAGACCGAAAATTAGTGAGAGGAGCTAGGATGGATCCTACAAGAAACTGCACGTTGCTCAGCCAGGAACTTTTTGCTGCAAACAGAATTCGTATTATCCCTCGGACGGTTTTGAATGGATTAAATGAAGCAGGTTTACATTGCTGTAGGCCTATAAGACGCCCTCGATTGACCGCCGTCCATAAAGCTCAACGTTTGCTTTGGTGTAATGAAAGAGCCGACTGGAATGATGCGAGGCATACTGTGATGTTCAGTGATGAAAGCCGCTTTTGTCTTCGTGCTGACAGACATACAGTTCGTATCTGGAGACCAAGAAACGCAATAGTTAATGACCGACATGTTCAAGAAGTGTATTCATTTGGAGGTGGAGGTGTAATGGTCTGGGGAGGAACTTTCTATGGAGGTCGAACGGAGTTGTGTGTTGATGAAGGTACCATGACAGGTGAAATTTATGCCCACGACATGGTGATTGATTATCGTTGAAATTGGAGCCTTATTGCAGATTTCTGGATGATAACGCTCGCTCGCACAGAACCAGGGCAGTACAAGAACGGCTAGCATTCAATGAAATTAATCATTTGCCATTACCCCAGCTCTCTCCTGATTAAAATTGCCCATCAACCTCTTGTTCAGAACGTGAGGTCACTGAGGCTAGTTCTTCCACATTTATGGGATACCTTGGATAATTTAATTTTAAGTATGTCTCGCCGAGTTGAAGCAGTAATAGCCAATAGAGGTGGAATTACGCATTACTATTATGTTTTTTTTTTTGGTAATTATCTGTATTGCTGTATTATTAGAGGAAAGTTGCCTGTTAATTTTGATTAATTTTTTTTTCAGTTAAATGAATATGCTTCATTTCCGAAGGAGATGGGTGTAAATGTACGTTATACAATTTTTTTCGAAAACTATTGTTTCTCAAAGAATTCATAACAACACACGAACTGTACGTTTGTCAGCGCGAAGACAAATGCGGCTTTGATCAATGAACATCACAGTATTCCACGCATGATTCCAGTTGGCTCATTCATTACACCAAAGCAAACGTTGAGCTCTATGGATTGCGGTCAAAGGGGGGCGTCTTATAGCAATGTAAATCTGCTTCATTTAATCGACCTAAAACCGTCCGAGGGGTAATACGAAATCTGGTTGCAGCAAAAAGGTTCTGGCAAAGCAACCTGCAGTTTTTTGTAGGATCCATTCTAACTCCTCTCACTAATCTTCGGTCTTCCCTAGCATTTGTCGGTCTTGGTCTACCCTCCCTATGCCTGTCCATGACAGATCCAGTCTCATAAAAATTGGTTATTAAGTCGGGAAAATAAAATTTGAGAGGCATTATACCGATCAGCCACATCGATCTGTCGCGCACCTCCAAGAAGCAACCCAATGGCTTGATTTGCTTCCTCTACCGTTAAATGACGTCTATTCATATTGTCGATGACAGAATAAACACAATGTCGCAAACTGCGCTTAGCAACACACAAGCAAAACCAAACTTTACAAAAATAAAATCTACACTTTTGGTTATAATGCTTTTTATCTGTTTGGGTACAATGTTGTTATGTTTACAAACAACATTTTTTTGAACGCAAACGACATAGGTATTAATAGCTATGCCACATTTTTTTCTAGAAAAATATCTTCATAGCGAAAACACAATATCCTTAACTTTTTTCGATCAGTTTATTTCAAAGTTGCTTAAAGACGTCCTTTGAGTTTTTTAATTTTCAACGCTAAAATGGCAAATATTTCCGAATATTTCGACTAAGATTCAATACCTGATACTGATGACATTCTCGAAGCGACGAGTAGTGTTACTATGAGTTTGCTGCCCACCAAGTCAAGAAAACGTTAGGAAAACGAGCACTCGTTGATTCAAAAATGGTGCAATGAAGGAAATGCCCATAGTCACAAGGAGGATGTATTCCTAGCATGTTTTTCCAATCTAGGTAAACGCTGCAAAAGATCAACGCTTTGGTGACGTTATTCAATGCTAAAAACTATTTTAAAAACCGCGGCTCTCGATATTGCGAAATTTTCAAAGTTAACTGGGTTCTGGTTGAGATAAGGTAACTCCTTAATAATGTTTTTTTTTTTGGAAATATTTTGACATTAATCGATTCGTTTTTTTTTTTATTTTCTTTCCAAAAAAATGAGGATCATATTGAAATATTATAACGATTTTTTGATAAAAAATGTATATTAAATGTTCGTAATGTCGGTGCAATAAGCCATACTTTTATGTCAGAAGTGAGGTTTTTAAGACAATTTTAGCATTAACTAGCCTTTTTCCAATGTCAAATTTGACAAAAACTCAGCATTCAACTGTCATTCATTTTGTGAATATTTTTATATACAAATTATTAAAAACTTTAAATTATTACAACTTACATGAAAAAAGATAATAATTTATAGGTTGTACACCTTGCAAATTTTCTTCTCCTCAAGAGGGTGTCTAGAGTAGTTTAAGCGGTTCTGGTTGAGTTATCTCAACCAGAACCGCTCTAAGCCAAGAGGAACCACCACAATTGAGTCTCCAAAGTTCAAGTTTTAAGTTTAAACTTGTGTAGAATCACTAAAACACCTTACTACTGGCGCAAGTGAAAAGCAAACCTAAAGAAAATTAAAACGTGAAAATAATGATATTTGACACACTGGCACGGAGGACTCGGTCAAGGTTGCCAAACGTTGCCAGTATATAATTTTTCTATCCATCTTTGATCGCACATTTTTACAATACATGGCGCAGCAATCTTTCGTCCAAACACACATTTTAGCAGGATAATTTTTCAATGGCGCAACAACTTGTTACGATCTACCCGACCGAGACCAAGCTACTCTGACCAACTTACGACCTGCTCCAAGCTAGTCCGAGTCACTCCGCGTTACTTACGACCTACTCCAAGGTACGCCGAGCCACTCCGCGCTAGCTACGACCTAGTTCAAGCTACTTCGCGCTACCTACAACCTAGTCCAAGCTACTCCGAACTACCTAAAACCTACTCCAAACTACTCTAAGCTGCTTACGACCTTAGTTTCGTTTCGTTTAAGCAACTACGCACTTGCGTAAAGAAAGGCTTGCGCGAAACCTTTCTTCATGCAACCCTAGGCGAAACAATTTCGGTTAGCTAGGGTTAGCTTTGGTTAGTTTGGGTTAGCTTTGGATAGTTTGGGTTAGCTTCGGTTAGTTTGAGTTAACTTAGGTTAGTTTCGTCTCGTTGAATCCATTACGCACTTGCAATGTAACAAAATAAACTATTCGTTTCATTTTGGAAATAAACCAATCCTTATGTTCACCTGTCTACCTATTTTATATACGTTCTTTTAATAGTAGTGTTTCAGAAGAAAAGTAAATAGAAAGCATAATTAAACTGTATTAATCGGGATTAGTAATTATAGCGTTTTGATTTTTGATTTACCGACTTCTGGTTTTACGCAACCTAAGCCAAAGCGATTCCCAAGCAACATCTTGGTGATTTTCGGACTACGGCTTGCAAGCTGTTGGGTCGTTTTGAATCATATTTACCTCCTACTAATCTTCAACTTTTAAGCTCGGGCCTAATTTTCATGCTGCCCGCTCTGGCCTACGCATCTTTAAAATTTAATTTTGCTTAAACTTGTTCACTCTCAGTGTCTTCTGATCTGAGATAAAACTAATAAATCAAGTTCGGAGTTAATAAAGAGCGTGGCGAGTACAAGAATACTTTAACAGAAATTTTAATAATGTGGATAGGCCAGAGAGTGTCCTTCTATCGCTGGCGAGATTTCCACATGTATTAGGTAACTTCTGATTATCATATTTAAAGAAATGTGTTAGTTTGGGTTAGTTTGACCTACCGCCTACACGACGAAGTAGGTCAAATTTCCAAGGATTTCGGGAATTAACATTTTGAACAATTTATTAAATGCTTGTCACTGTTTCACCATACTATATTTTAATTGTATTAAGTTTGAGGTAATGGCGCTTCTTTATTGGTTTCATTTCAAAAAGGCAAGCGCGTGGGAACCCTGTGGCGTCTACTTAGCGAAAACTTTGTTGCAAAGTACCACATATTAGGTAAAACTCAATGATCGATTTATTAAGAAACAATTAGGTTCACACGAAGAGATTTGATTTACAATAAAAAAGTTCGATCTCGACTTAATCACAACATACACATTACACATTTTATTTAGACCATTTGAGTTGTTTCCAAACTTTGCTACATGCGGCGCGCATATGTGCGAAAAGTGATTAGGACCATTAAAGGGAGAGGAAAAGAAAAATGGTGCTAGTGTTTTGATTCTTTGGCATATATTTATTTATAAAAACATAAATTTGTCATGGGTACAACCCTAATACTGATAAAAAGATCTCTAAATCTCTTAAATATAACACATTTTAAATCTGGCAAGTTAAAAAATATTTTTTACGAGAAGATTCTTAGAACCATACTAATATGCAATAGTATTTATTTTGTTGTATATCTTTCTTCTATTAACTAACAATTGATCCCATTCCTATTAGCCAGCGGCAATGATCTTCCCCATCACAATGTCAATCAACGACAATAATTGCGGATTCGTATTATCTAAGATGAAAAAGATAAGAAGGATATGAAAAATAAACCAGTATTTTTATAACAATTGATTTTCTATAAAGATTATTACATTTATATACACTACAGCTTAAAAATTATAAAATAATAAGATTTGAAGGTAGGGATCGGCAAGACAAGACATCTTGTCTTGGCAAGCAATTTCTTTTCTTGTCTTGAAATATTTTCAAAAAGTAAAAAAAAATCTTGTCTTGACCATTTCTTGAGAGTCGGTGTCTTGTATTGACTCAAGAAATCTTGAAAATTCTTGACATCTTGACAAAAGGGTAACCCCCGTTTAAAAGTCGTTTCTCGATACTTTGACGAGAGGGGAACCCCTGTTTAAAAGTGGAATCGAGGGTCACGCGGTCAGAATAGTATTGTTTTACAGTTCGTTGCTTCATATATGTGTTGACAAATTATTTTTTTTCTTAATAAAAAAAAATACGTAAATGGAAAATTTCTGTACGCCACTGAAGTAGATCCGCTTAGCAAAGTTCTTTTTGATTCTTATAATATATACAAAAATGATAAAAAAATCCTTTGCATTTAAAAAGTCATTAAGCATTAAAAAATTATCCAATTTAATTTAGCCCACAAACACAGTTTTATCAAAATTAAAGTATCAATTTTAATTTTGTTCGTATTGACCTGATTTTTTAATAGTCAATATTACGACCCCTTTCAAATGTTTTTTGCCAGTTTTTACATATTTATTTCATTTGGCCGATTTGGCCGCCACTGAAATAGACTCGCTTTGCAAAGTACTTTTTGGTCTCAATAACTTAGGCCACAACATATCCAAAAATGATAAAAAGACTTTGAAAATAAAAAAGTTATTTTTTACAAAATAATTTTTTGTCCTTCCATTAAAAATGTTTCAGTGCTTTGTTTTTTTTTCAATAAACTAGCAAACAAATGAGTTTTTTTTAATTTTATATTTTCAAGAAATTTCAAGATTTTCTTGGTTTCTTTCCAAGAAATCTTGGACTTGAGAAGTAATTTCTTGTCTTGTCTTGAAAAACAAGGATCATTTCTTGTCTTGATCTTGTCTTGAAATCAAGACAAGATCAAGAAGTTGTCAAGAAAATGACGACCCCTATTTGAAGGTGATTGGGATGAATATAAACAAAAAAAAACAGTGTCGTGAGTCCAATGGCGGAGTGACAGTAAAAAAATGTGGCGTATATTAAAGGAATTAACTGGAAACAAAAACGCAGATAAACATAACTATGACAAATTGGAATTCGAAGACAACGTTGGAAATTTGGAAGAAAACTTCAATTCGTTTTATGCAAGCAGCATTCAAGGAATAGCGGAAATTATACCAACAGGGTTTGGGGATGTGCAGAGCAGATACAAGTTTTGAGATATCTGATCTACGCAAGACTGTAATAAATTTGAAAAATAAGTCAACGGCTGATAGAGTCATAAATGTTCAAATTCTAAAAGACATTTTTGGAGCTGTAAGATATCCAATGCTAAATCTGGTGAACACCTTTCTGCAATATGGATGTGTGCCAGATGACCTAAAAAACAGTGTAATCGTCCCAATACCTAAAGTAAAGAATCCGTCGGTGTCTTTTGAATTTAGACATATAAACTTATTACTTAGTATTGATAAAATTTTGGAAACGATAATGCGTGAGCAATTTCAAATCTACTTTGAAAAAAAACAATTTATTAAGTGAAAAACATTTTGGGTTTCGGGAACGACATTCCTGTGAGTCGGCTCTTCAGGGTGTGTGCGCCAAATGGAAACAGGATGTTAATGAGGGGAAAATAGTGCTCAGTGCGTTTATTGACCTTCGCCGTGCTTTCGACACAATCGATCGTAGTATTCTGATAAAGAAACTGCAAAATTATGGTGTTTCCGGCATCCCTCTAAAATGGATTAAGGACTACTTAAGCAGCAGGTCTCATTGTGCAGGGATTGGGACTAAACTTTCTGGTAAAGCGGAAAATGATTTGGGGATTCCCAAGGGAGTCTTCTGGGTCTTTTACTATGTATTATTTACTTTAGTGAGGTAAGTGACATTTTAGAAAAGGCGTATGTGAGTATCTTTGCGGATGACACACTTATTTCAGTGACTGGCAGTGACTATGAGGTTGCTGCGGATACAATGAACTTGGAACCTGATAAACTGTTTAATTGGTTATGTCTGAATAAACTGAAAGTGAATGCTAGTAAATTCAAAGTGATGGTTTTTGGCACAAATACTAAATGTAAAGCTTTTTTATACTTAAACTGTGCTACAAAAATAAATAATGTACCTATTGAGTATGATACTAATATTAAATACATAGATGTAATCCTAGACCAACAATTGAACTTTTCAGATCATGTTAACTATATGTGTAAAAATATAGGGAAAAAATGGAATTTTTAGGTGAATATCTGGTTATCTGAGCCAATGGTCTAGGTTATTGATTTACAACACAATAATTATGCCTCATTTTCAATACTGCAGCTCACTTTTAACAGCATGTACCCAAGAGTGTATAAATAAGTTGCAATTATTACAAAACAAAGGCATGCGTATTGTATTCGGATATAAATTCAATAAGAACAATGCCGTGTTGGATTTCAGTGAAAGAAGGAATTGAATTGTCTAACTTAGTTATAATTTACAAAAAATTGAAATGGACTGTTACACGCTTACTTTGATAAATTTATTGTACCTAGATCACAAATTTACCAATATAATGTTCGAAACAAGGCAAACTACAACATCAGTTTCCTTAGATCTGCGACGTTGCAGAAACAATTATTTAGTGATGGGCTAAGACTCTTCAATGCTTTGCCGGAGGAGGTAATAAACTTGCCTAACGTACACATTTTTAGGAATACAGTGAAAAACATATATTTTACCCGTAATATATAGTTTATTTATGTCAATTAATGTGTGAGATTTATTGTAAATATTTTATAACTAGCAAATGTTAAATAAATAATTACTACTACTACATTCAATAATTAGGCAGGTCTCATCTCTGACTCCTTGGTGAAGTTTTAAATGTGCCGTTACCTAATCAAAATTATTGTTATATTGTTTATAAATTCTCGTTTAATCTAGAGGAAAATATACTATTTCCCTCTAGATTATATATAGTGCTTAAGACAGCGTTGAAAAATCGATCATTTATGAACTTTCTTGAGCTAGGGAAATCAATACTATTTTAATGTTCAAGTTAGGAGTATTATATATCTTCGGAAAGTTTTCTATGTTTATTCTGATTTGAATTTTGTAAGAAAAGGCAGTAATTTTCGTGCAACACAAATTGTCTTCGCTGCAAGTAATCAGTGTAAATTATCCTCCCCTTTTCCCCTGATTACTTCATGCACTGCATGTAATCAGGTGAAAATTATCTGGCGGATTTCACCACGCCAATTGTTTTGGTTCTAGCAAAACAAATTTAAAGTTTGTTCTTTGAGCTTTAAATTGGTATCGTTAAAAACTTCAGGCTGTATCTACTGTTCTAAAGAAACCTGAAATTTATGGTGCGATTGGAGCAGCAAGTATAGTTTAGGTCTATTGTTACGCAAGCTTTAACTAAGTCGCTTTCTATTATTCCAATAAATCTAAAGCAATTGCACTTTCAGACGCAAAAAGAAAAACATAATCCAGTGCGAATGGCACTGGTGATTAGCATAAAAATATTAGATTTTTTTTCCAATGTCGACACATAATGTACACGGATTCGGATTTAGAGGAAACTCTGAGTTGAAGTACCCTAACGATGTTCCAAATTAATTTCATTTCTGCAAAATCCGAAGAAATTTCCTGAAAATCATTGAATGTATCAAATTTTATTTTTGGTTGTGCATCTTTTGCCTGAATTAGTCGATATTGTTTAAACATTATACACCCTGAAATGTTTCTCCTTAAAAAGGTAAGCTCAAATCAAGGACATATTACACTTGAGGTTTATTATTGACAGGTTAGCAGCGACTCAATCAATTAATTATACAAGCAAGCATTATCTATGTTTCTGATCGTTTTAAGAATGTTGCCTTCCGGAATGAACATACTGGAGGTTCTTTCGTCTAACTTCAAAAATTATTAAATTTTGCCTTGCAATCCGTATATTTCTATATGGATATGCCTATATTTATTTCTTTGAAAATTTGGCACTTAAAATTAAGCATTCAATCCATAATCTTGTTGAAGATTTAAAAGCTATGAACTTTTCAAAGAAATACCCCAAAACTTGTCAAAATGTTTGTACGGTTTTATCGATTTAGTTTGGGTTATTTTGGGTTAGAAGTATCGATTTCTAGGTAAGAAAAAACTGAAGGTTTTTCTGATTTTTTCTCGAAAAGCAATTTGTTTTAGAAAAGCCGATTATTTTATGACAATCTACGGCAAAACTATATTAGAGGATACTTTGGAAATGATTATACCTCTTATACAGGCTGAGCTAGCTGAATTTAAACTTTTCGCCATTTAGAATTTTGACAAGACACGTCGCCACTTAATATTTCATACTGAAAAATCGAATAATATGGAGGTATCAAACATTCGCATATTCAAGAGGTAGGATATGAGCAGAATGTAACAAAAAATCGCATCAATCAGATCGAAAATGCCAAATTGGTGATTTTTTGATTTTCAGTCTAAAAGATCTAACAACGCATAGTTATTTTCAAGAAATCAATCCCAGATTCAGGTCATAGAATCTGATCTGATCTCGAAGTACTATAAAAGAGTTCTATAACAATTCACCGTACCAGATCGGGAAATACGAGAAAAATCGAGGTTAAATTGAAGCATGCAGAATATAGTAAAAAATTTGCAATACTTCGGCAATTTTACGAATCTGAATAAATAACTTTGCTTTTGATGCATTATGGGAAAAGGACTTCCTATACGAGCGTAACAGAGCGCTTTCGGCATAAGCCATCATCAGTATTACCTGGAAAGCAAATAAAAGAACCACCCATTAACGGAAAGTTAGTGACTGCTCTAAGATTTTTAGGAAAAGCAAATGATACAATTGACATTGTTATATTAAGAATCTGAAATTGCCATGATTTGAAAGGAATAAATTAAATATGTAAAGCACGAAGGGTGATTGTTTGTATTGAGTAATATAAAAAAGAAACAGATAGGAGTTCTTTCACTTACTTGTCACTGGAAACGAAGAACATACCCACGAAGAGAAACAAACCACACCAATCGACAACGGTCACATCAAAGTCTCAAAGTTACACGTTACATTAAAAAAAAGGGAACACATGATCTTATTTTAAAATGAAAAACGAGAGTTGATCAAATCATTGGGTCAAACGACAAATGTGTCGCTATTGACAGTCTTGACAAGCAGACCGATGACACAAGAAATGATCCGCTAAGAATTCGCGGTAATTTAAAAAAACGTAAGTGTTAAGTCTAGAAGATAAAAATAAAAAGCACCTAATTTTATAAAGTGGGCCCGAAGTACAGACTGTCTGCCACTAAGCTAGATGAGATTAGCAAAATGATGTGATCAATGTTATGTAGCTTGAATTAGCGGCAAAAATTATTTTAAATTTTAGTCAACTAAAAATAAAGGTAACCTGAAAATTTGTTGAAAAAAGAAAGTGCTTAATTAAGTGAATAAATTAATAGCAGACACTAGCCTGGCCCAACTTACCAGACTGATCCCCCCCCCCCTTTTTTTTTGGGTTGCTTAATTCATCTTTTATGATCGATACAATTTTTGTAATTATTTTTAATTAAGGATATTATTATTAGTGTAGCAGAGACGGGCAAGACCAACGTAACTCGAACATAGAGCTTAACTAATTAAAAGAATAACTACATTAACAGCAGACATCAGCCCAACCCAATCTACAAGACTGCCCCTCCCCCATTTTTTCAGTTGCTTAATTCATGTTTTATGATCGATAGAATTTTTTTTCTAATTTTTTATTAAGGGTATTAATATTAGTGTAGCAGAGATGGGCAAGAGCAACTCAACTCGAATATTCTGAAAAAAATCTTAACAATTTCAGAATCTTAATATAACATGTCAATTGTTTCACTTTCGTTTCCTAAAAATTTTAGAGCAGTCACTGGCTTTCCGTTAACGGATGGTTATTTTACTTGCTTTCCAGATGCTGGCTTAGGTCGAAACGCTCTGTCTGCCCTTAATATAGCTATTCTTTTAATTAGTTAAGTTCTTCCTTTTTCAATATGCTCGAGTTGAGTTGGTCTTGCCCATCTCTGCTTCACTAATATTAACACTTTAATTAAAAATAAACAAAAAATCAATCGATCATAAAACATGAATTATTTTAAAATTAGGAACTTTTCAATTTTATCTTCTAGACTTAACACTTACGTTTTAAGGTTTAAAATTACCGCTAATTCTTGGCGGATCATTTCCTGTGTCATCGGTCTACTTGTCAAGACTGTCAATAGCGACGGTTAGTTTTACTTAGTCTCAACTTATTTTAGTCATTTGAACTGGTTCCGATACGTTATAATCAATTTTAAGAGATTTGGTTAGTTTTGGTTAGTCGTCCAATCAACTTTCGGTTATTTTCACTTAATCTCAATTTACTTACTTATTTGAGCGGGTTCCGATATGTTATAATCAGTTATGCATAAACCGTGTCGTGACGTTCACTAAAATTTTCCTTGTCGTGATGCGACCTTGGAAAGTCACTGTCAAGAAACCAAAGTATTCAGCTGAACCGGCTCCGTTATAGTCAAATATAATATTCTGGTTAGTTTTTGTTAGTCGCTAAAATTCGGTTCGTTTTGGTTAGTTTTAACTTACTTTAATTTGTGTAACCTATGTCGATACATTTTAGCCCGTTTTGGTGTTTTTGGTTAATTTTGATTAGTTTTGGTTAGTCATTCAATCAACTTTCCGATATGTTATAACCAATTTTAATGTTTTTGGTTAATTTTGGTTAGTCGCCAAAATTCGGTTAATTTGGGTTATTTTTAACTTACTACAATATTTTTAATCTGTTTCGGTACGTTTTAGCCATATTTGGTGTTTTTGGTTAGTTTAGGTTAGATTGGGTTAGGTTGGGTTAGATAGTTGTCGTGGGTAGTCGTTCAATCAATATTCGGTAAATTTCAGTTAGTTTTAATTTTAGTCATTTCAATCGGCGCCGATACGTTATAATCGAATTTAATGTTTTTGGGTAGTTTTGGTTAGTCGCCCAAATTCGGTTCGTTTTGGTTAGTTTTAACTTACTTTAAGTTTTAGCCTTTTTTGGAACTGTTGGTTACTTTCGGTTAGTCGCTGAATCAACTTTCGGTTAGTTTTAGTAAGTTCCAATTTATTTTAGTAATTTGAATCGAATCCGATAGGTTATAACCAATTTTAATTTTTATGGTTAGTTTTGGTTATTGGCCAAATGCCGGTTACTTTGAGTTAGTTTTAACTTACTTATATTTTTTTTATTTGTTCCGATTCATTTTAATCCCTTTTGTGCTTTTGGTTACTTTTAGTTATTTTGGGTTAGTCTGGGTTAGTCGTTCAATCAACTTACGGTTAGTTTCAGTTAGCTTTAATTTATTTTTGTCATTTGAACCGATTCCGTCCTCAGAAACAGACTAACACGATCTCTCACGTATATTACGTGATGTGCCAAATGTAGCATGCACTTTTTCGTGATTTGATACCCCCATAATAGGAAAACAAAAACATTTCCAATGTTAAAAATTGGGACTTAAGGCAAAATCGCAATATTTTTTACATGTCGTGTTCGGCCAACGGAATTTTACCAATCCAGCAATAGTTCAAGTTTTGTTGAAAGTCTTAACGTATTTTGATATTGGCAACTTGAATGCCTGTCCCATTTGCTGTATAGTTATATATTAGTCCCACCTTTTTTCGCATTGCAGGTCAATCTTCTTAACTCTCTTTTAATCCGATTAAAATAAATATCATCTATTCAGTACCAAAAAATAGAATATCAAACAAGACATTTAATTGTAAGTCAGACTTGTGCTAATTCTATTTTATTCGATATATACATCATTTGGCCGTTTAAGGAAGGAAATTACTTGTAGGTACAAGTATATTGAAAGGTACACATAACAATGTTTTATATTAGCTTCCCAGGGATTTCCCGTCCCACATAAAGTAAACATAGAAAGTTTATTACTTTCTGCAATTTTTTAATAAAACAATTTCTGTCTCCAGAATATATATGAAAGGCTAATTTCTAAGAGCCAGGAATCCTTGAAGTTTCTCAAATGCCGGTTTTCTTTTAGGTTCAATTTTATCTTTGTCTATATGTCCCTACGCTCCTCGGGATTTAAAATCGACCCTCGGGCAATAATAGTGTATGTCTAAACTTTGGTTGATTATATACTGTTTTATATCAATTACCTATTCTAAGCCTGATCAATATGGCGTTGAGCCACGACATTGAAGGATCTTAATTTACATATTACATATTCATTTGAAACATGTGTTGCCGTTTTTGATGGGGCCTTGGTGCCGCTCAAGATGGAGCCTTGGTGGCAAGGGCCCATGTTAAATCAACTTAGCATTTCACATATCTCAAAACTAACTTTGTGTGATCGATAGTTAGTAGATATTGAAAAATGTTATTTTGA
>MU181916.1:914318-928083 GCA_016904865.1 Pissodes strobi
TTAATCATGCATATTTTGAATTAGCTTTGAATAATTATTTCGGTTAAATATATTTAGTTTGGATAAGGCTTGATAAGTGTCGGTTATATTTGATTAATTTGAGTAAGCTTATATAAGTAGATATGCAATATTTTTTATACAACTTCAAACAAGCATTCGTTAGTTTTGGGTGGCTTTGGTCAGTTTAGGATATTTTGGGTTTGATACCAAAGGAAAGGATTTATTCAAGCATCCTTGCGCTAGCACTGGCTAACTTGAGATGACAGTGGCTATCTCTGTCTCAATTAGGTTAGACTGAAATTTACAGTGTAAAGATATTAGTACTGATGTTTTCGGTATATTTTTGAAGAAAATAGTATGAAATTTTAAAGCGATCCTGTATGGTTATTTATGGTTATTATTATCAGTATTTTTTCTACATAAAACTTCCATTCAGCCTCCTAGAAGATTAAACTATCATATTTTCTTTAAAATGGTTTGGTTGATAACGTATTAGACTTCCATTTTAGAATATTCTAAAACATATTAGGGCAATCCACTTATTTTAAACCAGTTCAAGTTCAGTATTGTATTAATTGATTTGGATAAAGACATAAAGGACTAAACGGGTCAGAATATATAATTTTAAAAATCCTTTCCCTGTGGAAAATTGCAATATTTTTAATTAGCTATTCAATAGCACAAACCGGTCAGCAGTAAGGAACATTGACGACAAATTTCAAATAAATAAATTATTACGCATCATAGCGAAAATCAGGCAGCAATATTTCGAAATAGCAAAAAATTTTCAATCATAAGCAGTTATGCCAAACTTGAGTTCATTCTCCAAAAATATGCTTGAAGTTTCAGTCAGCAGTCTAGCCACAAAACTTCTATGTTGTTTTATTCTACAACTAACCTGTTTTGTAAAGGTCATGTAAATAATAAAAGGAGTTGCCCGAATTTTATGGTAAATTTCAATTCGGCGTAACTTTTTTAATTTTGTATGGGGCTTTAAGAACTGTTCAGCAATTGAAAGCTTGGCTTTTTATGGTGCGATAAAGTTCATTTGAAGTCGCCTAGACTATGCTATGCCAGGAGTTTTATGATAGTGTATGATGCAAAATTACGAAATTTTCCATCAACTTACAATTCGGCAAAAATATTGCCATTATAACGGGACATTTTTGGATTTTTTGCTTAGAACAACAATGTCAGGGGTTACGATAGTTTTCCTTAAACGTCGTTTTTATATTCAAAATGAAGCTGATGTAAGAATGAATACGGGTTTCATCTTTTTTCATTCTCGTCTTTGTAAGCTTCAGCTTCGTACTAGTCGCATATGAATTCAAACACGATTGTCAAAACTTGGTTCATTCCACGGTTCATTCAATCATAGCCAGTAACAACTCATAATTTGATATTGAAAGCTTCTGTAGTGAAGTGCTGATTCAAGGCTGATTTTCATAATATAGCAGGGGCGGCTTCTCAATAAGTGCGCCCGTGCGCGCGCACTGCCTGCGAAAATAAATGGAAAAATAAAATCTTCCCTACATACAATTTAACATAAACTAACTATAATTTGCGAATTTACATATTTTTGAATCTCCACTGGCCGCAGAATACATTATTTATAAGAGCGAAATCGAAGCACGACGGCGACGATCAAAACGCAGAGCGTCCAACGGCGGCCTCCGTCCGTAACCACAACTAGTCTAAATCTGAAATCTGCCGTGCGCTAGTGTTCGGCGCTCTTGTTAAATGCATTTTGGTCATGCAAAACGGTCGGAAATGTTCGTAAAATCACGAGAAGTCAAGGCTCGTCCGTGCGCTATTTAGATCCGCACTTTGTAGCTTAATTTAGTGATAATTTGCAATTATTGCGTATATAGGTATGGTGTCACAAGCTGATTTTTCAGGGATGAAAGTACATGATAAGATAACCCTTATTCCGGGGGTAATACAAAATTAGACTCCACAAAAGAACACTATCATCAAAAATCGAGATATTGGTACCATCGTATAGAGGAAAAAATACTTATTTTTTGGTCCAATGCACAATAAGGTCTTTGTAGGAAGTATTTTTTGATAATTATTCAAAAAAAATCATTTGCATCAGCCCATATGGCCGAAAAAAAATTTAAATGTAAATATCTCGGTTTCAACCGTGCAAAAATTTAATTAAAAACTAGTTATTTTTAAATATAACACTCAATTAACAAAAAGGGAAGGCCTAAATGAAAAAAAAATATTCTTTATAAAAGTTTCGCTTATGTCTTGACAAGGTAATAGAGTGAATCCCATATTTTTTGCTTATAAACTAACAAAGGTATCACAATAAACAATGAGAGACCTCATGGGTTTACGCCCTAATTAAATATGTCCAGCCTCTTCGCCTTCAAGCTACGGCTGATGCAACAGCTCCTGAAAAATTCAGCTTGTGTGGAGAAAGTGGGAGGTAAATCGTTTTTTAGAGCGAATATTACATACTACTATTATAAGTATTATTCTGTATTATACTCCAGACGAGCCGTGAATTTATTTTTGTTTTTTCGGTTCGTTGACGCTTGTTAATTAGCTGCATATAAACTCGTGAGTTTAGTGTACGTAATATTGTTTGTTTTATATTTTTATTTATATACTATTATTCTACTGTCATGGCTAGTAGTTCGGGTTCTGACAATTGCTGTGGGGGCATAAATTCAGTTGACAATATTATTAAAAATAACTTTTCTTTATTGGATCTGAATAAAAAGATTGAAATAAAGAGGTTAGGAAGACCGATGGCGGTTTTAAAATTAGACCAAACATGTGCCAAGAAAAAGGATGGTCGGTCTTTCACCAGACATTTTAACCCCCGAAATCTTGTGGAGAATGGAATCACGTTAAAGCTAGGAAACGGCAAAGTCGAAGGGCTAACCATGGACAAAAAGATGTACAATAACACTTTTTTGCCATCAAACCGATATATTTTTTAACGTTTTCGAACTTCTCCTGATTTTTTTTTGAACTTTATTGATTTGTAGTTACAATAAACTGTTTTAATGGTTTACTCTTCTGGAATCGATAAGTACCTACTTATTAATTTCTTTTAGTGCGCAACAATTACCATTCAAGAGGGCGCCGAATTCATGTTTTTTAAACGATTTTAACGAGTTTTGGGTAAAAAATGGGCGTGGCACCCCCCAAACTTTCCACCTTCGGCGGGTAAGCCTCCGGCGGCGCCTGCAGCGAGCATCCCCCAATACGTATGACAAAAACCTACATAAATAGCGCACTACCTATTTAAAACCTCACGAGCCGCCACTGTAATATAGGATTGTGCACCGACTGTGCGCCCACCATGCTGCGGCCGTCGCCGGTATTCTACATCTTCACAATAGGACTGGACGACCGCAGCACGGTCGTAGCACAGTAAAAATGTAAATAAGAGCTTCAGTGCGTTTTATATGGAACATACAATTTTTTGATTTACAGTGACAACGACACGGTAGGTGCACGGTAGGCGCACGGTGCGCAGTATGAAAATCAGCCTTTAACCCTTTCAATACTGACGGGTGATACCTACGTGTCCCAGTAAAAACTTGGTCTTAAAATTACGAATTTTTATTTTGAAAAAAACATTCATTTTACTGTAGGGACATATATGTCCCATAACAGATTCTTTTAATACCGGTGGGTGCTAATTTCATTTGAAATGCATTACCGGCTGTCCCAGTCGCTATTTATGCTTTTTCCAATAAACTATAAGCGGGAGCTTATGTTTTTAGGTTAGATTGTAGCAGTATTTCTTCATTTGTAAACAAGTGCACGTGCAAGTTCCTCTTTGTTTGTGAGTTCTTTACTACAATATTCGTGTAAATGTGATTTAAAGACATGGAAAGGTGAGCAATTATGTCTAATTATAAGTGTTTACAAGTATCTTCTAGAGGTCTTTAGAGTTACATCGAATGTATATGTGTGGGACATATATATACCAACCGTAAAATAAACAATCATTGCCGATATGCCGATCCTGATGAGCGCCGAAAAGTTGAGAAAAGAACGAAAACTATGTGTTCAGAATGTAATGTTCCTTTATGCAATGATTGCTTGCAATCTTATCACCGTTAAATTTTCAAAATTATTGCTTTTTGTTCATTTAGATTTTAGCTAAAATAATACTTTCATTACTTGTAGAACATTTTTGATAATTTTTCCTTACTGTGGGGACATATATGTCCCGTTATGTATTTTTTTTTATTTGTAGTTAATAAACAAATAAAATGTTTGGATGTATTTAATTTATGGAGTTTTATTATATATAAGGTACCTTATCCCTATGAATTTTAAAAAGAAAAAAAAGTCGTATTTTGAAAGCTAATTCTCCTCTGGGACACGTTGGTGCCAACCGTATTTTATTTAATTTTTTTTTGAAAACAAGTCGTATTGAAAGGGTTAAGGTGTAAAAGATTGAATTGGGGATCATTACAATGCTGCACCTAGTTTATTATTATAATTATTAGTGTTGTCAAGCCATATCAAGTTTATAAAATATGCCTTACAATCTTCTATGTGGAGTTAAATTAATGAACATAGTGTGCTTACTTGAGTTTGAATTGTCGAATCGAGGAATTGCTGAAGCCTATGACTGAGTTACTGCAGTGACTGATACATTTAGTAGGCCAGGTTCTTGTACGGGCCAAAGGAAGTACAAACGAGTACATTAGATGTAAAACTCAGTTTATGCACATTTTCAAAATATTGAAGTTTTGGAATATATAGGAATATTAAAGCACTCTCTATAAGATAAGTCGGTAAACCAGACTTATAAGTAGGTATTTGCAATGTAAAATAGATCTAAAAGTCTAACGCAGATTCAATACTGGATATTTGTTGAAACCTGTCAGATGCAAAACTCTGTATTTATTCACGACTAATCATGTTGCTAGGTATCGCGTCACGAGAACAATCGTTTATTTTCCATTACAGCTACCAGTATTTACTGAATTCTAAACGGCAAAACTTTTGCTCGACTGTTAAAAAGTATTTCAATTTGTTTAAGTATATTTAGCATGGAATTAAATGTTTCTATTATACCTTGCCAGAAAGGTAAAAGTAGAAAGAGGTCCCACCAACCCCAAACATGAAAAAAAGGTCTTCTCGTGTTAAGAATTTACAATGAGAGTACGCTACAACCGATAAAATTAAACAAGATATTTTTATTTTGAAGTTTTGTGACTGCACAAAGCCAGATACGAGTTTATGACTTCCTCAGGAGAAACTACAAAGTTAAAAAATAGACCAGTAAAAATATAAAACACGTAATCCTTCAAATAAACTTACAAAAATTAGAGTTAGTCTGTTTCAGATAAAAATAAACATAGATACATATCATCAAGTTCATAAACTAGTGCATTATAGCAAAAAGGATAATCTAACTGTAAATCAATAGTGAACATTGAACAAAAACTTATTAACGAGAAAAAAATTATAATAATAAATAATACTTGGACACTTTTTTGTTATACATTGAAAACAAACAATGCTACTGATAATGAAGAGAAATAAACATATGTATATATAGCGTGTAGAGACAATTAAATTTTGTTTAAGATATTGCAATAGATGTTACTCAATTGATTAGTATCAGATTTGAAATTAATTGCGTTGTCACTCTTGTTGATATGGTACATTTCGAAAAACAACCTACTTTTGCCATTGTGTTCTTGCTCTAAAATTTTTACATCAGCAAAATCAACTGTTCTTAAGTGGTGCTCCGCCAAAGCACATGAGTTTTTACCTAGATGGCAGTCACTCTTATGTCGTGTGATGCGTTGTTTTAACCATTGCTTGGCTTGTCCAATATAAGAGCCTCGGCACCCTAAACAGCCTAACTCATATATAACATTGTTATTTAATAATAATGGCGTTTTATCTTTTACCTTAGAAAAAGTTGTGAATTTTTTAATATATTGTACTTGGCTATTTTAATGTCTGGGAAGCTCTTAAAGATTGATATTATTGAGTGACTTAAGTTAAGTTGCCTATATAGGGAATCTTTCTGTATTTAACCTGCTGGTAGCACTCAGCCGTCGGGCCGTCATAGGAATTTGAATTGTAGATTAGCTTTTTTAGGATGTGCTTGGGATATCCGTTGTTGACAAAGATATCAAAATGCTTTTTTAAATTAGATTTTACAAAGCTGTTATCACTAATATGTGTTATTCTATTTTTCACGGCAATCACAGTGTTATATTTTTGATTTTTTTGGTGATTTGAATAGTAATTAAGAAATCTACCCGATGTTGTTGGTTTTTGATATATAGTATATATATGTTTGTATGCTAACCAGCTTTCCTGAATAACTCAACTTAGTGCAGATAGAATTCAGAGAACTTTAGCGAATTTTCTTATATCTGAACAAATTTCAAAACAAGGGGAGGTGATTGAATTTTCGAGAAAAATAATATGGCTAAACTTTCAATTAAACAATTTAATGAGAGCAGAGGGCCATTATAGTCGCGGACGTACTTCTAGACTATTCCTTAGATGTGATTTGAATTTCACAAAATTATTCAATTTATACTTTGCGCAAAATCCAGGTTCTGATGTCAAATTGTCATGTTTCAGGAGCTATTTGAATAAGAGTTTCAACTTATCTTTCGGTCACCATTAACTGATGTGTGTTCAATCTGATTGCTTACCAAAGAATTGTTGAAGCAAAATAATACTGAATAAGATATAGTTCAATTTATGACTGAACAAAGAGCGCACACATTAAGCGCTAAGGCATTTTATAGCTCACTTAAATCAGAATCAGAAGTTATCCAGATATTATGGTTTGACTGTCAAAAATATTTGACCTTACCAAAGTTGCCAGGTCAATTCGCCTACTTTTCTTAGCAGATTAACATGTACAATTTCACCATTGTTAAGGGGAATTCAAAGTGGAGAATAACTCCTGAATGTCTGAACGAAGTCAGAATATCGCAAAAATTTCAACGCAATGAGGAAGTTTTCTGAAAAACTAAACTGATTATTTTTCATTGCAAACTATAGAACAGTGAAAAAAAATCGATACGTATTTTTTTATTTCCTCTAAATATGATTATTACGAGAGCTATGCCAGTTTTTAGTTTTGTATGTATGAAACTATACTAAGCATGGTGCGACGTAACAATGCATGTGTATTGTGACGTCATAAGCACATTTAAAGGCGTTGTATCTGCCTCATTTTTCCACTTATGGAAAAAAAGAAAAAACACGTATCCACTCATTTCTCATGGGCTATCGAAATAAGCAATAAAAAAATTTGATGAAACTTCCTCATTGCTTCAGCTGTCATGATGTAAATGCTGACTTACTATTTAGCATGTGAAACACCGGCCCATATTAAATATTTAGAAATTAATTTTCTAATTATTGTCGGACACTCATTTTTACCTGCTGACAAAGTATTTCGTTTGATAGAAAGAAAAGTAAAAAGCGAAGCATCGTAGTTTAGTGATTATGAAAATACTATTGGAAAGTTCTCAACGATTTACACATTGGACAAAGACTGAAATGTTTGGGATTGGAAGGCAGCGGCAACGGACATCATTAAAAAGCTATTTAATGACATTTCAAATTAAACTAAGGCAAAAGATTTATTTTTACTAAACAAAAAGTAAAAAGCAACCTTTCAGTGTGGGGTGAAGTACTTTATAAGTCAGATTTTTGCTCTGAAGGTAGTATAGTGAAAAAAGAAAACATCTTTCAGCACTACGCCCTAAAAAAATACATCTGGTAATTTCTTAATGGGATACATGTCTTCAATTGTTGGTCTTTTGGAGAAGCACTATGGATCTGAGTGGAAAGAAAACCCAGAACTAGAATTTTACAAAATTCTTGATCGTCAAGGCGGACAGCCTAGTAACCGGTCCGATAGTGAGCATTTTGATGATGAATTGCCAGAAACGTCATTAAGTGTAAGTTTAAGTTTTTAAAATATTAATCAATATTTTTCAATATTTTATTTGTATTTACCCTTTTCAGTTGCAAAACTCGATATTTGGACAAAAAAGTTTGCAAAACTCTGTTTTTGAATCTTTTAATTTGATTTTTTTACTATGGCACTTAGTTTTTAAGAAAAATTGATAATTTTTATAGACAACAATCACACAGATATTAATTTAGGGAAATGCTTGTGAACGTTTTTTGAAGAAATTAGCTTAAGAGCGTTTTTTGCATTTATCTCAAAATGACTTATCGTGCACGTAATGTACTCAAATATCCGTCAAATCAATCTGTGAAATTAATGGATATGCGTTAAATACCACATAAGTTAAAAACAGTACCTACGTAGAACCGAGTGCCATTGATAAGGTACTCGGTTCCACGTAGGTTCGCCAACAGTTCCAAGAATATTTCATAAAGAGAATATGAGGGATTGACCATAGAGGCATGAGGAGGATATGACCTCGTAACAATCTAAACTGGTATGAACAATTATTTGTAAAATTTTATATTAGTGAATGATTCACACTTCCCCTTGTACCGATCTGATTTTCCACTCCACATCAAGCTCACACATCTTATATCAGTTGTTAAAAGCAATAAATATAATGAACTGACTAGCTGGACTGCAATCCAATTAAGCATGTTTGGATCAAATTGAGCATAATCATTTCTCTATGGGACCCACAACGCACTACCCTACAAGAACTAGTCCAAGCGATTGAAAAAGAGTGGCAGCAACTGTCAAAGAATTTAGGAATAATATAATTATGTGCATCTTATGATGGTACCCGTCAGTTTAAAGAACAAATGCAGAAATTTTATAATTTGTGTTAGTTGATGATTATTGGAATTAGTGTATTAAAATAAAAATTTTGCAAATAGTTGTTCGTACCAGTTTAGATTGTTACGAGCTCATGTCCTCCTCATGCCTCTATGGTCTATGGTCAATCCCTCATATACTCTTTATGATATATTCTTCGAACTGTTGTGCGAATCTACGTGGAACCGAGTACCTTATCAATGGCACTTGGTTCCACGTAGGTATTGTTTTTAATTTAGGTAGTATTTAACGCATATCCGTTAATTTCACACATTCATTTGACGGATATTTGAGTACATTAGATGCATGCCTTTGCAGGATAAGACATTTTGAGATAAATGCAAAAAACGCTCTTAAGTTTATTTGTTCAAAAAACGTTCACAAGCATTTCCCTAAATTAGTGTCTGTGTGAATGTTGTCTATAAAAATAATCAATTTTTCTTAAAAACTAAGTGCCTTAGTAAAAAATTCAGATTAAAAGATTTAAAACCAGGGTTTTGCAACTTTCTTGTCCAAATATCAAGTTTTGCAACTGAGAAGGGTAAATACAAATAAAATATTGAAAAATATTGATTAATATTTTAAAAAGTTAAACTTAAACACTTAATGACGTTTCTGTCATTTCAAATTGTTGTTTCGAAAAAAGCGCGAAAAGTTGTTGTAATTTAGCTCCTACCTTTTGCATAATTTACCTGTGAAAAAGTGACCAAAAATATCCTAAACTCTCTGGAAATGGGACAATAGGCATTGTAGCACCTTTTGTTTCAGTTTGTTTGGATTTTCCATCGCACAGTAATAATTTTATTTAGTTTTCCGGCACTTTTCATTTCACATGGTTTTTTGGCTTTGTGGTGACATTTGACCGACGGTCGCCTGTCGTGCGCATCAGCTGTTTGACGTTTTGATGGAGGAGTGTCTGCAGGTCCGTACATTACAGTCTAAATCGCATAAAGGAAACCAGTGTTGACAAGATTCGCTTCGTTTAAAATAAGTGAATGACGTCACTCAAAACATTATTGCGGCTGAGCTACCCCACATTTTGAAGATCGCAGATGCCAAAGGAGCGATATTTTTTGTTTTGTTTTATATGTATGTGTCTTTGATTAGAATTCTCAAACATGACTGAGGCTGACACTCTATTTAAATGTTGTCCAAAATCAAAGAAGACTGACAACTACTTCTGCATAGGTTGCTTTAATATCTTTCATAAAAGTTGCATGGAGCGTTTATCGTTTGAATTGCTTGAAAAACATAAGATAGTGTGTTCAAAATGCATGGGTTCAAATTTCGATCAATATTGATACACTTGATAAGCTCAATAGAAGTTATAAGGCTCTTCAAGAGGAACACATTGCGGAACGGGAAAGGATTTCTGAAACACATGAAGAACAACTGCAATCTCTCAATAAAGCTCTAAGTGATGCAGAGAAGCAATTAGAAAAGAGAGACGAACTTATAAAGAGAGAGAAGCGTAAGTCTCGCGATTTCTCTGAAGATGCGGTAGAGTCTGAAAAAAATCTTTTAAAGGAAGTGAGAGAGAAAGCCTCAATTGTTAGTGAAATAAATAAGGAACTCATTGATTTTCGAGCTAAAAATCAAGACTTAAAGGATAAATTGGGTTCTACCCTCCAGGATCATCAGGCTGATAAAAAAAAATGGATGAATTAATGGCCTTGCAAGAATCCATGTTAAATTCTATAAGAGTTGTAGAGCTTGACAATTCAATCTATGTTCGGGAATTGAACAGTCTTAGGAAAAAGATCCAAGATTATGAGACCGACGAATATATGGCAGGTGAAGTATCTTAATTTCATCGGGGAAAGGATCGACTCGAAAAAACTTCACAAAAGAAGATAAATAGGAGGAGCCGCCTTCTCATGGTGGGTGACAGAGGATCACTTTTGGGTTGTACTTCATTAGTGAAGAAATTCTCAAAGGTGAGTTTTGACTCAAATTGTCAGCACAGAAACGCTTTTCTCTTTGATGACATAGTAGAAACAGTGTTAGCTTTGGGTAAGGGTTTTAATAATAGGGATCATATTGTAGTGTTCATAGGCCCTGAAAATGCTAAAAGGGGAATATCAATTTCAAGTACAAGCTTGCAAAAATTGTTATCGTTTGCTGTTGATACTAATTTATGTGTGATAGGTTCCCCTCTTGTCTTTAATAGACCGGTTTTGAATAGGAACATATCTCAAAATAACAACGACATCCATAACTATGTTCAAACCTGCAATAAAAAGACTGTAAATTTCTTAAATTTCGATAACTTTATGCATGAACAAGAAAGAACTTTCAACGTACAGGCATCACATAGCGCCAAGACTCTCTTATGTAAATTTATCTGCGCTCAATACTTGACTTTACAATCTGCGTCGAATAGCATTAATTTAGAAACCGAACTTAGAGAAGCTTTAGGAGATCATAGTTTAAACTGTACTAAAAATAACAAATCTCTTTTAGAACCACCGACAATTTGTATCAATTAAATATATTGTTATTAAACATTCAATCAGTTAGAAACAAGACTAATGAATTGATGCTGTTTGTTGACAGTATTGACTACCCACATTTTATCCTGCTGACTGAGCACTGGCTTAAACCCGATGAGAGTATTGATCTACTAAACTATTCTGTGATGTCTATGTATTCTAGATCTAGCTCCATTCATGGTGGAACAATGATCCTCATGCATGATGATCTGTGTAGTTATTTAGGTTTTGACGAATGTAACAAGTTTAGTAGTTTGTCTATTGAAAAGTGCTTTGAATTTTCTATTGTATACTCATCTAAGCTTCGTATTTACATTATTTGCTTATACAGAACTCCCGATTCGAGCTTTGAAACGTTTTTAAATCAGCTTGAACATCTGTTAGCACTAATTCCGGTTCATTCACGTGTCATATTGGCAGGGGATTTTAATATTGATTTTCTAAATAAATCTCAAACTAAGACACAAAATATTGAAAACTTGTTTTGTGCTTTCTATTTTCATATGCATGTGGATGGGCCGACGCGTATAACAGCAACATCTTCTTCTTGTATTGACTATGTATGTACGAATTTCCATGAAGCATTCAATCATAATCACGTTATAAATCCTGGTCTATCTGATCACGAAGCAATAGTTTCTAGTTTTAATGTGTAGGCAAAAAAGAAAAGTACCACAGCAAGACCAAAGCGACGGCTCTTCTCAAGATCAGCGTTTGCTACCTTTAGAGAAATTTGTAATCATATTGAGTGGGCTACAATGGTTTCTCATAACAATCCATTAAGCTGTTTCCACACTATTTTAAGTAAGGCTTTTGAACCTGCCTTCCCCTATAGAAGGATAAAAAAGAAGGTTTGCAAGCCCTGGTTCACGTTGGGCCTAAGAGTCTCCTCTCGCAACATGCGATGCCTTCACACACTGAGAAAGTACTTTTTAGTTTGTTCCTTTTTTATAAACTATTTTAATAAATATAGAAACCTTTATAGAAGGACCATCAGGATTGCTAAAAAGAGATATTTTGGCGATAGGCTGGCTGGGGCTGCTAATCTACAGAAGGAGAGTTGGAATGTGGTGCGGGAGCTGACGGGACGGAGGAGGGGTAACATAGTTTCAGATCTGTCCGCCGATACTTTAAATAACTTTTTCTCTTCGATTGCATCGAGCATAAGGGTCGCCACTTCATCATCTGCGGTTGCTGGGGATCCTCTTGAATATATGGGGGAGCGCAGAGCTGCCTCATTCTTCTTTTTTCCGGTAAGCATGGAGGAAGTCCGAAAGGAATTGGAGTCTATCAGGAACAAACGTTCCGCCGGTTGGGATGGAATTTCTGTAAGAGTCCTGTCGTCACTGCCAGATATTGCTTTGGAGGCTCTTACAGAAGCTGTTAACAAATCTGTTTGTGATGGAGTATTCCCTGATTGTTTAAAGACCGCAAATGTAATACCTCTCTTCAAGGGTGGAGATCCCCTTTTACCCTCAGATTTTCGACCAATTTGTCTGCTATCTTCCATCTCAAAGCTGGTTGAAAGGCTACTAAAGAATCGTATGCAGGAGTTTCTGAAAAGTTTTTACATCCTTTCCGCGGATCAATTCGGATTTCAGGATGCAAGGAGTACTAATGACGCCGTATTTGCGTTCCTCAGGGAGCTCTACATCCGGTTGGATGAAGGTGATGTGGCCACGGCGGTATTCTGTGATCTTACAAAAGCTTTCGATTGTGTAGATCATAGAGGACTGCTGAGCAAAGCTCGAGCATTTGGGTTTTAGGGGATCAGTGTTGAGGTGGTTGCCTTCGTATCTGTCGGGTAGAATGCAGTCTGTGGTGTTGCAGGGTGAGGTATCAATGACCCAACCAATATTATTTGGCGTCCCTCAGGGTTCAGTGTTGGGGCCTCTATTGTTCCTGATCTATGTTAACGATCTTTTCAACATTGGAATATCGGGAAAATTTACCATTTTCGCCGATGACACAACTATTTTGTGGCACAGTAAGTCGCCAAAAGATCTACATGGAACATTATTCTCTGATTTAGTAAGTCTTGGGAATTGGTGTAATAGCAATGGACTAAAGCTCAATATAGGCAAATCAAACATCCTGTCATTTAAGTGTGGCCTCCCAGATTGCACCCTTAACTCGGAACCTCTCGAAGTTCGAGAGGTTCATAGGTTTTTGGGCACTCATATAGATAAGAACCTCAAATTTTCCCATCACATCTTGGAGGTTTCTAAGCGAATTGCGCGTGGAACTTATGCGGTGAGGACTGTGAATTTGGAGTTGGGTGAGAATATAGCCAGAGGAGTATACTTTGCTTTGGTTGACGCTCATCTGCGTTATGGAATTTCTTTCTGGGGTTCATGCAGTGGATACCTTTTTCAGAGTCTCTTCGTGCTGCAGAAGAGGGCTCTTAGATACCTGTGTGGACTGCGGCCTTTTCAATCATGTAGGCTTGGCTTTAGGTCAAGGGGAATCTTGTACGGTTTCACCAAATTTAAAT
>MU181916.1:928093-939675 GCA_016904865.1 Pissodes strobi
ATAAAGTCATTTAGTTCAAGAGTATACATAGAAATTTAGAAATTTCGATGCAGCGTACTGAGAATCAAAGTTTGACAAAAAATCTTGGTTTGACTTGTCTAATTTTAATATTATCCTAGGATTTTGGGTTGTCTTAAGAGTTATGTGAGTGGTAGGAGACATATTATGCGAGAATCTTATCTCAGAAGAAAAATATATTAATGTAGGAGTTCCACAAGTGAGTGTTTTGGGATTTATAGAAATCATATAATTAAAATAGAATAAAATTAACTATGATGAAAACCCAAACTATGATAATAAACAACTAAAATAATTCGTGTTATTTTATATAAAAAAAAAGTTCCCTTTTATCTCCAAGGAGCTACTTTAGGGTTGATATCTGAAACAAGATATTTCAAAGTTATAATAGATTATATTTGCAAAACAATTGAGTTTTAAAAATAATCAACTGATATTTGTTTACAAATGTATCAAAATTAATTTATACAGTAGAGTATTATAATTGTGGCACTGTTCTACAACTTTCTCCGATTGCCGAGTTGTTAAGTATTCTGATTTATGGAAGACATGGAAAATACAAAGGTTTTCTTCATTGTGATGTGAAAGACCATTGCTTATCATAGTCTAAACTCTAACCTACCTATAAATATATAACTTATAACACGCTAGACCCATGTTTCATAACATGCGTCCCTTTAACAATTAAGACATCGGATCCTCTGATCATTGCAAGGCTTTCGACCATGCTCCTACTACTTTTTAACATCAGTCTGGGTGTTTCGCATGGAAAAATGATTTTTGGGTTACTACAGAACACTTTTTGACTTTCTGCGCTAGACATAACTCCAGAACTTTCGGGTCTGGCGATCGGAACTAGAAGAAATTCACCCTCGGATTTCCAACACATTCCGTCTCTTTGCACGTGATTTATGAAAGTTGCTGGCTCTCCAGCAGTAGCTGCTACACTAGGAGGTATTTGATCACGATCTGATATTTGGTGACTACGATATGTGAAACCCAAGGTACTCAGAATATCATCTACTACTCTTCTAACACCTGCTCGAAGTTCGGCGTTGCGGTAGCCATATATCCATGGATTGAATGCGCTACTGGATAGAATTGGAAGTGCTAGATAAATTGAGATCCAGGAGGTGAGTATGTTGGTTTCGAAGAATACGTCTAGTAGCATGCATATCTGAAACAATGGAAATATTGTTTACTTTTTCTTTAAGTGATCATCAAAAAAATTCAAAGTGATTATGAAAAAAAAAATCATGGTTGTTTGACTTGTATGTATGAATGAAAGACTATCGATGAAATTTCTGCTTCAGATCATGGAATATTGATTTGATATTTTGTATTTTCATAATGGTGGATCGTCAGTTACATAGTATAATATTAATGTTAATATACTTTGAAGTTAGTAGGATTTGTTACATTATAAAAAAATATATTTAAAATAATTATTGATTTTATATTCTATATAGAGACTATTTAAATTCTTGGGGATTCGTCCTTTTTAAGGAAAAAAGGAAATATGAGTAGTTATCTCATATTTTAATTGGTAATATTTTGGCTGAAATGCCCTCTCCTTTACCAAAAAATATTATACCATCAGCCGAAAATTTGCTGATATATATAGCGAAAGTAATCACGATCGTCAGTTTTTAAAATAGCACACAATAGAAAATGACGCACAATACAAAAAAAGACACGTAATTAAAACGTGTATACAGTGCGTCCGTAAAGTAAGGAATAAATTCATTATCTCCTAAACCAAATTTTTTTTTAAAAATCGTCCGGACCCGTCGATTTTGTTTTTCAATCGCGCATATTCTGACATAAAATGTAGATATACAGGGTGTTCCAAATAAGAGTGATAGAAAAAATATTTTTTTATTAAATGGAATCCCCTGTATAATATTGCATATTTTGGTTTTGCGGAGAATTCAAGACATATTTCATGAATAATGTCCTATACCTATCTCCAGCTGTTTTTGAAATATTGACAGTTGAAAATCGACCATTTACCAAGTTTGACAGCCTGTGAAATCTAAACGGCTAAAGATAGAGCAAAATGGTTTGCACTTTCCTATCTTGGTTTTTCATAAGCTATCGTTTGACACTAATTTTTGTCAATATTTCAAAAATAGCTGGAGATAGGTATAGGACATTATTCATGAAATATGTCTAGAATTCTCAGCAAAACCCAAATATGCAATAATATACAGGGGGTTCTATTTAATATAAGAATATTTTTTCTGTTACTCTTATTTGGAACACCCTGTATATCTACATTTTATGTCAGAATATGCGCGATCGAAAAACAAAATCGACGGGTCCGGGCGATTTTAAAAAAAAAATGTGGTTTACGAGATAATGAATTTATTCCTTACTTTACGGACGCACTGTATATCAAACATACAAAACATGCTACGTGTATTGTATTCAATAATTCGCTTATCACACTCTGTGATAAGCTCCCTGGGCTCAAGCTCAAATTCCCGACAATATCACAAAACCAGTTCTAATTTGCTACTTTAATTTCACATTAATTATATTTAGAATTTTTAGCAAAATTCATAAGTATATTCGAACCAAAGTTGCAGCATACATAGATTTTAATTCCTAAAATATGACTGTTCTTAAGCAATTGTTTGTTTTGCCCTAAGAATCGTTTTAGAATCCTGCAAAGCTATTTATTCCATTTTCCCTAGAAATAGCAAACACAAAATATGAAGTAGCACGTTATTTGTGATCATCTTTTATACTCAACATCTAAAAAAAACTGTCGACTGCGTCATTTAATAGTGTCTTGTTACTTATCATGTGAGTTTTGAAATCATGAACTTTTTTAGAAATCAATGATTAGAATATTATTTTTCTACAAGGGTGCGGAATGTTGTACTTTTCCGCATATTAATTACTATATTCTTCTCTGCGACATGCGTCAGACTCCCACAATTAACACAAATATTTATATTTAACACTTCAACATTAAGACAGAATTTTATCCACAATAACGAAACGGAATTTAAAACTTAAAGAGTAAAAATATTTTATTTGTAAGCATAATTCCTCACATCTCCTTCCTGTATCATGTAACTAGTGATTTTTCAGTTCTTCGCAAACAAATTACCTTTACAAAACTTGCTTGTGTGTTGAAATCATAGATATTTCAAACACTGGTAAGCTGGTAGAACGAGACCATGAACATTAATTAATTATACTTCCGTAAAATGGCACCTTCAAAAAGCAGTAGAATAGTATCAGTTGGAATATAACATGGTGAATTACTAGCCCCATAAGGGGAATCCCTTTGTATGTTATGAAATTATATGGCATAAACAAGTTACACCTTCTTCCAATAAAGATTTAATTTTTATAAATCTATAAGAAGTTTGAAAATTTATCGCTAATTGGTCTAGTACCTTTAAATCAATTTTTTAAATATTTTTAGTTTTAAGCTAAATATTTTTGTAAAAATCTTTAAATGTTTGAACCTCCAAATATAATTTCCCGTTCTTTCAGTATCGTAGTGTTTATATGTTCTACGAACGGACATATAGCATAAATTACAATTATCTTGTTATCGTATAAAATAAATCGTTTTACCTTTTTTTTATTATAAGAAGTTTTTCTCCTTGAGATGTTCGAATCTTCTATAATATGCGTAAATTTTGTTGTTTATTTTTGTTTTCCCCAAGTCGAGCTCAATAATAAAAAGTATAAATTCTTTTGAGATATGCGGTGACGGGCCACCCACAAGATACGGGTGCTGTCTGTCCCTCCAAACATTATGCCAGCCCTAAACCAATTTCAAAGGAAAACGATATATCCGCGGTCTGACATTGATTTCAAAAAGAAGTGTGAAACAAACCCGAATGGTTTTTGACTAACAAATAAAATGGTTAGTAAATACAGAGAAAGGGACGGAGTGGTCCTCTTAAGCTGATTCTATACCTTTTCTCAAAAAAAAAAGTTATTTCATAGAAAGGAAATTTTTATTTTATGAATTATTTCTATATATGCAGGCTGTTGTATTTTGTAACTTCAAGGGATACGCTTTTGTATCATATATACACATATTATTATGTAGATAAAAACATTATTACTCGGCTATTGACAACGACAGCACAATTTCTTTTATAACACTAGAGGAGCATGTTCTAACTTCAGAATTAATACCCAATATATCTTTGGATTTTATAATTTTAAGACAATATTTTCATACTTGTTTAGTCAAGGGGGAATGGTTCAAAATTACAGTTTGTATAGGAATCCACTTCAAAAAAATTGAAATATATTTATCTTGTAAGTAATTCGGTCCTTACAATTCTGGTACAAGAGTTGTTTCCATAAAGGTTACTCAAACAATGTTACTAGGATACATGCGATGTTAAAAAGGGTATTTGGATTTTTTATTACTGTTTTTCTTTTTCTACAGCTTAAACGAAAGCAAAAATGAACAAAAACTGTCAGCCACGGTAATAGGTACGATATACGATAATAGATAACCTAAGGTAGTTAAAGGTAAGGTCGATAAGCAAAATGGCAAAATAAGTAAACGAAAATGAGCAATAAAGATAATATAAACGATATAGATAGCAAATGACCTGCAGTCATTTAACCTTAATTCATTATTCAAAATTAAATATAATGATAATATATACGACAGGAAAAGTAAGCGACCTACAGTCGCTTAACGGTAATTTGTTAATCAAAATGATATATAACGATGATATATACGATAAGGAAAGGTCGTTAATAAGAAACAAAGTAGATTTTACTTGTATCTAGTAGATTTGTAGATACTGGCGTATCCTGCGAAGGTACGTCACCATCATGTGGTCGTATCACCTTAACAAAAAGCCTTGGTACGGCTAAATATCACCAGGAACTCACTAGGTCGGCATAGAAAGACCGCTGACTATCGTCAACCTCACAGGAAGATAATCTGTCCCCTCACGGAAGGTCTGACGGAAGGTTCCTTTTTTTCATAGGAAGGGTAACCAAACTGGTCGTTAAACATCTTTATCGGTATCAGACAGTATGGCCGATAATTACAGAAGCTACACCTGGCAGTATGTTTGTCGATAGTTTCACTACAAATCACACGGTAATTAGACCTAACGGTCATAAAAACGATAATTTTAGATGCCTAATTGGTCGCTTTTCTCTATCTGAACTCTTTGAGCGTCCACATGAGAAGGGCTGCCATTCTCCCTTTAAAAAATAATATATACCATATCTGTCAAGTGGCTTTCCAAACGGATTCATCTTTCGAGCGACTCGAAACACCAATAGTACGGTGGTGAGAAGTAAGGTAGCGAGAGTATCGATAACACGACCCGACCAGTAAAAGGGATAAATTGCACTACTGGATTTTGTAACATTTATAATGTTACAAGGTCACGAACTTACCCACTGGCACTGTATAGAAAATGTAAGTAACAAATTTCTAACTTTGGATCTAAAACCTGCAGTTTAATTTCATTTCATATTAAATTAAAAAGTTCTGCACCAGTATAAAAATGCGAATTTTTATAAAATTCATAATAATGTTGAGCAAGTCATATATTCTTACGACCGCGAGTATAGTAGTTGTATCGATCTCCCACTAGCTTATGTTTGTGTTTGTATGAAATTATTAAGCTATATGATTTAAACAACTGATATATGACACTTATTGCCCTCAAAATTTAAGGCAAAATTATTGGATGGTCTATGTTTGTTATAGATTTATATACCTTCCGTTTTAATATTGTTTAGTACTAGTTTGTTGCTCTTGCACCAAGTAGCTAATTACTGGTAACATGCCACATCGCGGTGCAAAAGCAACTTCCCACTCTTAATAAAATCCAATTAATTTAATTTACAACAGAAGGAATTTAAGCTTCCTCATAATTCTATTGTATTTCAAAAATAAATCTGGCGTTTTTTCAAGATAATTTAGTTGACCGAAAAAATTGAAAAGGCTGGGTGATATTAAGTAATGTATTATCTAAAAGATTTTCTTTGTGCAAGTAATGTTCCATTCCATAAGCTTATAATCGCCGATGATGAAGAGGATAGATATTTGCCTAATTTCTATTGACATGTTCCCAGAATGCATTGGCTTGGCTTTCCTTGTCCTCAATTACCAGTTAATTGATCCTAATTTATTCATAAACAATAAGGACCTTTAGACAGTCTAGACTTCTACGTCTACCCCCATAGGATGCAAACTAATTTATCATGGAGAATCTTGATTGCAAAGATGTAGTAATTATTCCTATCTAGAAATAATAGTGGCTAAGGACAGTGGAAAGATTATTTTACATCTTTTATCTCTTTATGGTTATATTTAGTTATCGTAGTTAATTGAGAAAACGCTAGGCACAAACTAAATCAAACACTTGCTTTGTTGCTGGGTTGTCACGTTCAGATTTTGGCAGTTCGAGTCATTATTAAGTTTTGAAGCACCCTCGTAGCTATTCCGCCCAGCGTTCAGCTTTCGGAGGGATTCGTTGCGTGAGTCTCGGCTTGGTACGGCCCGACCGGGTGGTTGGGGGGGGACACGAGTTTTGCGGAAGAAAGGATTCGTGATTCTTTTTGACTAGAGAAGTGGTTCCGTAAGTTGGCCGTAGTTTCATCTCTCGCCGAAGGCGGATTTTGGTCGATTTACGGGGAAGTATTTCCGTTTTGGTTCTGGGAACCTGCTAGTGAAATACGTATAGTGTTCGTTGTTCGAAGTTTTATTAGCTGCTTCCACTTGGTCAACCCAGCCATTGTACGTGGTGTGTTTTGTTGTCATTGATTCGAGTGCCCTTTTAGTAAGGTAAGAATTCCGTATTATTAGCCTATATTTCGCGGTTTCGTGGATCAAATATTATCATTCACTATTGCATTATTCTTTTGATTATTAATTGCGGGTTCAAATGTTTAAATTTAAAGATTTCATTGCGTTGAATTAATTTTTTTTGGTACAGTTAAATTGACATGAGAATATTACAGGCTTTGGAATGTGAAAACGAACGAGTTTTGTTGATCCGGGCTCGCTATCGGGTTTTTATGTATCACTGAACTACGCGTTTTTATGTTGTTTCCGAACGTTTTGCGTTGTCGATTTTCGGCGATATTAAGGGCTCGCTTCACTGAATTAATCTGGGCGCATTGTTTTATAATCAGGGCCATTATTTCGGATTTCAATTTTATGTATATTCTTTATCTTTCATTATTATACCGGGTTTGGGACCAGTACCGTGGGAATTACTGTGCTTTTCTCAATTTTAATATTTGTTTTTTTTTCAAACGACATCTAGTCATTCGTGTTAGATGCGTTAGATTTTGAATTAGACACTAACTGGGGAATTGGGTCGATGTAATTAGCGAGTAATTTACTTACGTTAATAACTGTATTAAGGGAGGCTTTCCACCTTTGTTATTTTTGAGAGTGCATATGTTGGTGCTCATTCCACCATGGTTTCGCCGTATTGAACTTTGGGCTCAAGTGATTAAATAATTTTAATTATTAAATTTCAATTAAATAATTAGAGATTAAATTATTGGATTTAGGTACGAGCTATTTTATTTTCTGAATATTATTATTGCAGGGTTTTCAGGCTTGTTTATTTCACGCCGTATGACTCTCTTACTTTTTAGTTAAGCTCATTTTTGTGCCTTTGTTTATTATTTAGATTGGAACTCTTTTTACATATGGTGAATTTTATCTGCGCCCGTTGTGGATTTATTTAATCATTGATTTGAGGAAGCGTTTTAGCATTATTTTTGACGGCGAATGTTGGCCTCCTTTGATCAAAGTTAATCTTGTAGTTAAGCGTAATTACTATTATGCTATAATTGTAATGTTTTTTTTTCTTTCGATTGCAAATATATCGTTACGAGAGAGCTTTAACTAGTTATAGTCTCTGAATTTTTGTTCTTTTTTTCCTTGACTTCGATTTAAAAGTTTAGATAAAATTTAATTAATGAAAATTAATCACTTTAAGCAATATTTAGTAATACTGCTAATTTTTTTTTTCGTGTTTTGGCACAATGTTATATTGGCAATCGATCACGTATCGTGGTGGCTCGTTACTAGGCAGTTTTTCCTTCTTAGGGCCGCACCCCTTGGGCCGAGGTCCTGATTATGAGTTAGCATCTCATCACGTGAGGTAGTTCAACATTTGGGGGTACCTGCCGCCGTGCCGTGTAGAGCCTAGTCCGTCCATAGTGTCCGATTGTCTGTGGTCAGGACAGCAGCTGAGCAGTGTTAAGTTAAGTAACCAAGTAGTATATAGAGATAACGGTTGTGTGTCGTTCCCGGATGTTTTGGGAAACCGTGTTGGGCGCACCTTTTGTGCTCCTCTCTTATTGTCGCGTGAATCAGTCTGAGCGTTTTGCGGTTGCAAATACTGTACTGGCTTAAAGTTAGGTTAGTTTCTAATTAGTTAGTAAGGTAAGGGTTTGGTTCGAACCACCTCCTCCCACCCCTTTGGTGGACACTTATGAGCGGAGCCTAGTGGCTAAAATTGTTTTATTTTCTTTTTTTTGGTGATACTGGCTTGTTTATAGTTTTATTTTTGTGTTTTCACCTATGAATAAAGCGTTTGTATTGTGTTTGCGGCGTTTCATTTGGCACTAGGATTTGCGGTGTATTGTTTTCTTTCAGCTAGCAGTATTAATGATGAATCTTGAGCCGCTCGATCCGGCGCAGTGCTAGGAACGGGGGATTGGCAGCAAGGTCCGGGAACAACGCGGGGACTTCCACTTCGGTCCGTGTCGAAGTTGTGGCGCCCAACGAACTTCACGATTAAGCCGCGGCAAATTGCACGCACGCCACACAGCTTGCTGCAGGTCTCTTCGTTTTCTTGATTTCGCCCAGTGTCTAAACGAGGGAAGGAGATCTGGATGGATTCGGTAGGTGATTTTATTCTAATTCTTGGTGGAACTCATCATAGCTCCACAAGCTTTGAACATCTCTTAATTTAATTTAATTTTTAATTAACTTTTTTTTAATTAAAAAAAAAAAAGAAAAAAGGATTTCCTTTTCGAAAGAAAAGTGCGTGGCAATTTTTGGCGCCCAACGTGGGGCATATTCTAATTTAATTAAACACCACCGAATACCAGATTTTAATTAATTATCGACCAATTTTGTTTTTTTTTGATAATGTTTTGATATTGAGCCAAATGAAACGATAGGTATATTTTTCTCTGTAGGGCGCATTTTTAGGGAGTACATTTTGCTGCTGTAATGTTTTGATTGCTTTCGAATTAGTGATTAGCGCCATTTGTATTTTTATTTGATTGTGTTGATTATGATATTGGTGTTTTTGATAGTTGTGTATTAACAACTAGTGTTGATCTATTGTAATATTGCTGCGGCTTATATTTGGTATTGTACTGTACTTACGTATCGCCCTATTGAGTTTTAGTGTACCTCATACATCTCCTCTTTCTCTTTTTAGTGTCTGATTTTGCTATTTATTCGGATTAAGTGTGATTAATGATATGCGAATGTTTTACTATTGTCGCAGTAATGAGTAGTATTGAATTTTAGTGACTTTTTTGCGGTTTTATGCGGACGTTATGGATGTTGCGGTTTAATTGGCGTGGATTTAGGTCGATCCTCTTATTGATTTTATTTTTCTATGCCGGAATATTTGATAGTGTACTGTGTTGGCGTTGGCGTCTGCTGAACATCTTTGCGTTTCTTGCCTGCTTAGTGTCTGTTTTTTTTTTGTGTTTTTTTTTATTCGGGTTCCCGGAGTCTCTAGTCAAAAAGGTTTTATCTTGCAGGTAAAAATATCTTATAAAAAAAAACGAGATGCATATGCGATTCGTGGAAATCCGGAATCGCATCGGTAGGCGGGCAGCGCGCAGTGTTGTGTCCGGTAATGTAGTTGTGTGTTAGTTCTGGCCTTTTAGGTGTTTTAGGTATTATTGTTCTGTTTTGATCTTGACTTTGGCGTTTGGCAGTACCTGTACCGTTTCGTGTAGCTTCTCCTGATTGTGACGTACTACCCTACTAGACCATTTTACCTGATTGCGACCTGCTTGTTCAGCGTTTTTGTTTTTTTATGAGTTCGATAGGTGTAACACTCCTCGTGTTGGAGGATTAGGGAGTTCACCTGAGTGGATCGATACTTGATGGTTGATTGTTAGTAGTTTGCTAGTTTGGCGTGTCGTTGTTTAGTTCGGTCTAACACTCCTGGAGCTCACACGATGATGGGATGTTTGACCGTTTCGGTTCGGACCCTTCGGTGTCATCCTCCTGGAGCTCACACGATGATGGGATTAGGTTCACCGTTTAGGTTCGCATAGGTGTAACATTCCTGGAAACTAGAGTGTTCATCTTTACCGTTACCCGATTTTGACATATTACCCGAATTTGACTATTTTTACCGATTTAGACGTCTTTTTGAACTGAATTGGTCCAATGCCTTATCGTTTGGTGTGACACTCCTTGTGATAAGGGATTAGAGTGTACACCTGATTTGTATAGTATTGGATTGATGGTGGTTGAGCTGTTTGGGCTGGATTAATTCAGTATCGTTTCGTGTCGTTAGGTGTAACCTTCCTTGTTTAAGGGATTAGAGCGTTCATCATACTTACGGCGTTGATTGGACCTTGGTAGAGTTGTTTGGTGAGGTTATGAGTTGTTTTTTTATTTGGACTATTGTAGAGTGGTGTTCGGAAGTTCTAGGTTAATTGGCCTGTGGGTCATTTCGGTTGTCGCCGGATTTTGCAGCTTGGAACTGTACCGATGTTGCTTTGACTTGTTTTGGAGTTGTGCCGTTAGCCTCCGCTGTAGCGCGGATGGACTGGAGTTCCGAGAGCACGTGTTCACGCCTAGGATTGGACGAGCCATGCGTCGTCTCCCAATTTATTTTGGATCTACGCCTAGGGTCGTGTTGTTTGCTCCTTAGAATTTGTAGCGATTTTTGTGATATTTGTTGTGGTACAATATTGTCGAATGCTCGTTCTGGTCTTTTGCTGCTGAACGGAAACTTTTATTTTTAGGGTGGAGATATTGTCTTTTGTGGTGGGGCTTTTGTTTGCGAAATTTTGAATTTTGCGTGGTAGGAGTGGAGCTGTTTTGGAGTTTGGAATTTTGGAAGAATTGTTTGGTTTTCTGTATGGTTGTTAGCTGGTTTATGGTTTAAAGTTTTGTCGTTCGTTGAGTCGTTCTGATTTTGGTAGTATTGGTATGGTTTTCCCTTTTGGTAGTTTGTTTAGATTTGGACTTTGGGGTATTGTTTGGAGTGTTGCGGTCCCGTTCTCGGGGGCATTTGTCTCTCGCCCGGGAGACACCGCTCGGGAATCCGTAGCGTTAGGTTTCTCCCGTAGTTATAGGTTCTTTCTTAGTATTAGGATAGTCGTCGATGTTAGGTTTGGTAGGAATGGGAGCTATTCATTCCATATTTAATTGGCGTTAAGTTTTTTTTTCCTCCTCTACAGGGTGGCTGTAGGTTGTGGCTTAACGATAATGGAGAATACTCATTCCTTCTATTTGGGTTGTTGGGAGTTGATTCCCTTAAGTTTAAGTTTTAGTTTTTTTGTCCTTTATCTTAGGGTTTCCGATTGAGGTCGGTACTGTC
>MU181916.1:944675-970676 GCA_016904865.1 Pissodes strobi
AACTTTAAAGTAAGAACACAAAGGTACATAATTATTTGAACGTGACAATGCTATTGAAATGAATGTATATGATATTTTACAATTGAAGAAGTGACGACAGCACGCTGGCATACTTTTCTATTTAAACTTTTATACGGAATTATTTTCAATTCTGATTTGTTGAAATATGTTAACTTTAACACTAGAAAGAAGAAGTAAGAAACTTGAAAAATTTTGAGGGATCGTCCAATGCTTTCATAAAACATCGAGCAAGGTTTGGAAAACATGCCGGGAGATTTTTGATCCAAAAGTTGTGCAGTCCATCTAGTCTCGGCGCTTTTCAGTTGATAGTCTGGGAAATATCTTCTGCTGTTAAATGATCGACAGACATTTCCTCAACTTCCGATGCACTTTGTTCAACATCTGCTATCAATCGGACTCGCTGCTGTAGTGTACTGCTTCTAACCAAATGGAGTTTATGCCTGTGTATTATTATTGTTTTCCTTCTGTCTCGGTTAAAACTGAATTATTTACCGATGGTTTCTCTAACAGGGAAGAAATTCATCTTATTCTGTTAGATGCTTACAAACTTCCTCACTATTTGGAGTACAATATTCCTCTGAAATATACCGACAAGTTAGGCAGGAAGATCCAACTTACCAAGGTTTTATTGTAGGTTCTTTGTCACAACACCTGTAACGGACACAACAATCGGTATTACACGTGTACTGACCAGCTGCCAGATGTGTTGCAGATCCATAGCAAGATTTTGGTATTTTCTGATTTTCCCTTGCTCGGTCTTAAGGAGATTAGTTGTCAGTGGACAAGCAATGTCTATGATGATGGCAGACTTATGTCGCTTATTGATTATCAGTAGGTCAGGACAATTATGATTCACTCCACAGTCCTGTCGGTTAGAACGGCATTCGCACTCCCTCTAAGGGGAACATTCACTTATCCCAGATATCCCGGATATCACAAGGATTAAGCTCTGAGAGAACCCTTTACATGTTATCGGGTCCTTGGTGACATCTACGGATTTCCTACAAATTTTCAGACGGTATGAGCCGTTGCGAGAAGTACTGCTTTCTGCATCAATTTGAAGAGATGTTCGCTCAATCTGAGTTCATTGATGTTTATTAACAAATTGTTTGGGATGAGTCTTGTTGATGACACAATGATTGGCACCGTTCTTACCCTCTCGATTCCCCATTATTGCCGGATTTTCTCTTGTAAATCTCTATATTTGGCGATATTTTCGGCGTGCAAATTGTTGTTGTTGGGCATGGCGATGTCGATCAGCGTGGCTTCCTTGCCCCGCTTACCTACGAGATTGATGTCCGTTCTATTGTGGGTCGCTGTCTGGTCAGTAAGCACAGTGCGGTCCCAGTAGATCTTATGGTTGTTACTTTCTTAAACAGCTTCGAGAGTATCTTTGTAGTAACTTACCTCTTCCGTCTGCAGCAGCAACAGCTGTCTGCTAGTTCCTTATGGATTATCTCCGCAACTGCATCATGCCTGACTTTATATTATGTTAATGCGAACGCTTGGCATCCTCCTGTATTATGCTGGATGGTCTTGGTAGTTTTCCAGCCGTATCGACATCGATTATCTGCCAGTAAAGCATCTCCAATTATGTACTTGAGATAGTGTATGGTGGGAATCACTTGATCTTGAATAGACAGTAGAAAGCCCTTGGTTTCGGGGAATATTTGTCCTGAAACTAACCAATAGTTCGACGCTGTATTGTCGACGTGATCCTGGGTAGCCTCATTCGCATGCCTTCCATATAAGGGCTTTTCCATCCACACTCGTATTTTCTCAAGGTCGGTATGATGGCGGTCTTGAACCTGGTGTTTTTTTAAAAGCAGTGGTGTAGAGTCGTCTGCGTTACAAGATGCCCTATGAACTTCTGAGGAATTCGCTTTTCCGTGAAAATAATTGCGCAAAGTATTTATTTGCCGATCCAATTGTTCACGTAGATCCGCTAGACCTCTTCCACCTTGATGTCTTGGCAAGGTTGTTCGCTCCACTGCGCTCCTCGGATGGTTTTTGTGTGCTCTTGTAAGCAAGGTTCTTGTTTTCCGCTGGAGATTTGCAATGTCAATTCCGGTACATGCTAACAATCCAAACGAGTATCCAAAAACTGAGAGGGCATAAATAAGTATTGAGAGCCTTGCAGATATTTTTGCTGTTAAGTTGAGTTTTGCCAAACGTTTTATCCTTCTAGTAAATTCTCCTGTTAATTCAGCCTTCATTGCGCCATGTCATATGCGCATTGTTTGTTTTATTCCAAAGTACTTGTACAATGCATCTCCCTTCATTGCTTCGATGTTCTGGCTATCCCTAAGTTCAAAGTGACCTGGGCATACTTTACCTCCTACTATGTTCACCGTACGGCACTTTTCCAGTCAAAACCGCATTCCAATATCCATGGAAAATTGCTCTACAATCTTCAACATTTGCTCTAGCTGATTTTTGGTACCTACCATAAGTTTTATGTCATCCATATAGAGCAAATGATTGACTTTCTCTTGTGCCTCGTTGTTGTTTTTGATATTTTTGATTGATTTTAAAGTGTCAAAACATTGCTGGTGTGTTTGGTTTTCTGGATCGTCACGAGCATGGATTCGATATCGAGTTATGATTGATCGAACGCAAGCTTCCAGCCTATGGGATCTTACTCCATTGATGTATTCCTTTAGTCTTCCTATATAACTTCGTATGTCATCAATCCTAGTATTCGATCTTCTTTCCCAATGAGATGTTTGTGGCTCGTCCACTGTATGCGCCGTTCCCTTTTTTCGTACTTTGCTTCCCAGGATTCGGGCAATGGCCCTTCCAGCGCAGTAGATTTGCATATGGAAGTGGTCCAACGTGTTCGCCTGGGTGATATAGTTTGGCAGAATTCGGTTGTTCATAATAGTAAGGGCGATTCCTAGTTTCTTTGAGGGGTTCACCCTAGGTAATGATGTTCTACTTAATGGGTCGGTGCCTTTGTACTCCACAATTAGCTTTCTCATCTCCGAGAGGTGTTTCGAATAATCCTTCGGTGTCCACTTTATCTCTATTTAAATCATATGCCCCACCGTTCAGCTGTTGATCTGCTACATGTGGCTGGGACGCCTGAAGGTCCCACCCATGTGTCCAGCGTCTCCGTCCTGGCCACCATTCTCGTTATTATTATTATTATTAATAATAATAATAATAATAATAATAATAATAATAATAATAACAATAATAATAATAATGATAATAAAAATTATTATTATAATGCTTCATCTTTCATAATTATATCATAAGGTCTATTGTAGCCTGGAAATTATTAGATATTATGAATAATTATTTATAACTTATGAAATAGACGATTTATGAAAACTTGTTTAGTTTGGTAAATAACGAAGATTCAAATATCTTTAGGATCTCTTCCTTGAAGGTTAGATATTTCATTTTCGAAAACTGCCTGTTCGAATTATCTGGTTTTGCTAACAGCATGCCATGGATGATATGGGATGTGTTTACGAACTTTTTAGTACGTATTTCATTAAAACATATTTTCAAGTGAAATAACGTAAATACTGAGTGATGAACCCGGAGAAGAAACTTCAAATAGTAAATGAAGTAGAAAATATGAGAAACAGATAGGGTATCATTATAGATGAAGGGAAATAATAACTGATCTGCATTAAAATCCTTCCTGCCTCACCAATATGTTATTCGAATAACGTCTACTCATGTAATCCCTAGGCTGACCTTGAAATTATCTGGTCATATATCCGAATCTAGAGAACGCGGACAGTACATTCTGACCAATACTACGAGTGCTGATGGCTTCGGGCTGCCGAAAGGACCCGAAGACCCCTTCGGGTACAAATATTCACCATTTAGCAATTATTGAAAAATAATAGTTTGGTTACCTATTTAGTTATTTCTTTGTGCTTATACCTGTTCGATATAGACGTGGTAATTGCCATTCTAAATAGTGTTTTCAGTACTCTTATTTTCACTGCGCATAAGCTATGTCGTTGCGATCATGTAATGTGTTAACCAAACCAAACAATTTTTGGTATAAGGCTCATATTAGAAATACAAGTTTCCTTTATTTTACATCTGAAAATAAGTTGGATTTTTGTTACGTATTTGTATTTTTATATTCGGAACATATTAAAAGCATAATTTTATTTTTCCTTTACTTTTATATAACAAAAGTTTTTGTCGCAGTAAAATAAAAAGCAATAGGTTTTTTTCCTCTTGCCCTTACCAAAAAGCAGGATACTTATTTCGTTGTAAAAATAATAACGACTGGACTCATTTTCGCCAGAGGGGATTTAATAAGTAGGTAGCTTTCTAAATGAAATGGAGGGTTCATTTTACTCTTTGATGAAGCGATTACACCATTTTTATCTACTTATATTACCTGTCACTTTGTCGGCACATAAAGCAAAATTACTAAATATATTCAAACTTTTTACAATGTTTAAAAAATTTTCACATAAAGCATAATTAAGCAGACGTATAATTGGAGCATTTTAAAGCCGCTGACAAAAGTTGCGATTTGATTTAATGGAATAATGGTATGCAAACCCATTATGTGAAGAAATTATAAAGATGTTGTTTTCAATAACTAAACGGATGCCATCCACGAGGATGTAACTCAAAAACTCGTTGCCCAACAAGAGAAATCTGTACTATAATTTAAAGCTTTCGCAGGACCCTAACATCTACTGGATGAAAACTTAACCCAACAAAACACAAGCGGTGCTAAAACGCAATGAACTTTGGAGCTATTTTGACCCAGCTAATTTATTAGCTCGAATTCGAGTCTATATATGGGGAACTCGAAAACCGTAAGAGATGCATTGCCGGTCAAATTAGAGCAAAATTGCGTATTTAGGTGCCTAACAATATGCCGTTTAGAAAGTTTTAAAAATCCGAGCATTTCCGGAGATATCCGAAAAAATCCGAAATATTGAAAAATCATTTTATTTTTCTCCTGAGTATATTTAAAAGCGAATTTCAAATTGAATTGTACTTTTGCATTGTCACTTCTTCCGCTCTATCCAATGGTGGTGTCCAAATTGGAATCCGAGTTTTATCTTAAAGAGGGTCATCATTAACTTTATTTTCTTAAATACGAGCTTTAATTTTTTTATCGTTTTTCAGATGATATTGGCGTTATTAATTTGAATGTGTAATTAATTTTTTTATGCTTTTTTAAATTTTATTTTAATTTTTTTTAACTATTATTTATTTTGCGTTGGGGTAAAAATAAATGAACTTTCTTATTTAATGTTACTATTTTTTATTTTAATTAAAAATAAAGATGTTAATTTTTCGCTTAATACAAAAAACAAAATAAAATATAAAAACTGAAAATAAAGAATTGAAAAAAAATTAAAACACATATTCATATTAATTAAGGCCAATATCAATTGAAAACGATAAAAAAAATTAAAGTTCGTATTTAAAAAAAAAAGGAAGTTGATGATGACCCCTTGAAGACAAAACGTCGGATTTCAAAGTGGATGCTACAATTGGATAGAGCGAAAAAGTGGCAATGCAAAAGTGCGATTCAATTTGAAATCCGTTTTTAAATAAGCTCAGAAAAAAATAAAACCACGTGTCAATATTTGGCATTTTTTTAGATATCTCCGGAAATACTCGGAATTACAAAACATTTTAAACGGTATATTGTTAGGCACTTAAATGCGCAATTTCACCCTAATTTGACCGACACTGTATCTCTTACGGTTTCCGAGATTTCTATACATAGACTCGAATTCGAGCCACCCTGTACAAGTAAGTTTTGCAATCATTTTTTATCAGAACACATACCAGAAAAAGTTTTGTTTTAACAGTTAAGTAAAGTTTGGTATTTTACTAAAAATAATTTTGAGGTTATATGTTCCTAATAAAGCCACTGGAAAATAATGAAGTGACTATGGCCTTATTAGGAGGAGCTATTTTTTTACTTTCCAAATGATCAACACTATGCGTTCCCGTAAACGAAGAAATTGGTCAGAAGAAGCCTCACAACAAGTTTGGCAAGCCATTGAAAGGGGGACCAAAGTTCTGACAGCGGCAAAATTGTATGATATAGTATGTAGCGGAAAAAATCGCATACTTTGAATCCAGCTAGGGCCCAAGGACCGCTTTTGAAAGCTTAAGGAAATTATGACGACATTATGAAAGATCTGTTTCAGAGTGCCCAACTAATTTATCATATAAAAAAAGGAGTTAGCCTAACTCTTCATCATCAGCAAAAGGTGCTCGCAAGAAAATATAAAAAAGGGATGCACGTTATCGGAGCTGAACATGCAGAAAACGTTACCATCATCGTTGAGAGCGGAAATGCATTAGGGTAAGCAGTACCGCCTATTGTCTTGTTCAAAGACAAAAGAAAAAAGGGATGACTTGATCGATGGTATGCCACAGAGCACAGTAGTTGAGATGGGATTAAAAAGTAGCATGACAACTAAATAGCTGGATCACTTCAATAAGTACAAATCTGATGACCAGGTGATATTGATAATGGATTCCACTGTATTCCATTTGGTTATCACAGTGGTTGGAGCTGCAGAAGGGCATAACATAAGTCATCGTATTGTATTTGCCTTGTAATTCAATCCACAACCTTCAGCCACTGGTTAAATCTGTTTTCAGATGTTTTAAATACCACTGAAACGAGGAAGTTATAAATTATTGGACCAACTATCCAGAGAGGAGAATTACTCTAGACAAGCCTAGAAAAATGTTAGCTAAGGAATATCCCAAAGCAATGTCACTTCAAAATTTGGAGTTTGGCTTTGAAGCATAGGCATATACTCATATGACCTGCATGTAATTCTAGACATTGCTTTCGCCCTTCTTTGTACCACAAATGAGGAACAGGTCTCAGGAAAGTCATAATGAACTTGTCATAAATCCTGAAACAGAAAATGATTCCGACATCGATTCGAGTTCGAGTTGCTCTTCTGATTCATACTTACTTTTGTCGCATTACGTTAAACGATAAAATCTTAAAAAGCCTCTCAATGGTGATGTTATCAGTATCAGAAAAATCAAGATACTACTATAGCCATAATTAATTGTATGCTACACACACATGAAAAAGGGAAAATTTACACCAGATATTCAGCTGTTCTGAAGAAAGTTATGCAAATATTGAGATGGAAGCTAAAAATTCAGTAGAAAATGAAGAGTCTAATGAGAAAATTGATAATAAAGGCAATGGAGAGAAAAGTAAGAGTAACTGATTTTTTTCCAAAACGTCAGATCAAAAGTTAAAGTATGAAAAGGCAAAAACATTTACAATACTGAGCGTTACGAACTTACCTAGGACACTGACATGAATAAGTCACGCGCCAACAGACGGAAATAAACTACAACAATCACACAAAGAAAGCTGGTACTGCTTTGTACGTAAAGACAGAGTAGCTGATATGCGCCTGTCTGTGATGTGTTTGCATTATGCTCTGTGAAATGTGTAAGAGGTGGATTAATGGACCTTATTGGGGTCCACTGTTCCTAATAAGGCCCAATGACATATTTTTAAATGTATATTTTTCCAATTTCAGCTATCAATTATCTATATCTTTTATTGATTATTCATTAAGAATATGTTGAAATTTAGGTAGACAGATAACTAAGAGATTATTTTAAAAAGTTAATTAAAAGCATTTGCTCAAAGCCGTTGACTAGGAAAATAAAACCTCAAACAGAACATACAATAATTCCAATTTCCTTTAATTTCAGAAAGTGTAAACATTTACTTTTACTCTCAAGAAGTCCTGTCCTATAACCTGTATTCAGCATACAGGAATTAAAATTCTCCTTACGTTCAGCAAGAAATTCAGCCCATGGATCTGACGGAATCCTTTTCCGATTGTCTCACCTATGGCAACATAATAAGTTTCAAGAATTCTAGAAATCTTCTATCCTCATTCCAATACTTAAAAATGGAAAATCAGGGAACCAACTTAATAGTTATCGCCTTATATCAGTGACCAACCATCTTAGTAAGATTATGGAAACGATGGTTATTGACCGCCTTACTTGATTCCTTAAAATTAAAGGACTACTTCTTCCAAACCCGTATGACTTCCGTAACGGTTGACCATCTAGTAGACCTATAAATGGACATTCAATAATGTTTTTGGGGAAAATATCACCTGGTCGCTTGCTATTTGGACATCTCAATTCCTACGATATGCCATGGAGATATAATATCCTTCTCCAACTACAAAATCTCGGATTTAAAGGCAGCCTTCCTATTTTTTTAACAAATTTCCTTTCGAATTACTTCTTTTCCGTTCACCTACAAAATACCCTTTCATCTCAACCCTTACTTGAAAACGGTATCCTCCAGGTATCAGTACTGAGTACTTTATTGTTCCTATTATTTGTCAATACAATCTGTATCAATTTTATATCAAACCAAATTACATTCCGAATATACGGAGACGATTTAATAATTTACCATTCATCTCCATCTTCCCGTACTAGCAAGCATCAAATACAACTTACCTTAAATCGTCCGGTCAAATGGCATCTACGCACAAGTTTGTACTTCTCAACATCATGATCGGAAATCATACATTTCTGCAGGAAAAGAAGCTGTCCTAAAATGAATATCCTGTTATTAAATGGAACAAACCTTCCTTTCAAAGAAGAATTTAAGTTCCTGTGAATGTTCCTGGATAAAAATATTAAAAACACCATCTAAATCACCTTAAAATATACATCCAACAAGATTTATTTATACATAGTTCTCTCCAACACTGAATGGGGCTCTGAGTCAAAATATTCAAATTTATAATTCTGTCCAAACTTAATCATGACTGTCTTGTTTATAGGTCAGCAAGACCCTCCTATTTGAAGGCCTTAGATCCCATCCAAAATCAGGCCCCAAGACTATCCACTTGTTGTGTTCCCCTATTGCCAGCCTACCAATATCCTCCTCTTGAAAATAAACGCTAATCAACACTACTAAGGAAATGGTGCAAATGTTAGTAGTGTCCTAAATCCAAGCCATTCCTTATTGATCATCATAAATGTTTTACGCCAACCCAACTTCTCCCTACAAAAAACACTCTCGTAGCCAATGACAGATTTCTTCATATAATAAATGCATATAGCATTATTTTCCCTTCTTTGAACTAGCCAATCCCAACATGTTTCCTCCATGGTCCCCTCCTCTTCCTCTCATTAACTCGGACCTTCTCTGCCCTGATAAAAATTTCTTTCTGCAAGAGGTCGTACGACCAAAATTCAAATATATCCTAGCAAATCATTTTGAAAAACATACATGATTTATACTGATAGGTCGAAATCCCCACAAAACACGGGATCTGCTATCACTCTAGACCACGCAAGTTTCAAATTTAAACACCCATTATCATCAATCCTCTCTGCAGATAATATTGCGATTGGTGAAAGTATCAAACCCTTAATTAAATACCACCACAGACAGGGGTAAATTCCTCATAATCTCCGTAAGTGGCCTCAAATCCATATAATATTTGTGGTAATACCACCATTTGGTAGTGCAAATAATTGACCTCCTTTTGATGGGTCTCAAACGAAACGTTTTTATACCTTTCCAAGTCGTGTCGGAATTGAAGGAAATGAAAAGGCTGACAACTTGACGAAAAAGTGTAGCCCCCACAATGTTCTTTCTGTCAAAAACCCTTACAGTAAAACATTTAATCTCAGACTGCCGGAATCTAGCTATTAAAATATCACAACATTGCTTATCCGGCAACTTTAAGTCCCGTGTCTCTCGACTGTCAGAAATTTAAAGGCATCCTCAGTTTTAGTACAAGCATTCATATAGCATACCAGATATAGTAAAATCCCCTATACAATTTTAAGCCTGTAAAAAAGTATAACTAAATTATTACACCTAAAATAATACGAATGGCGCTAATTGGTCTAAGCTACCGAGACGCCTAAAACAATCCAAATATCTCATTCTCTCTCTATCTCTCTCTCTATTTATCTCTCCAAATGGATAATATGGATAATAAGAAGCAACTTTTAGGTTTTTTGAATCCCCAAGCAAAAAAGAATGGTAATTAATCGAATGAACTATTTCATAAATGAAGGAATAAGTGGAACCAGAATCTAGGAATCCATTTTAAAGCTTGCGCAGAATATTGTGCACGAAAAAGCATAATATAATACTGAAGAATACAAAAAAATAGTAAACGAAGCGAGCCAAAGACCGAAGATTGGAGGAAAAATATGAAAATTGGGATGCTCAGAATCTGATTTATGATTTGTGTAGATCAACAGCGAATGTAAAGTTTGATTTTTGCTATAGAAAAGAATGTAGATTTCATGTTTATTATAGATAGGAATATATGAATGCAGTGTTTTTAGACGAAACGTGGATATTTTCAAATAGAAGTGGTTCGAGATCTTCGTCAGATGAATATATAAAGAGCGTCAAAAGGAAAAAAGGATGTGGCATAGGAAAGTGGTTCATTATGTTACATGCCGGTTCTATAACTGGGTTTATCCAGGATACTAGTTTAATTTCAAATGACACCTTTAACAATTAACAAAGTTTTACATAATATTAAACAAACTCAGCAGAGGTCGATGAGATTTCCCCCTTAATGTTAATATTTTGCAGCCCTTTTATTGATAAACCGTCATCAATATTACGAAGGGACATAACGAAAAAAAAAATTAATATGTGGTAAGTCAAATTTAGTATAGTTTTGCTGTACCCACGGAGAGGCTTAACTTAATTTCGAATGATTTTTAAATTACCACGTATATAGCTCATTTTAATAAAACACATAAATTGGCAAGCTGACGTATCCCCTGAAATTGTAAAAATGGTCATATTATTGGGTTAGTTTTGTGCAGTTGGCCAGAAAAGCAATACGTTTATGTTAATAGATTTTTGTTACTACTAAATCGAAAATCGTAAAAATCATTAAAACGTTCTCCTGTAAAATTGTAAATGAGTCAGTTCGTGAAATTGACGACGAAATATATCGCACACATTACAAATTGCTGTTTGGGCCTATATTACTTTGCAGATCTATCGAAAATACTAATGGTATTATGACTGACAGTCCGTGCGGATTTAAAAATGTTTACATCACTTCTGTAGCCTTAATTAGTGTGACGGATGATATTATACATACGTATGGTATTAAAGTAAATATTGCTTTAGCTTTATTGGACTAATCTAATACCTTTAATTCCACTAGTTAAAAGCTTCTTATATCAAAATTAAAGTTCAATGACCTTCAAGAAAAGCTTGTTCAATTATTGAGTCATATCTTTCTAATCGCTTCCAAAAAATTGGGTTAATTACCTTTTTTTGTTTACACATCTGATATTCTTACGTTCCTGAAACATTGTAAAATTCAAGCATTTGCTGATGATACTCAAATTTTCATTTCATTTCCTTTGGGGATTATCTGGAGGCTGGACACGTCATATTAACGAAGATTTGAAGACGTTTATACAACCTGCTGGTGGCCAGAACTTCGAACAACTCAACGCTTCTGAATCATATATTATACTCTATGATAACAGAAATAGAATAGGTTATCTTAAAAATAACTTTAATTTGATGTTAAATGGCGCGAAGCTGTTGTTAACTCAGCACGAAATTTGGGCATAATAGATAGTATACAAAGATTTCGTGAACACTTAAAAAACTGTTTCAATGGTCATAAAAATATTATACATTAATAAATATATTTTGAAATTTAAATTAAGTGTGGCATTATTCCCCTGCTGACTATTAATTTTATTATGAACACTTTATAGCTACTGCAAGTAAGTCTTGTATTCAGAAGATGCAGAATGCTTCCGCAAGATACTATTTTGCCCTGAGAGAATTTTATCATACATTCCCTGAATTAGGCTTGCTTAAGATGGATTCCCGGGTGCTACTGCATTTTTACACTTTTATTGCTAAATTCTTATATGGACCCAACTCTCCTGATACTTTCCAAAGACGAGTGATTCCTCGGTATTCATTCTACAAACGTTCAAAACAACAATAAATTAAATATCACAGGTCATTTATATAATTATAACGCTGTTACGGCAATGTACATATATTATACCGGGTGTTGCATCGGAAAACCGTCCATAGGAATTCCCATGCAAATTTTAATACCTCCTAATATTATCTCCCCTATTCATTTTAGAGCAAACTTGTATTAGACTTTTTTGAAGGTCCTTGTATGATAGACTCCCATGTAAAATATGAATAATTTTCATTTAGCGAATTAAGAGGTATTTTGAAAAATGTTTTCTAAAATTTGTGGTAAAAAATGCGATCCTGATAATTTTCTTAATTAAACCACCAGCAGATGTCAACCAATAAAGACAAATAGTTACTATAAAATCTGAAGTTGTTTGTCAGTTATTATGATTTGACATCTGCTGGTGGTTTAATTGAGAAAATTATCAGGATCGCATTTTTGGCCACAAATTTTAGGAAACATTTTTCAAAATACCTCTTAATTCGCTAAATGAAAATTATTCATATTTTACATGGGGTCTACCATACAAGGACCTTCAAAAAAGTCTAATACAAGTTTGATCTAAAATGAATAGGGGAGATAATATTAATAGGTATTAAAATTTGCATGGGCTTTCCTATGGACGGTTTTCCGATGCAACATCCGGTATGTATCTTTATCAATTTTATTTCAATCTGAATAACAAATTAAAGTAGATCACTATTTCTCTAGTTTTTCCTAGATATTTTTTGACCAGCAGTCGGTGAACTGCCATTCTTGCATATTAATGTTTCTTACTATTTTTATTATAATGTTCCTTTAATAATTCTTGACTATTTGCCTAATGCTTCCTTATATATTTGATATGATGAATTACTTATTGTGTAAAGTAGGAAGCATCTCCTACTGAAAACGTTCTAGTAAGAAGTTGCGTCTTTTGCTAGTAGGACGTTAACACTTAGTCCTCATAAAGAACGGTCCCTGGGAATCACTAAAATTTGGAAAACTGAAATTAGCCATGTCCTAGTAAGTAAATGGCGGCAGGTGCCAAAAGTTTCTAATTTTTCAAATCGGTTATAGCTCGACTTATTCTACTTCTCAAACCTGTTTTCCAACTTAAATCCGGAAAAAAAGAAACTTTCCGGACCCTACCCGGTAGACATCACATATTTTTTGAACCGCGATTTGATTTTCCCGATGACGAAAACCTTTACCTTTACTTTTGGTGTAAACCTATTCCGTTCTTAGTCCGGTCTAATTAGAACAGTTTGGGTAGATATAGTTTTCAGGTTTATATGATTTGTGCATTCGCTCATATTTTTGTAACCTGTTAAAACTTACAAAGGTGTACGTTTTTGATTATGAAAGTCAAGAACCTAAAAATAAAAGGGTAACCCATATTTTACAAATTTCTCTACAATATTTACATACCATACTTATTGTGTAAAGTAGGAAGCATCTCCTACTGAAAACGTTCTAGTAAGAAGTTGCGACTTTTGCTAGAACCACGTTAACACCTAGTAAGTCCTCATAAAGAACGGTCCTTGGAAATCAATAAAATTTGGAAAACTAAAATTAGCCATCTCTTATAAGTAAATTGCGGTAAGTGCCAAAAGACTCTAACTTTCCAAATCGGTTATAGCTTGATCTATTCTACTTCTCAAATCTTCGAAAAAAAAAGAAACTTTTCCGGACCCTACCCGGTAGGCTTCACATGTCTTTTGAACCGCGATTTAATTTTCCCGATGACAAAACCCTCAGAGAAATACTTTTGGGGTAAACCTATTCTGTTCTTAGTCCGGTCTAATTAGAACAGTTTGGTTAGATATAGTTTTCAGGTTTATATAATTTATGCATTCGCTCATATTTTTGTAACCTGTTTATTAAAACTAACAAAGGTGTACGGTTTTGATTATGAGCTATTTAGCTAACGTAAATGCAAATTTTTTGAAAAACAATGCGAAGTCAAGGATCTAAAAATAAAAGGGTAACACATATTTTACCAGTTTCTCTACAATATTTACATACCATACTAAAGGCATATTTCAGTGCAACGCAACCATCTAATCCGACAAAATCTAAGGTAAGCAATACGTAGCACGTCATGTCTACACAAAAGTCTAGGGCTCCTACTAAATTTCGATGCGAAACCGTGCATGCGTAATATGGCAGAATGTATCGGAATTATCCATGTCTTTACGTTCTAGCGAAATTCCTTCATATGTATAATATAGTGCAGTAGGTAGAGGTTGTGCTTGCGAAGTCTGCGCAAAGGGTTCGATTCCCGTCGGTCGCGACAGATGTTTGTTTACCTTTTTTTAAGGATATGTTTGTTTTTTATTAATTTACTTTTTTTCTAATTTTGGGTTAGCCTTGGGTTAGTTTTGGTTAGTTCTTGTTGATTGCGCCCCCGTAGCGAGCGAAGCGGAGTCATAATAATATCTATTATTCTTATTTCGCCATTGCGCATGCACGGTTTCGCATCCAAAATTTAGTAGGATCCCTAGACTCTTGACAAGTTTACCGCCGCAAAGTAATGGGTCTAGCATCGTTACCAGTGGCGGCTCGTCGGGGTGGGCAGGGTGGTCAGTGCCCACCCTACAAAAATTCAGTAAAATGTAAAATAAAAAGAAAAAATATTTTTTTTACGTCCGCAGTATTATATATTATTATAGAACAAATATAATTCAAAAAATTATATAAGTATTATATTATTAGTCATTTAAAACTTCACCGAAAAATAGGAGCGCAAATCACTGACTATTGCCAAATAAATTAATGGTATCTCCCTCGACCAGTCGTATCCTCTATATCCAGTGCCCCTGCTAAAGAATACAGTGCGGCGCGGGGCGAGCCCAAACAACCTGACCGACCGAAAGACAAAACGCAATTGATATTTCAAATGAGACAGACAAAGAGGGAGGAGTATCTTGTGTGTGCTGAAGTACACCAACCATGCCATACCCAAGGCAGTCGAGGTAGCATCTTAAGAAATAATGACAAATATTGTTTATTTTTCCATTTTTGACCATAATAAAACCTGTCTTCCGGCCTATAATTTCTTTGTAATATGTCTCGGTTCTCGGTTTTAATAAGCAAAGCCAAAAATATTGTTTTTAACAATAAATTACGGAAAGAAAATTTGATAATTTTTTCTAAGGCGTTTAAATTCAAATGGCCACTCGGAAGCTCGGCTCTGCGGGCTGATTGTATGCGAATTAAAATTAAGCGGATAATGGCAAGTTTTAGTGCAAGTGTCGAGCAACAGCCATGGTTCTTGCTGAACGGTCTATTTACAGTTTAGTAAATGTTGCAAACACGATTGGAAAAGAAAATTGCAAATATGCTGACTAACATAGAGCGCTAGATAATTTCACTTTTTTCCTGCAATTTGCATGCATATCATAATATAACCAGTGGCAGCTATTCAGATATAGTAGGTAAACTTCACGCTTCACAGATATAAATATGAAAGCCAAAAATGTACTAATATTTTTCAATTTATAATTTATATAGTCTTTACATTTAAACAAAGAAATACGGCATTTTATAATTTATAAACAGCTGGCACCAGCAGTTTTCTTCCGTTAACAAAGACTGCTGTATTAAAATAATCAAAAATAAACTATAGTAACTTTTTTTACGCTTAACTGACTTGGGAATATCCCAATGGGAAATTTGTCAATAATGCTTGGTAAAAACTAAAATACGCTGCGTTAGCTCGTGGAAGGCGTGTTTTTTAACTATTTCAATTACTTTTGGGTAAATATTGGGCGTGGCATCCCCAAAAATTTGCCTGCGGCCCTCTTCTCTGCACCTTTCACAAATTCTATTCCCCACTTCGTCTGCCCACCCATTACTGAACTTCACGAGCCGCCACTGATCGTTACATAAAAATTAATGTGAAAAAAGTTCAAAAAGATCAGTTTACAAATACATCGAAAAATCTAGTCCAGGCGTAAATAGACCCGAAAATGTTCCATTATCGAAGGGAAAGAGACTAAAGCCAATGCAGGAAAATGAGTCCATACCATGACTATATGAAGTTAAGCAGCCTTGGGTATTTCTCAATATTCTTTTCCTTTACTCTCTATATAGTCAAAGTTTTTCTAAACATCGTAAGTTATATTTCTGATTGATTACCTCTGGCAAAATCTACTTGTGTAATTTCAACCTTCCAATTATGCTGTAAAACCTCGTTACATGCAATGTTGCAAAAAAATGTGGAATAAATAATGTGAAATTTGGAGTCTACCTACCTGAAAAGGCATCCACAGACCAACAAACAACCCCGCAGTAATGGCTAGTGCGAGTCCGTATCTAGGCGGCCCCACAGTTCCCGTATAATGTTGTCTGTGTACTGACTGTTGCTGTTCTGACCGTATTGCTCTGGCATGACCTCGAGCAACAAAGTATATATATCCATAACAAACCAACAAGACGAGTGAACTAGGTCCGTACACAGCACAGAACATAAACAATTGGACTGGTTTCTCCACCATGTCGCCGAAGCTGCAGTCTAATTTGGCACTGCAACAAAGAGAAAACTAGATACATCCAAAAACTGATAAAAAAGCTTTTACATGGATAAATCATTAAACTATCTTAAGCTTGGTTTTCTTGAAAACCTGTAGCTTTCAGAACTTTGCAATGATTTAGTTAGCCTTTTATTCTATTCCTAATTGTACCATCATAGATTTTTACTTGAATTTAGCACAGAAAATAAACATTACCTTCATAATAGTATATTAATTTTATAGTCAGTCTAGTAAGTGCATTAGAGGTGATGGATGCGCTCTTCATGGCACTAATTAGAATCATGTGTTTATTGGTGTAAAAGCAAATTTGTTTCATTGTCCCTAAAGTTAAATTGAATGTATGGTGACATTGTTTTAACGGCCTTATCGCTACACAATTATATATGCCATGGATTATTCATATGTTGATCTGCCAATTAAGGATAATGTTTTACTACAAAACCTCGTTACAATGTTCTACCTACGCATGCCTACACTTGGCATAACTGTCAGCAAATTAAATGTTTCAATTCCTTGCACATGACAGAATATTTAATATTGGTAAATATTTTCAACTGCCAAATAATAAATTAATTTTTTCCGCTTCCTATATAGTAAGTATCGAATTATAATATTGTTTTAATAAGTTAAGATTTAACCAAAGAATGTATCTATTGCTATTGACGACGCGAAGTAAGTTCTAACTTACATCACCGGATTTTTTATGAAATCAATGTCAAATGTAAGATTTTACTAAATCCTATTTAACTTATATCAAACATAAGATTTCACTAAATCCATATTCGATTTATATGGATATTAATAGTACAACTTTTACAATTGTTAATATTATTTACCAATGTGCAGTAAATACCACTCCTTTTTTGTCAATTTTTAAGGTGTTGTCAGAGTCCGTGCCATTCTAGCGTGCACCTGGCGAACTGCATGAGGCTTATTTTTATTACACAAAAACTTGTAGGCATTTCCACTCGCCATGTTGTTTGAGACCGAAAATGTCAACTCTTTGTTGACCAATAGAGTGGCTGAAGCTCTTCTGAATGAATATTCCGTATATTTTTCAGAGTCATCTAAATTTGCAAATTTTGCTGTTTTACTTGGAATTCTTGAGCAACTGTTTATTTCAACAAGTTGGTTTAGACATTTTCCATATACCAGTTTGCCACTGCTTTTCAATAGCATTACTAATGAGGCAATATAAACCTGAAAATCATCTATGAGATGAAAACTTTAACTGGGAGAAATCTGCCTAGAACCAGAGAGCCTCTGACTAACTTGAGGCAACTGGCAACCTCATTAAATAAAATATAATTTTATATTTAAAAAATGACCCTTTTCACTGTCATCTGTAACAATAAACCAAACGTCAATTTTCGAGGAGACTCAATGTTGTCATATTTACTATTGAGAGGATTTCGGTAGATTAATATTTCCAAATAATGAACCTTCAAATTCAATTTCGCTTCTGTTGCATTTGGACTAAATACTTCGCACTTTTAAATTTTACAAATATAAAAATGATGGTTTATCATAGAAGCTTTTTTGTATGGAAGAACTGACTAAAAATTAATATTTTTTAAAAGATAGTGGATTTACAAAAAATAGGGTATGTTTTTGAGTTAGTTGTAGTTCTGACTCCGCTACATTATACATCCGCAATAAACAAATAAAATTTCGTAATTTTTTTATAATAGCACAATATTGAAATTCTAACATAATTTATGGGAGTAAACATACATATTCACACACAAAATTTGGATTTAAACATAAGCATAGTTTCGGTTCGTCTAAGCTAGTAACAGCAAGCAAGGCTTACGCACTTAACCAAAATCATTTCGATTAGTTTGGGTCCGTTTAATGCTCTTGCGGCAAAATAATTTTGGTTAGTTTGGGTTGGTTTGCGTTAATTTGAAATAGTTTGCATCAGTTTCGGTTCATAAATCCAGTACAAGTTAACTTGAGAAGTTGCGAGCCGATGGTAAAGCATAAAGTGGTTTAAAAAACTTCGCATTTTTTGCCTTTTCAGTAGTTTCGAGGTACCTCAAGTGCACAAAACCTTTCAGTTTGTTTGGATTAGCTTGGGTTTCCCGTTCGTATTTAAGTTTCGAAGGACAGTTTCTTGCACTAGTTGGTGTGGGACGTTAATATACATTTTATTAATTTTAATAATTAAGAATTAAGAATATTAATTAATACATGTTTACAATTTATGTTTACTTTAACCGCCCTCATAACTCTTCAAATAACAAAAAAGTCAACACACCACAAAAAAAAAATAATTTTGATACACTCAATATGATTCCCTATACATCTTTTAAAATTCAAGTCAAATAACATTCAAAGTAGACTTCACACGCGTGATATTCGACGATGCCTTCAATCTGGATTAACTTTGGTACATAATATATAAAGAAGTTTGTCATAAAACTAAGTTTTATATCGGGTTTAAAGTCTATCATAAAGCATTGTTTAAACTTGCATAAAGCACATACCTAAAATCTAAAATACCCGTTTTGAAGCCTGTAGGTTTTGATGCTACAACTTTTAGCTTTTGATAAAACAATATCACAGCCGTTTAGATTTTAATATTAATTTGCCTTATATATCTATGTAAGATGTGGGTTGAATCATTTTCTGTTTTTAAAATTATTCTATCTAGTTAAGATTAGTACGTGTATGAGATTTTTTCACCAAGCAAATTATGGAACCTAAATACCAATAATAAGTCGGTATTTACTAATAATAATTCAGAACTTTTGGATTAATTGTTTTGGGTGAGTAAAAGCTAATCTGAAAATGTATTTTTCGTTATTTTTGTTAACTTCATTTGGGTTTTTGCCGGTTGTAGAATGTTTTGTGGTATTATATTTTTTAACTATTTCGTCTAAAATATCAACCCATTTGTACTTACCACGCAAGCTGAAAGTTTGTCACATTAAATTTTTTATAGTTCTGTTCATTCTTTCCATCACACTTGCTTTCAAATTAGAATGAGTATTGTTATGATCTGAGTTAAAAACAACCCCCAACTTTTGAAAATATTTCTTAAAGAACTCTGTTCCCATATCAGTATGAAAGTTTTTTTGGGACATTTTCATCGCTTTCCAAAATTTTCCTCATAGCTAGAGTAACTTCTTTTCCTGATTTAATTGATTCTATCCAAACATATTTTGAGAATACATTAATTACTACCAACATGTAACGATATATTTTATTCAATTATCATTTCGACTAAATCAGCTTGCCATAAATCATTTAAACCTTTTACTATAACCCTACAACGCTTGTAGTTTTTTCTGCTTTGATTATGAAGTTCATTAACAACATCTTCTTTGAAGTTATCTGTCATAGTTGTAAGTTAAGGATGTTTAATGTTCTATTAAAATTGAACATTTTGTTACAAGTTCTCCATAACACATCGGCAAATATTTTAAATATGAAATGGAGTCGATCGTTACTTGATGAAAATCCATGACACACTAGTAATTGAAATAGTGGTTCTACTGATTTTCAGTAATTTTTAAATTTATTCACACATGTTTCGTTGCACAGCAACTTTGTCAAGTGACTAGGTATAAATAACATTACACTAAGGTACAAAAGAGGGAATAACGAGGCGTCAAATATTAAAAAAGTATTTGGAAAACGCAGCCATAGGGGCCGGTAGTAAACTGGACATATTAAAATAAATTTAATAACGGAGAATTATTTGTTTCTTATTGGTCGTTAAGTATATTTCCTGATTTTTTAAGTTTGAAATTTCTAAAGATTCCAACAACGATATTTTTTTAACTCAATTAATTTTCTGGACTCAGTGATTTCCCGTGAATACAATAACCACTGCTTTTTAATATACCACAAACCTTCCTATACAGACAAAACCATTCACAACACTTCCTTACACCCATTCCCACACAAACTTGCTGCCTACCATAGTATGATACATAGATTAATTAATATACCGATGAAAAAAGTAAACTTTGATAAAGAGTTAAACCTTATTAAGCAAATAGCTATAAACAATGGATATTCACATAAGATAGTAGCCATTATTTTGAAAAAGAAAACCACTAAAAAAAATAACATCACTCATTTACCCACAACAACCTAAAATACATACACAATACAAAACAATAACTTATACGGGGAAAATATCCGAAAAAGTTAGCTCTATCCTTAAGAAAGAAAATATTAACATCGCTTTTAACAAACAACACTATAGGAAAGTTTTTAAGAAATAGCAACGACAAAGTCCCAATCAATGCCTCAAAAATGCGGTGTTTATAAGTTAGATTGTGGGTCATGCACAAAGAGCTATGTAGGTCAAACAGGTCGTACTTTCGAAGTTCGAATTAAAGAACATAAAAGAGATTATTTGAACAATTAGCCCAATTCAGCATACGCAACTTTTAGACAACAATCATAATTTCAATGAACAGTTCACTATTCTCCATACAGAAAAAAATACATATCGTTGTTGGAGTCTTTAGAAATTGGCAAACTTAAAAAATCAGGAAATATACTTAACGACCAATTAGAAAGAAAAAATTCTTCGTTATTAAATTTATATTTACTACCGGCCCCTAGGGCTGGGTTTTCCAAATAATTTTTTAATACTTGACGCCTCGTTGTTCCCTCTTTTGTACCTTAGTGTAATGTTATTTATACCTAGTCACTTGACAAAGTTGCCGTGCAACGAAACATGTTGTGTGAATAAATTTAAAATGTAGTGAAAATCAGAAACAGTGTTTCAATTACTAGTGGCAAATATTTTATCGATTTTTTAGCATTGTGAAAACTAATTACATCACCTGATATAATTTTAGTTTTCGTTCCATATGCTATTGCTTGTCCGTTTATATGAAGAACAACATCTTCTTTTGGATAATTAATTTTCTCATTGAATGAGAAAACATGCGTAGTTCTGCTATCTTGAAATAATTCATATTGTTTGTTAGTGGAATCCCATTTTGTTATTGCATTAGCAATATGTTTTAAAAATAGTATAGAGCCATGTAAAAAACACGTTTAAGTAAATAAAAAATATTTGCATATTCAAATAGGGTATCTAAATTAATTTAATTAGAAACGCTATTAAACTAGTAAGTACGTTTCAGCAATGTTATTCGTATAGAAAATTTTATTAGCGTTTATTTTGTATATAGTAAAAATAGAAGTAGAAATTAAATTTGAAATAGTTGCTTCACTATGGAAACACAAATTTATGTATGCGATTAAGGAGCATCGAGTAGTCACTGCTAAATTAATCAATTCTTGAATATCACACATCTACTAATGTCATATTGACATTGACACATTCAAGCTATGGATTAATTTAGCGAGTGTTTAAAGTGACTAACCGAAGTTCCAAGTAGTGGCCTTAAAACTAATAGTTTTTTCGACTCTTTCTGCTCTTGGTGTGTAGTAGTCATGGGGTTGTGCTTCTAAATAACTTAAAAAATTAATCTTAAAAACTCTTGTAAACTAGCCTAATTTTTCTACGATATTTAGAAGAATTGATATTCCGAAAAAAAACATAATATGGTGTTTAAAACTCTAGTATATCGTAAGAGTAATAAGCCTTTGCACTGACCTAAGTAAGTCAAAAATTCCGGTAAAAATTTGCAGATTCATGAAGTAAATGCAATATTTTACTCCTAGAAACTATGTTTATAAAAGTTATCCTACACTCTCAATTACTTAAGACGGATTTTAGACGTAAACAGTTTTATCAGACCGTTTTAAGGAGCCCTGTAAGACTTTGTTAAAACTAACGTAATCTGATCGCCAAATGATGTATAATGTTCCTAGGATTGCCAGATCTGCCGCATTTTCGGGATTCTCCTGAATGTGAACGTGTTCTCCGATCGTCGTGAAGGAAAACTGAACAAAACTCATTTGTCCCGAGTTTTTTCGATAAATATAAATTTACCTTTATCAGGTTTTTCATATTTACTTATCATTTTCAATTTTAGATTACGCAAACTCTTTCTTATCTCAGAAAACGCAGATAATAAAAATCCTGCACCGAAAAATGAGTAACAGTATTTGAAAGTATTAAGAATCACTTTGCGCAGGGAGTCAAGTCACATATTGAAAATCCAAAAAAAAATCAATATCAGTGGAAGGAAGTAAGCAAAGTTCAAAATTTATTGGAAAACATATATATTTTTTCTGAATATATCCATCCAATGCTGAACTGATAAACTGAAATAAGTTTGCAAATAATTTAAAACTTTAAACGTTACATTTTGCAATCTTACCCACCGCATAGGAGCTTGATGGCGCAGACTGGGTGGGAGAGATTGCTTATTTATGAAGAACGATAAAAAATATAAACTGTCAACGTTAAAAAATTATGAACTGTCAACTTCCATACAACTTTAGACACAAAGTAAACTTATGTTCAAATTCAAAGCATTTATTTGCGAAAAAGAAATAAATTTACAAGTACAGGGTACAGGTATTATTGTTAGTATAAAAAAGAAGAAAAATAATATGTTTCCCTTCTTGTTGTTTATATTAAAGCAATATAGGTTTATAAATTATATTAACTATATAAGTGGCGGAAAAGCATGCTTGACTCGCTGTTGGAATAACGCTGTTATTTAGTTAAATATGTGTTTTTCGTTCAATATCTTTTCTGGCAGAACGGTAATTTGTGATTTAGACGTATTTACTTTTAAGGTTCCATGCGTGATGTTTTGATTGTTAATAGTAATGTATATGCGATATCTATACCCATATCAGAAACATAAATAGAAAATAGTAAAGATTATAGGACAGAGCCTTGTAATACACCGAATCTGATTTAAACTCAGAAAAAAAAATACTCTGCCCCATAATTGTAACTCGGCTTTGCCTATCAATTAAATAATTTTTAAAAAAGCACATTGCGCTTTCTGATGAATCACAATAGTGTAATTTACCTAACAACATATCATGGCTTGAACCATCAGAAGCTTTACTGGAGTCGAGAAGGGTTATGCAAGTGCAATCTTTTCCCTCCATAATTTAATTTAGAATATTGACGAAACTGGTGCAAGTGTTGAAACCCTTTGGAAAGCCTGATTGACAATCAGGAATAATTTTGTTTTTTTTTTTCGCATATTGAGAAAATTTATCGCAGATGTGTTTTTAAGGATCTTGGAAATCGCCGACAGTATACTAATAGGTCTGAGAACGTTCAACTCTTCAGGGTTCGAAACCTTCACAATTGGTTTAATAATTGCATTTTTCCATATTTTCTGGTATTCATTCAAGAATGCATGTGTTTATAATATCTCATAACGGATTCGTAGAAAAGGGAGACATACTTTTAGATCTGTAATGCAAATGCCATCCTTGCCTGCTGCATTTGACGATATATACGAAATAATTCTCAAAATTATATTTTCGTCTATTAAGTTTTAACATTTAGCTTATTGGTGACTAAAAAACTACTAGCTCAGCGGAAGTGGTATGTGGTAAGTCATCAGTTTTTTTAAAGAAATCATAAATATCTGAAGGACTAGATAAATGTTCCAGCCGTTCGATGCTATTTTTATTTTTGGTTAGATGCAGTCTAGCAGCTGTAGGCCAGAGATCTTTTCCTTTTTTTTAACAACATTATGATTAAAACAAGTTATTTTTTCTCGTATTGTGGCATGTTTTGCAGAGCTTCGAATCTGTTTATATTATTGAAGGTGTACTGCTGACTTAGATTTTAAATATTTACGATAGGATTTATATTTTTACCTTATTAAAACCTTTATATTGTGGTTATCTAGGGAATATAATGTTTTTCCATTACCTTGTTAATTTCTATATTAATATGAATCATTATATTCTCATTAAAAAGACGAACTTTTTCATCAACCCAATTGATTGCGATATATTTCCTCCCATCTTATAAGTAAACCCTCCAAATAAAATAGATTATCGTTAATACTACTATATAATACTTAGTTATGATCTGATAAATACCAGAAATAGGTATTGATCCTGATTTTACTGAAAGAAAATCTTTGCTAGCAAATACCATGTTAATAAGACTTAGGTTCATTGTTAGTACTTGGGTTTAGTTTGGTAGGTTCGGAAATACGCTGAGAAACATTAAATGCTTCAAAAATTGTCTTTAGTCTGTTTGAGTATGTATGCCGAGTTAGAAAATCTGTATTCAAATTTCCCGCTGCTATTAGGTGATCACAACATCCTCAATATTGTTTAGAAAGAAGGAGGCCGATGGATATTGATAAGTAAATATTTTTTGTTTCTCTATTTAAAGTAAATTCCAATAATTTCTAAATCATTATATGTGGCATCAAGAACAAATTCAGAGAATAAAAGTTCCCTCCTTATATACAAAGCTACAGCCCCACCTCGGCGATCTCATTGTGCAACTAATTATTTACTTCCACATACCAGGCAATACTCTATATACGCACTACTGTAGAACCATAAAATGATCTGCGGCGTAGCGCTCGTTATATATAATACATGCATTTCCATCGAAACTTTAAAAATTATTCAAATCATTGACTGAAAAATTGTCATAATTTTCTGATAAGAAAAACGATTCTGAAACCAACCATCTCTTAACAGCCTTAAGAGCAGTTGCTTTAGATACTATTTTCGTTCGTTGTTGCTCGTACTGTTGCTTTTCTTAATTGTTTTTTGCATCTTTTTGCTGTAAGCTGCTTCATCCTTTTTTTCTATCCGATGTTACTGGAATTAGTAAAATCGTGGTCAGACTGCTTTTTTCTTTTATATTTAATCTTACAATTCTTGAAATTGGGGACATAAATATCATCCAGAATCTTAAAAGCTGTCCAGTCAAAACTAGCAGATTGTTGTAGATTCGATCTTGGTCGATTTTTTAAACAAACAGAGACTGCACACGGGCAGTATAAATTATCATAGAGGCTAGCTCTAAAGTGAATTTGAAAATAAAACAAAAACCTTTTGTATTATATGACTTGAATATATTAATATGTTATTTTAACTTATTATTAAACCTTCGGCAACATGCACTAAAACAGAGTTTTATCCACAATAACGAAACAGAATTATTGCACTCGACGCGCGTTTCGCTAACCATGTTAGCATCATCAGGAGATGATTAAAACTAAATTTAAAACTCTACCTAACTCGCTTTTATACTAAATGTTTGCTTAATCAAGCGGAACCAAAGGAACCAATCTTGGAATCCCACTAGTCACGCTTGATCAACCAATACAGTGGGAATAGGCCCTCTATCTCTATTTAAGCTATTCTTACATTTAATAATTTCCATACTTTCATATTCGTCTAATACTCTCCTATCAGTTATATTATGAATTAGTTTTAAATTTTTTATTGTTATTCTATGATTATTATCAAAAGCATGCTCGGCAACACTTCATTTTTCTGTTCTACCATACTTTAAATGAGCTATGTGTTCCTTGAATCTCATTTGTATAAATCTTCTAGTTTGCCCAACATATTTTTGGTTACAATCCATGCATCCA